>JANAVB010016599.1:10721239-11134220 GCA_029216955.1 Iris pallida | reverse complement strand
TAGATTATAATATATATATAATATATAATATATATATATATATATAGATATAGATATATATATATATATATATATATATATTTTATAGTTAGTCTTTCTTATATATATATATAGATATATTATATATATATATATATATATATATATAGATATATATATATATATATATATATATGTATATTTAACATATGTATGTATGTATCCATTATGTAAATATCTATATATTTAACATATGTATGTATATATCCATTATGTAAATATCTAATATTTATATGTATATATAAATATTGTAGTTATACATTTATATATGTATTTCACTCTACCTAGTGTAAATTATTATTATGTAAATATGCTTGTCATATTTATAGGACTACTATGTATAATTTTACCTTGTTAAAATATTAATATTTATTATGTATTTTTACCTCTTTTATTTTGTGTATTTTAAATTACTGCAACCATTTGGTGTCCAAGCCTAGCATGGGGTTTGGGCTCAAATGTGTTTTCACACATTCAAGACCTGTACAAGTCATATTGGACTTGATTCATGGCCTTGGATCCTGTATTTGAACTCTGGTTCAAATTATATACATGGACAAATACGCAGATAATTAATTATTTAATTTCAATTGTGTACCATGCTATTTTTGAATTTCTAAAAATACTTTTATTGCTGCTAAAATTCTGTAAAAATAGTATTTAGATACTATGTTAATTTAGCTAATTTAGTATTATTTTTACAGAATTTAATTTACAATTTTGCCACTGTTTTGGCATATGAAACCAGAACTCATTTTCTGTGTACTTATGAAAACTGATTTTTATAAAATACATGTACTGGTTAATAAATTCCAGAAAAATTATAATAAATTTCTATAATTAACGAGGATCATTTTGGTACTTTATTTTATGTAAAATTGAGCTTTTTGCCTATCTCAAAAATTGTTGGAACATAATATTCATTTGATTTATTTATTGAATAATTACGACTTGCAACTTTTTGTGTTATTTTGAGTTATAGCCGTATTGAACCTCACGTCTCACTAGTGTAAAGACCCTAGAAAGTTAGTTATAGTAGTGTGTCACCCCACATTGGTCTCCTATGCTAAAGTCATTATTTTGGCTAGGTGCCCAGTCACAAGTCGTGTTGCACCAATTAGTGTCTTAGTATTTTAGCTTAGCGTAAAAACTAAGTTTATGTATTTATTTCTACAGTGACGAGTTACCAGCCATATATAGCATTTTTATCGTAGCTTGCTTTGCTAGAGGCAAGTATTTTTTACAAACTTTACATACTGTTACATCAATGAACTGCAAATCCAACCATGTTAAATGCTGATCCTTGGGGGTAGCAAGTTAAATATTCACATATTATACTTTCAGTTACTACCATGCTTAGAACAGTCTTTATGTATCTCTCACATGATTAGAATCTGGTTTATGGGGAAACTGTTAGTAGCGTACGTGATCATGCCCCCTTACTCGTACGTACGTACCGAGCAAGGTTGACATTTTATGTATACCTTGTCGTAGGCGCACCAGCTATATTTGTACGTATGTACATCTATCGCTCGTTTTACTTGTACGAAAGTACATTTTATATACTTGTACCAAAGTACATTTTACACCTATTGACGATCACGTACCTGCTACAGTTTTAAACATTACATATACATCTGTCTCTATGACATATGTGTCCTTGCCATGATAGATTATGTGATGCCATGTTTCCAGTTATTCCTCTTATGTTCATTTCTATGTTTCATATGCTAGTTTGTTAGAATCAGTACTTGCTCCCGTCCTGACAGGATAACGTTGTAGGTATACTTACTGAGGAGGAGTTGCTCTGTGATTCATATTATGGAGTTACTGTCGAGGACCAGGCTTTGCCTTACGAGGATGTACCTGCGGGAAACCTCGTCTAGTTGTCTTTTTGCTTTAGACTTTTGAGAGTAGTCATGTATTAGACTATGTATTTTGTAACTGGACATGTATCCAGTTTTACATTTCAGACTTGTACTTGGACTCACTATTCTATGAGATGACTTTTGTGTTTGGAGCATTTACGACTCTTTATTACTATTAGAACTGTTAGCACATTTAGTCTTATCTTGTTACTTCTAGAACAGCTTACTGCGCTTTATCTCAAGCGTAGGCTGGACATGACTCGGCCCGGCCCAACAATTTGGGTAGCGGGTCGTGACATGTTCGACCCCCAGGAAGTACGGCATGTAGTCCTCGCTACAGTCTGCCATCAGGGTGACCGGTCGTCTTTCAGATTCTCGAAGTACATGTCGTTGCCACTCGAAGTAAAAGTCGGTCACCCAGTCGAAATCTGTCGATTTATAATTTAAAGGTTGTGTTCTGCGCGGAGGCTCCAACAGTCGTAGTGTGCGCTTCGGCACAGTTTGCACGAAGCCAAACTGACGAAGTACTCTATCGGGCATGTACGACTCCGTGATATCATAGCATGTGATCATGCCATGAAATAAAAACTGGTTGGACCTCACGATCTGCTCACGTAAATCCTGGTATGGATTCCAAAAAATCTGTAGGAAAATAGTTAACAATAAAGCAAAATTAACATGACAAAGTAAGTCAAAATTTAGTACCTCTTCTGGCACCAAATTGTCTAGTACTTCACGAATGGAAGCCAGTGTTTGCCAATTTTTGGTTTCCAGCTGGGATGGCCTCCATCGACACACTCTAGGAAGGTGTTCAACATACTATGGGTTCAGGTCAGCCCGTATGAGCACCGAAAAGTGCTCGTATATCCATGCATATTCAATTTATAAATGAATAATCAAAAAATAAACAACAAAATGAAGTATACAAGATTAAATTGTTAGAAGTTTTCTTACATGTAGCAGAGTCTGACAACCGGCTATTGTCTTAGTCCCGACACGGGATACGATGCCGAGCTCGCGGTAAAGATTGGCTAGGATACCGCTTCCCCAGGATATATCAATGAAGTCATCCACTTCAGATAAATTGAGCATGTACCTAGCCTATATCGACGTTTCGGACTTGTCCGGAATACCGACCGTTCCTAGGACGAACAACATGTACGCACGGGCCACCGCGTTGACCATATCATCGTCATCGTCATCCACCTCCATATCCATGAAGTGGTCTACCAGAAATGACAGAGAAATTCTATATGACTTCTTGAAGCCTGGCAGAGTCGTAAAACTCGTAGCCTGAAGTCCACGGTGACTTGAGACGAAGTTGACGATCTTCTTGTACCATTTCACGGATTTCTCATTGGTATAATGTTCTTTGGTCATGACACGCCCGGTCACTGGCAACTCCAGACGTCGTCAAGTGTAATGGTCATCTCTCCTGCTGGGAGATGAAATGTGTTGGTATCCGGGTACCATCTCTCCACAAAGGCGGATATGAGGGCACTATCCATTGTCCGATAGGTATTTTGTACCAAATTGTGCAAGCCGCTCGGTATGATTTTGCTCTGGACGGCCTCCGATAAGCTTGCAAACTGCCAGGACATAGTTTTCTGTTGACACAAAATCACAGTCAACCAAATATTGATAGAATTGACTATATGATACTTGTGATGATTCAATACGACACATGAAGACTAAAGTCAGTACAAGCCAGACGACAGCTCGTACCTGTAATACAACATTTTTTTTGAGTCTATATTTTACAATTTTATTGAGTCTAGACTTATGTAAACTGAGCTGTGCTGAGCATCTGAGACTTAACCTATACCCATACCCCAAATCAAAAGCTCCACAAATATCCAAATTAGCCCATTTACAACTTGGACCCATTCTGTGCTCTGGAGACAGAATTCGGGCCGAACTCTGCCTCCACACAGAGTTCGGGCCGAACTCTGCCTCCTAAAAATTAGGACCCTAATTTTTAGGGTTGTCTGGTTGCAAGTTGTCCAACGGCCAAATTTTTGAATATTCCAACCAGAATTCTGGCCGAATTCTGCCTACCTGGTATCCTATAAATAGGCCATAAATTTTCTCATTTTCAATCATCAATCTTCTCTTCTCTTCTCTCTAAAGCTCTATACAAGCCATACCCTTCTTCATCTACTAGCCACAAGCTCCCTAAGCCGCAAGTGCTCAGTACTTTTCTGTTAGGAGTTTGTGCAAGAGTTCAAGAAGTCGCTTGGAAAATTCCAAGCATCGCCACTGCGATCTTTGTAAGAAGTTGACGTGCTCTTCTGAAGAAAAGGTACGGAGTGTAACTACTATTTCACAAATAGTAGATTTAATCCTGAGCTAGAGTTCTCCGGCCTAGATTAGTCCTCCACGAGGGAAACCAGGTTAAAAATCGGCTGTGTTTGCGTATGCTTTCTTGCTCCTTATTTATTTCCGTATTTACTCTGATTACTTTCAGCTTGTGAAAGAGTTTAATTTTTTAATTGGCTATTATTGTTATAAACTCTATTCACCCCCCTCTAGAGTTGCCATCTGTTCTTCAATTGGTATCAGAGCTCTGTTCTCTCAACAAGGACTAACATCCTAGAGCTGATCCATGGCAACCACACAATCCATGATTTCCAATCACGGTGAAGGGCAGTCCACTCATAGGCCTCCCCTATTTGATGAAACTAACTACACCTATTGGAAAATAAGGATGAGTTTTTATCTCAAGTCGCTAGACTTCGACCTGTGGACCATCGTCACCGATGGTTACAAAAAGCCCGCCAGGATAGTTGTCAATGGTGATCTCGTTGAGAAACCACATGACAAATATTCTGACGAGGAGAAAAAACAGGCAAGTCTAGACGCGAGAGCTATTAATGCCTTATTTTGTGCTATAGACAGGAATGAGTTTAACAGGGTCTCAACATGCACCACCTCTCACGAAGTATGGAGACTTCTAGAAGTGACGCATGAAAGAACCACCCAAGTCAAGGAATCAAAGATAAGTCGTCTCACTCAAGAATATGAGGCTTTCAAGATGAAGCCAAATGAGACGATCACGCAAATGTTCACAAGATTCCTCGACATCATCAATCCTCTATCTTTGCTCGGCAAATAATATACAAATTACGAGAAGATTCGCAAGCTACTTAGGAGGCTACCAAAGATTTGGAACCCTAAGGTGACAGCCATCATAGAAGGAAATGATCTCACAACTATGACCATGGAGACTTTGATGGGAAAGCTGATGACTCATGAGCTTAACCTCAAAGACTTCGAAGAGCCTGCTCCTAAGGCTAAGGAGATCGACCTCAAAGCTCACCAACGAAGGGCTGACCCCGAAGAGACGGATGACGACAACTCGGAAGGTGATGACCAAGCTCTCCTTGTCCGCAACATCAATAAATTCCTTCGTTTTAACCGAAGAAAGAAGGAACCACAAGAAAATGACAAAAAAGAGCCAACATGCTACGATAGCAAGAAGACTGGATACGTCCAAAAAGACTGTCCATACTTAAAGAAGAGCAACCGTTATGAGAAACCATACAAGAAGGTCTCCTTAAAGAAATATGCCAACACAAGCATTTGGCATGAAAGCGAAGCTAGTGACTCCGAGGAAGAAAAGGATTCTCCTCAAAACACTGCAAACGTGTGCCTAATGGCAACGTCCGACAAGGTATCAAACAAAACTCTTGATGATTTCACTTTTGATGAACTTGGCGATGCTTTCACCGATTTACTTGATGACCACAAGAAAGTCTTTGGTAAATATAAACATGCCAAGGAAAAGATCAAAAGTCATGAAATCGAAATTCAAAGACTCTCATTATTGCTTGATAATATTAGAGACACTCCACCCACGGAAGCCACAAATGAGGTATCTAAGCTTAAATTAAGCCTACATGATGCCGAAGCACGTATTGAAAAACAAACACAAGAAATCACAGCACTCAACACGGAGCTTGCTGTTGAAAAGAGTAGACACAAGATTTCTATTACTAAAATACATGGTTTGAATGCTAAGGTGAATGAACTGCAGGCTATCTCTAAGAAATTAGAGATTAGATTGGGAAAACAGGTTGCTCAACCTCAAATCCAATCATATGAGACACACACAAAGCACAACACTACTCATACTAGTCAAACACGTCATCCTCCTACAGCACGCAATCATGCTTTCATGTACACCCACTTTCATAATGCACACAAACCACATGCACGTAGAAATAATTTTCACTCCAATATGACACATAATTACCATGCTACACATAGATACAATCATCACTATGTTGCACATAAACAAAATCACTATCATACTGCTTATAGTTATAAACATCATCCTGCAGCCACATATAGTCATCATCATGCTCCACATAGACATCATCACCATGCTACTCCATACCACTCTACACATAAATATCATCACCATGCTACTCTACACCACTCTACATATAGACATCATCAACATGCTCCTAACATAAATATGAATGTTATTTGTACTTATTGTGGATTACATGGACACATCTCACCATAATGTAGAGTTAGAAGATTAGTAGATAGAAATATATATGCATGGTTTCCGAAAACTAACTTTTTCAGGACCCTCAAGAACTTGGGTACCAAAGGTCACATCTACTCTTGATGTAGGTGGACCTTCCCTCCTCAACTAAGAGTAAGTGGATTCTCGATAGTGGATGCTCGCGGCATATGATGGGAGACGCAAATCTTTTCGCATCACTATCGATGAAGAGAGAGGGATATGTATCCTTCGGCAACAACCTAAAAGGGTATATTATAGGTAATGGTATTATTGGTCATCCTCCCTCTCCCGTAATAAATGATGTCTGCCTAGTGACCGAGTTAAAGCATAACCTGCTCAGCATTAGTCATCTTGCTGACCATGGATATGACATTAATTTTGGACAAGATAAATGCTTTATTTATGATAGGTCAACGAGAGACATCGTTTTTGAAGGGATAAGAGAGGATAATATTTATATTTTCTATCTATCAAGAGATACTAACAGTACATGTAGATGCCTATATGCTCACAAGGATGAAAGACTACTGTGGCACCAGCGTCCTGGTCATGCCAATATGGATACTATATTCAGGCTATCGACTAAGAAGCTAGTTAGAGGCTTACCCGACATCACATTCAAAAAGGACACATGTATGCAGACCGAGTTTGAGATGAGCATGATGGGGGAGCTCAACTACTTTCTTGGACTGCAAGTCAAACAAACATCAAATGAAACTTTCATCTGTCAGTCAAAGTATACAAAGGACATGCTGAAGAAATTCGACCTTGACAACGTCAAACCTATCAGCACTCCAATGGCTACTACAACTAAACTAGAACTAGATGAAACCGACAAACCTGTGGATCAATGTAAGTATCGAGGTATGATAGGCAGTCTACTTTATTTAACTGCTAGTCGCCCTGATATTATGTTTAGCATTTGCCTATGTGCTAGATATCAAGCTAATCCTAAGGAATCACACATAACCGCTGTTAAGCGTATCTTTCGATACCTTAAGGGTACAGTTACAGTGGGCCTATGGTATCCCAAATCAACATCGTTTGACCTTATTGGTTACTCTGATGCTGATTTCTCCGGATGCAAGGTCGACCGTAAAAGTACAAGTGGCACGTGTCATTTATTAGGAAATGCTCTAGTCTCTTGGTTTAGCAAGAAGCAGAATTCTGTCGCACTATCCATAATAGAAGCTGAATACATCGCAGCCGGACGTTGTTGTGCACAAATTCTGTGGATGAAGCAAACCCTTGAAGACTACAACTTATCTTTTATGCACATTCCAATCTTTTGTGACAACACTAGTACTATAAATCTCACTAAGAACCCCATATGTCACTCACGCACGAAGCACATTGAAATACGTCACCACTTTTTGTGTGATCATCAGCAAAATGGCACTATTAACTTAGAATTTATTGACACTGATCATCAGCTAGCAGATTTCTTTATAAAACTATTATCCGAAGAGTGTTTCAATTTTCTCTGTCGTGAACTTGGAATTTTGGATGAAGCTATTATTTATTAAAATAACATGCGTAAATATCGAGTATGTCTTGATTCTTTATGATGAAATTGCTATGGGTACAAGCCGAAAGGGTCCTTCTGACAACAAGGCGTAAAAGCCTAAGCGACATGGTACACTAGTCCTCCGGACTACCGCTAGCTGGGATCCGACCCCTGCAGCTAACCCATGGTAGCTTCAAAATATTAAATTATGGCATAATTCCTTGTTTATTACATGGTTTATTTTTTATTTATTACATGCTAAAATTTAGATTTTCAAACTTCACTTTCATTCCGTTTTGATTTTTTTTAATTTTGTACATATATCATATTTTTTTGGTCTCTATCAACTATTCAATATTTTTTTCAGCCTGATTTCTGTTCTGGTTCCAGAAACCAGAATTCGGGCCGAACTCTGCCTTACCCAGAGTTCGGGCCGAATTCGGCTTGGCTATTCCAGAACCGGGAGCAGCCTCAGCTGCTGATCAAAATATGATCCAATGGTCCACATTTGCTCCGACCATTTGAACCCTTACACAAATATTCGGGTTCCTCTCTTCTTTCTCCTCCATTGCCACCTTCTACACTTCTCCAAACTATTTTTCTCCAAACCCTAACCCTAATTCTTCCTTCCTAGAGCATATCTCTTCTCAAAACTCAAGGAGAAGGTTTCTCTCACCATTCTCCTTCATATTTCATCATCATTGAGGTATATTTCAACACTTTTCTCTATCTCAATTTCCTCAATTTGTCTTTATTATTTCATGGCTCCACGATTGTTCAATAGAGGGAAGAGACTTCGAACTGAGGGTGCGTCCTCTTCGACTGCTCCTCCTCGTGTTGAACCACCCGTTGAACAACCCAATCAACCACCTATCCACCCGTTGTTTAACACACCTCGTCCACTCGACCCCAACACGTATGACGACCGAATATTTGTATCACTTGATGCCTCCAATGCATGGTTTAGTGATTTTCGAACACGTCCGGTGTTTGCGGGTCATCCTATCAATTTTACTATTTTTTCACAATATGATTCACTCTTTCATGATCTTTGTATTGATGAACTTGTCACCACCAACTCGGTTATCTATCGTAATGCTATACAAATGTTCTATTGCAACCTAACTCATGATGATACACATATTTTTTTATGGGTTGCGGGCATTGATATTTCTTTCGATGATTTCGACTTGGCCGAACACCTTGAACTCCCGGAGCCAAACTCATGGAAAAAACTTGTTGAAGCTCGATCGTTTCAATTTTCCGATGGGTCTTCCCTCGAAAGCTTTAAGGACGACTTGTGTACCCCTAACACACGTCCTCGCAAGCTTTTGGCCAAGTTTTTCAATCCCTATTTTTATGAACTTCATCGGATAATATTTAACACTATTCTGCCCAAAGCGGAATCCACCGATGAGGTTACCTACTTTGAAATCTCGGCTTTGTATCATCTCCACTTTCATGTTCCATTTAATCTTCCATGTACCATGATGGACTGGATGATTAACGCTAGGAAGAAACCAAGGTCCTTGGTTTATGCTCTTTATCTTCCTATGCTCTTTCGTACTTTTCGTGTACCTCTTGATGAGTGCCAGTTCCTACCTGCCCCTGCCTTCCTCTCTAAGGCACAGCGGCTTCAGGCAGCAGTTGGCTCACCTGTTGTGTCCGAGCACTCTGACGATGAGCCCGATGCCCCTCCTCTTGGACAGGATCCTCCTCCTCCTCCTGCTACTCTTGAGTCCCTCCAGACTATGCTCCGCGATCCATTCACCTTAGAGGATGATCGCTGGACTCAGCTTGACTACTGGACTATCTTGCAGATGAGTGCCATTAGCAACTCACTGTACGATATTTAGTACTCTCTGTCCCGGCATCATTCTATGCCTATTCCCATGGAGCGGGACCCTGCTCGCGATGGATATCGTATCGATGACCCTTGGGTTATCCGCTACTTGGATCCGGATGCGGCCTTCGTGGACCCTCGTCGTTCCTTTACTGATCCATCCGACGAGCATCTGAGACTTAACCTATACCCATACCCTAAATCAAAAGCTCCACAAATATCCAAATTAGTCTATTTACAACTTGGACCCATTCTGTGCTCTGGAGACAGAGTTCGGGCCGAACTCTGCCTCCACACAGAGTTTGGGCCGAACTCTGTCTCATAAAAATCAGGACCCTAATTTTGAGGGTTGGCTGGTTGCAAGTTGTCCAACGGCCAAATTTTTGAATATTCCAACCAGAATTCTGGCCGAATTCTGTCTACCTGGTATCCTATAAATAGGCCATGAATTTTCTCATTTTTAATCATCCAATCTTCTCTTCTCTTCTCTCTAAAGCTCTATACAAGCCATACCCTTATTCATCTACTAGCCACAAGCTCCCTAAGCCTCAAGTGCTCAGTACTTTTCAGTTAGGAGTTTGTGCAAGAGTTCAAGAAGTCGCTTGGAAAATTCCAAGCATCGCCACTGCGATCTTTGTAAGAAGTTGACGTGCTCTTCTGAAGAAAAGGCACGGGGTGTAACTACTATTTCACAAATAGTGGATTTAATCCTGAGCTAGAGTTTTCAGGCCTGGACTAGTCCTCTACGAGGGAAACCAGGTTAAAAATTGGTTGTGTTTGCGTATGCTTTCTTGCTCCTTATTTATTTCCGTATTTACTCTGATTACTTTCAGCTTATGAAAGAGTTTAATTTTTTAATTGGCTATTATTGTTATAAACTCTATTCACCCCCCTCTAGAGTTGCCATATGTTCTTCATTTTCTTCCCGTGACTCACAGCCCTAAGGATACGATATGTCCTCTGTATATCGAACAACAGAAAAACATATCAATTATGAAATACATATATATAGTATACTAAAAACTGGTAGCTTACAAACGTCATGTACATACCGGGTTCTTCTATATTTCATACGCAATGTGGTTCTCAAAAGAAACCAACATTAAGCAACCGGACGGACGGACAGGCGACTCAGAATGACCGGCCTCCTCAGAAGGATCGGCCTCCTTAGAAGGACCGACCTCATCAAATGGAGCAGAACCGCCTTGACGTGATAGGAGTCGGCCAATTGGCACGTCATCGTCATCGTCATCGGAAGAACGCGTAGGAGTAGGAGCTCGTTGCTTCGACCGAGCTTGACGTGCCAGTGGCGACGTCCGAGACCGAGCTTGGGGCACCGGTTCGGAAATTGTTATCGAACGCTCGAGAGGACATCTCGCACGTTCCTTTCGCTTTGACGCGGTGGGCCGTATTCTTTTGTTAGCGGCCGGTGGACTGCATGACAACATACAGTTATTAAATAATAGAAACAGCATGCATTACCCACCCCCATATGTCATAACAGTAGGACTGCCAGGCCTGTGGCAGTCCTACTGAAAATTAGGACTGCCATAGTCCTGGCAGTCCTCTTTCACAAGAGGGCTGCCATGACTCTGGCAGTCCTGATTTTTAGTAGGACAGCCACAGGCCCGGCAGTCCTACTGTTATGAGACCAAAACTGCCACAACGACATGCTAGTTTGTCGTGTTCTAGGGTTAGGGTTTCAACATAAAATGTGGGTTTCTTGTGTTCGAAAATTAGGGAAGAGAACGTGAAAGAGATTTTAAACCTATTTTATCAAAGCTTTTTCAAGAATTAAAAATATTCTAGGGTTTCGAATAGAATGTACAAAATTCTCGAATAAATTAGGGAAGAACGTACCTGGATTCCGGTTGCTTTGACTTGCGTGTCATCTCTTCGAGAAGGTTGTGGAAGAAATCTTGGTGGAGGAATTGGGAGTGGAGTGGTGGAGAAGAAGAAATTAGGGTTTTAGGAGAGGGAGAGGGAGAGAGCTCTTTTTTTTCTTCTTGAGGAGAGAGAGTGTAGAATGAAAATGAAAGTGAACAGAAGGATTTGGGGGGTTGGGCTGCCCCTAGTAAATTTTGGGTGCCCCCTAGCAAATTCTCCACCTTCTTGGGCTGCCCCCAAGTAAGTGATGTCCCCTAGCAATTTTGGTAGTGCCCTTAGAAAAAACCTTTTTATAAAACTTATGTAAATAAGTGTTATATAAGTTTCCACTTTATATCACATTTGTATATAAAAAAACGTTATAATAAGCCAAAAATCTCTCTAAATCGACATGTTAGTGGATGTTTCTGAAATTGTGTATCACTTTTATATACAGTGTTATAATAATGATTTTACAAGCGTTATAACAAGGGATTTTTTTTCTTGTAGTGATTGAAAGAAAGTATTGAGATGTGCATCAAGTGCACGACTCAGAAGAACATCGAACACTAAGGCTTAGAACATGGAAATACGGTATCGATGCGTTCATTGAATGCATGACTCGAAGAAAAAATGATATGTGTCAAAGTGTACGTAGGTACACGGGACCCATAAAAGATGGGATCTACTCGATGCTGCATGGCTCGTGAAGCTAGTTATACCAAAAGAACATTATAAAGTCATACATGATCATATCATAAGTTGTACTCTAATATATACAATCATAATGTCAAAATGAGTAGGGAACATGCTCCCAGAATACACGTATAGTTTGATTTTTATGACTTGTGGTATGTTCTGTGAATTGTAGTTCATATACACGTAAGTGTGTATACGTAGGTTACATATATTGGAGTAGCCTTTGAACGTACTAGCAAGTATAGTCATGTACTGGTTTTACGTATTTTAGGACTGAGCATGACAACTACAAGGGACACGCTCCAAGGTAGCTGAAGAAGAAGAAGAAAGAGAGGCGGATGGGTATGGTGGAGAGAAGAAGGAAAGTGTGAAGTATCGTGCCCCGATTCGTAGAATCGTTCATCCTCGCATCGATCCTGACCGAATCATTTACCCTCGTTGGGACGTGATGTCGTACAAGTCCAGATTAAACTTATACAAGACAAGAACGTGCATTTGATAATTCTTTTGAGACAATAAATTGAAATTAGACAGTACAGAGAGTTGAAAACGTACTATAGGAAGAAAATAGCTTTTCATTGATTACTTGCAAACAATGTGCAAGGTCATTTTACATTACATATGTTTTTGTAGCTACATTCTTTGAAATAACAAAAAGAAAAACATTCGATAAGCTGGCATAAAATAATCCTTGTCGTTCCATACATTCATGCCCCTTTATATATTTGAAACAAAAGCCTTCGCTTTGAATTGGGCTTCAAAATACATCAAGATAGGAGAGCTTCGAGCCGCCTCCCTTTCTTCAGCTTCAGTCTAGTTTTGTGCCCCCGTAGCGCGCTCATCAGCTGGAAGTTACGATTAGTACACTTGGGAATACAATAGTAAGCAGGACGAACCCACTCGTCTAAACCGACACTGCTTTATTCGAAGTTATCTTGCTATTTAGAACTATATGAATTTCAGTTCATATCGAAGACATAATTTGAAGCAGTAAAATATAAGCATTTCATATCAAATCTTACCATAGTTGTGCTTATCCCTGCATAAAAACAGATATAATACTTACCACCTGTACAAGACAATAGGTGAGCATGCAATCTATTTTATATGTGGTCATTGGTGATAACGACACCATGAAGGACTATTATATGGTATTTCGACGCATCCTGTGGTTGCAAGCCCAACTGGAGATCACACAATGCCTCACGTTGAAGTACGACTTACGAATTCCCCCTAGGTTGATTCGGTTCCAGCATCCCGGATACCATTTCGAGGAAAATAATACCTTGTGCACAAGTTGTCTATGACCAAGCAAGTGTGTGTGAACAGTTTAACTACGCAACAGATGCATGACACAAACAGAATTTAAGCAGCATAACCCATAACTCACGCAACAGTTCATCATTTTCCTCAAATCCATATGTCCTGATTTGGTGACTAACATGCACCAATTACTCTGAGGCACCGTGCCACGAATCGATATTTCAATGTCCTTTCCTTCCAATAGTTTTTTGGTTATTAAACCAAACTGCTCGCCTCGTTGCGAGGCGTTGAGTTAATGTCTCTAGGCCTAGTTTTACTAGTTTGTATTACAGTTATCCTATGTTTTTTATCTTAGTGGCACAACATATATTCATCCAGCTTCATCAATTTGAACGTTTGAGCATTTAGAATTGTAGATGGGAAGGAGTAGAAAGAAGGGGTCGAACCACCCACCTAAAAGAAATACGCCGAGAGTAGGACATCTCTTCGCAACGGTTAAATGTCAATTACACGAACTCCTGCAATGGCATGAACATCATATTAGAATTCCTTCTTCAATCCTTTCCCTTCAAATTTCCTAAAGGCGCATTCAGAAATCGACGCGAAAGTACACACATCAAAACCAAGCAGTAAAACATCAAGAAAACCAAGAAAATCAACAATAGATCGGTCCCGCCGAATGGACTCTTATACAAAGCTCATTTGCCAAAATACAGTCCACTGCATCTAGGACTTATTCCAACAGAAGTCGATCTATTAGTTGGATCGGTTCTCATATCATTCGTCCAAATCGATTTTGTTGATGCCAAAAAGGTTTTCGTATACCAAACTCGTCACTGAGTCAGACTAGTCATATATGTTTTTGACCAAGTCTGACTTGCCACGAGCCTATTACATAGTACTTCGTCTCAACTGGAACGGGGTACTACATAATATACCACTAAGAAAAAGTTTCGTCCTAATACTTAAGAACAAGGAGCTGACCTTAATTGACAAACTGTGAAGGGTACTTCTCCTTCATCTCTGATTCTAGCTCCCATGTCGACTCTTCAGCTGAATGGTTGCGCCATATCACGTGAACCAAGGACAATGACCGATTTCATAGGACCTTTTCTTTACGGTCCAGAATTTGCATATGTTCCTCTGAGTATGATAATTCGGTGCATAGATTCAGCTGTTCGAAGCTAACCATATAACTTTGATCATGCACGTACTTTCAAAGTTTAGAGACGTGGAAGACGTCATATACTTCAGCCAGGACATGAGGTAGCTTAATCCGATAAGCAACAGCCGCCATTCTCTCAAGAATTTTGAAGGGACCTACGAATCTTACACTTAGCTTGCCCTTAACTCCAAACCGCATAATACCCCGCATCGACGTTACCTTCCGAAATACATGGTCCCTGATTAGGATTTCTAGCGATCACCAACGAGTGTCTGCATAACTCTTTTGTCGACTCTGAGCAATATGGAGCATGTCTCGAATTATACGGACCTTCTCAACGGCTTGTTCCACCAGTTCCGGCCCGAGTACCTATCGCTCCCCTACTTTGTCCTTGTATTTTGGCACTACCTCCCGTAGAGCACCTCATACGAAGCCATTTGAATGCTTGATTGATAACTGTTGTTGCATGCAAACTCCGTAAGCGGTAAATGCGTGTCCCAACTAGTCTTCGGATCTATCATACATAGACGCAGCATGTCCTCTATTATCTGGTTCACCTTCTTTGTCTAACCATTAGTTTGAGGATAGTATGCGGTACTAAAATTTAGCTTGGATCCCAGTGCCACTTGCAGGCTCGTCCAGAAACGTGACAAGAATCGCCCATCTCTGTCTGAAATGATCATGTCGGTACTCCATAAAGTCGAACAATCTCATAGATATAAATATGTGCTAACCGATCGACGCTCCAGGACACTTTGATAGCGATGAAATGAGCGAATTTGGTCAATCGATCAAATATGACCCAAATTGTGTCATTCTCCTGCAGCGTCTTCGAAAAGCCTACGATAAAATCCATCGATATGTGATCACACTTCTATTATGGAATGGCAAGGTTCTGTAGCTTCCCGCTTGGTTGTTGATGCTTTGTCTTCACTTGCTGACAGGCCATGCACTACAACACGGAAGTAGCCACATCCTTCTTCAAGGCGTGCTACCAGAAGGTATGTGCAAGTCCTTATACATTGGTGCTTCCAGGATGCAACGAGTACTTCGCATATCCGTCAGAATTTTTTTTTCTGAGTTTGGCCTGATAAGGCACGCATAGTCTTCCTTTCACTCGCATCACCCCATCTTCGCCCTCCGCAAAGTCGGTCATCTTTTCTGCTAAAATTAGCTCGCATATCTTCTTCCAGAATGGATCATCCTTATGTGCGGTCTTTATCTTGTCTTGCAAGCTCGGCTCAAGCTTCATCTGAACCAAGTGCAAATATCGATATCAAATTTTGGGTTTGATACCCATCGCTTCTAAGTCTCGTCATAACTCGTTGTTTAGGGCCAGTGATCCTATAAATATTCTGTTCAGCGCATCTGCTACGACGTTCCCCTTGTCCGGTGTATACTCGATCATTAGCTCGTAGTCTTTTATGAGTTCGAGCCAACGCCGCTGCCGTAAGTTGAGTTTTCTTTGGGTGAACAAGTATTTGAGGCTCTTGTGATCCGTATAGATTCTGTAAGCCACAACGTAGAGGTAGTATCGTTAGAGTTTCAATGCGAACACAACTGCCGCCAATTCTAGGTCATGTGTCGGATAGTTTTTCTCATGCTGCTTCAATTGCCTTGAAGCATAGGATACGACTTTATTATTTTGCATGAGCACGCATTCCAAGCCAGTTCCCAACACATCGCTGAAGATCTGAAATCCTTCGATCCCATTCAAATGCACAAGGATGGGAGCTGAGATGAACCGTTTCTTTAACTCCTGGAAACTAGTTTCATAGTCGTCATTCCACTCGAATGTGACTCCTTTCTAGGTGAGGCGAGTCAGAGATGACTCAATCTTGGAAAATACTTTTACAAATCTTCCGTAGTAGCTAGCTAAGCCGAGGAAACTACGAATGTCGCTTGCAGAGGTAGGTCATTTCTACTTGACTACCGTTTCAATCTTTTTCGGGTCAACCGTGACGCCTTTTGCCAAAATCACGGGTCCAAAGAACGTTACACAGCTCATCCAGGACTCACATTTACTCAACTTGGTGTATAGTTGATGTTCATGCAGCGTCTGTAGCACCATCCTCAAATGCTCTATATGCTCTTGCCTGCTCTTTGAGTAAATGAGAATGTTGTCGATGAATACGACTAGGAATTTGTCTACGGCGGGGGTATTTGTCAAGCCGAACATCATGACTAGAAACTTGTAATGGTCGTATCGAGTTCGAAAGGCAGACTTTGGCACGTTCTCGGACATGATCTTCAACTGATGGTAGCCTGAACGAAAATCGATCTTAAAAAGTACTGTGGCCCCTTGCAGTTGATCGAACAAGTCATCGATCCTCGAAAATGGGTACTTGTTTCGCATTATGGCTTTATTGAGTTCTCTGTAGTCGATGCATAGTCGTATCGACCCATCCTTCTTCTTCACAAATAGGACTGGGGTACCCTACGGAGAGATGCTAGGGCAAATATATCCGTGTTATAGCAGCTCTTGTAGTTGTGCCTTCAGTTCCTTCAGTTCAGCCGGCGCTATTCGGTAGGGTGCTTTGGATATCGGTCGAGTGTTCGAAAAGGTGTCAATGTTGAATTCTATCTCTCGATCCGACGGCATCCCTGGCAACTCGTCTGGAAAAACGTCAAAAAAATCTGCCATGACTTCAGTCTATACCGTGCTTGCAATCTCATTTCTCGTGTCTCGAACTGATGCTAGGTACCCGTTGCAACCAGAATACAACATGCGCCTTGTCGAAATCACCGATATCACCATGGCCATCTTCGATGCTGCTCCGTATGAGTAGAAGAACTCTGTTTCACTAAGGAGACGAAACACAACTCTCTTCTTCGCGCACTCGATGGTTGTGTGGCATGCACCCAACTAATCCATGCCTATGATGATATTGTACTTCTTGACATTGATGACAATAACTTCCAAGAATATATTCCTTCTACCGATACAGATGTAACCATCCCTACAAATTTGAGTGGCCGACATATGTACTCTCCATGGAGTGCTAACACTAAGATTCATATCTAGCAATTTCGAGGATAATTTATTTTTTTCTACAAAGTCAGCAGATATGAAACTATGCGTAGCATCCGAATCGAATAGTACTCTAGCAGACATATTTTTATAGAGTAATATTCTTGTTACAATAATGTCAGATGCGAATGGTTCATCATGAGTCAGTATATAGACTCGGCCTTGCGTCCCCTAACGATTTTGTGGGTTCACTGGCACTGCGTTTGCACCATTGGCAGGAGGCGCCCTATTCTGATTTTGGAAGTTCCTTGGGGGATGTTGGTTCAGAATGTTCCTCGAAGGGTGTTGATTCACCCTCCCCTTCAGACAGTCTGGAGCCTTGTGGCCTAGTTCGCCATACCTGAAGCACCCTACCGTTTGATAATTGATTGTTCGATGCACTATCTTGTCGAACATGTTGCACTGTACTCTAGGATTAGGTCCCCAGTTCTCGAACGTATTATGGCGCTTTGGCATACCGGATCCTCCCGCGTCATGGAAACGTTTGTTGAAGTTGTTATGGACGGCTGGCACTGCCCTCTGTGATGCTCGACCAAAGATCCGCTCACTATCAAGTACAGCATTGTAGGATTATCTGTAGGTTCGACATTATTGGTTCATGACATCCCTACGAAGATCGTCATTCAGGCCTTCTTGAAAGCGCTCGCACCATGCTTCCTTGTTCGGCAGGAAAATCTCGACAAACTTTGTAAGTTTTGCGAACTTCGCGTCGTAGTCATCGACTAACATGTTTTCTTGTTTCAAGGACATAAATTCGTCCTCTTTCTGTCGACGAACGACACGAGGAATATATTGTTCCAAGAAGGCTTGCCTGAACATCTCCTACGAGATCTTGGTGCCGAGGTCGGCTTCGTGGAGTTCCTATTTCTTTGACTCCAACCAGTCGTAGGACCTCAAGTGTAGCTGCATAGCCGCGCACGCCTTCCTTTTGGATCCCTTAATGTTGAAAAGATTGAACATGCTCTTGATCTTCACTAGCCATACCATAATCTTATTGGGTTTCGCTCGGCCGTTGAACTCAGGCGGGTTCATTTTCTTGAACTCGGTTGCTTTAAACAGGAAAAAGGAAGATAAAGGCTTCATCTTTACTGATTGCACTGCTTCTTCTTCTTCTTCTTCGGATGTCGTGATCGTTGAATTCTGCTGCATTGCTATGCACTCACGATCCGAGTCAGTTCGTCCATTTATTTTCGTTGGACACTGAACTGAGCCTGAATCTGCGCCTGCAGCTGTCGTTGATGCATCCCCGCTTGGCATTGTTGGGCTTCCATGAGGCGCATCGATCACTCCATGGTAGATTCACTAGGCCCCCCTTCTTCGGTGTTATCCGTGCTAATTATTGTAGTATTGCCAGCACGAACTGCTGATTGCTTCGTTATCCTAACAAAATTGAGCAAACCTGTTAATACTCTCGAAAATATCTACGGGCTTATCTGTATGGAATGATTATTTCATGTAGCATATGTCGAAAAGCATAAAATTTGAGAAATCGCAACAGCATCCGAAAGAAAATATTTTCGAAAGGTCCTAGGTGTAAACCATGCTCTAATACTAACTTGTCACGTTCTGATTCGTAGAATCGTTCGTCCTCGCATCGTTCATGACCGAATCATTCGTGCTCGCTGAGGCGTGATGCCGAACAAGTCTAGATTGGACTTGTACGGGACAATAACGTGCATTTGATAATTCTTTTGAGACAACAAGTTGAAATTAGACAGTGTAGAGAGTTGAAGACGCAGTATAGGAAGAAAATAGCTTTCCATTGATAAAACTTGTAAACGATGTGCAAGGTCATTTTTATATTACATATGTTGTTGCGGCTAAATTCTTTGAAATAACAAAAAGAAAAATATTCGACAAGCTGCCATGAAATAATCCTTGTCGCTCCATACATTCATATTCCTTTATATATTTGAAACAAAAGCCTTCAATTTGAATTAGGTTTCAAAATACTTCAAATATGAGAGCTTCGAGCCGCCTCTCTTTTTTCAACTTTAGTCTAGTCTTGTGCTCCCGCAGCACGCTCATCTACTGGGAGTTTGGGATTAGTACAGTTGGGAATACACTAGTAAACGGAACGAATCCAATCGTCTAAACCGACACCGCTTATTAAGGATTGCATGTATTCGAAGTTGTCTTGCTATTTAGAACTATATGAATTTCAGTTCATATCGAAGACATAATTTGAAGCAGTAAAACATAAGCATTTCATATTAAATCTTACCACAACCGTGCTTATCCCTACATAAAAACATATATAATACTTACCACCTGCACAAGACAATACGTGAGCATGCAAACTATCTTATATGCGGTCATTGGTGATATCGACACCATGAAGGACTATCATATGGCATTGTGACTCGTCCAGTCAGCCAGGGTTGCAAGTCCAACTGGAGGTCTCGCAATGTCTCGTGCCGAAGCACGACTTACAAATTCCTCCTAGGTCGATTCAGTTCCAGCGCCCCGGATACCGTTTCGAGAAAAATAATACCTTGTTCACAAGTTGTGCATAACCATGCAAGTGTGTGTTAACAGTTTTAACTACACAACAGATGCATGACACAAACAGAATTTAAGCAGCATAACCCATAACTCACGCAACAGTTCATCCTTTTCCTCAAAGTTGTAAGTTCTAATTTGGTGACTCACATGCACCAATTACTCCGAGGTGCTGTGCCACGAATCGATGTTTAAATGTCCTTTCCTTTCAACAGTTTTTCGGTTATATAACCAAACTGTTCGCTTCGTTGTGAGGAGCCGAGTTAATGTCTCTAGACCTAGTTTTACTAGTTTATGTTATAGTTATCCCATATTCTTTATCTTAGTGGCGCATCATATATTCAACTAGCTATATCGATTTGAACGTTTGATCATTTAGAATTGTTGACGGGAAAGAGTAGAAAAGAAGGGGCCGAACCACCCACCTAAAAGAAATACGTCGAGAGTACGAGATCGCTTCGCATCAGTTAAATGTCAATTACACGAACTCCTGCAATGGCACGAACATCATATTAGAATTCCTTCTTTAATCATTTCCCTTCGAATTTCCGAAAGACGTATTCAGAAATTGACGCGAAAGTACACTCATCAAAATCAAGCAGCAAAACATCAAGAAAACCAACAACAGACCGGTCCCATCGAAGGGACTCTTGTATAGAGCTCACTCGCCAATATACAGTCCACTGCATCTAAGACTTATTCCAACAAAAGCCGATCCATTAGTTGGATCGGTTCTCATATCATTCGTCCAAATTAATTTTATTAATGCCAAAAAGGTTTTCTCATACCAAACTCGTCACTTAATCAGACTAGCCATCTATGTTTCTGACCAAGTCTGACTTGCCACGAGCCTATTACATAGTACTTCACCCCAACGGGAGCGGGATACTAAATGAAGTGGGTAAGAGAAAGAGAGGTTATATTGAAAGAGAGAGATGGGTGAGTTTAAGCCATTAGATGGACGCCACCTCAAGGATCCAAAGCCCCCACCAGTCACCACCATCTATAAGAAAAATATCTGACCAATGGGTAATAACTCAACCCAGTCAGCTCCACTGATTGAATCAGCAATCCCTGCATGGTATACCGTCGGTATATATACTATTCAAATAAGGGGGAAATCATATTTAGAAAATTTTCAAGATATGTCAGTCTATGTACATGGCCTATTATGGGTATATGATATTGACAATGGTCTATCTAGTAGTTTAGGGTGGTCTCCCATATAATTGTCTTGCCAAAAATAGGAATCCAAATAAGATTGTATAAGTTAGTTAATCATTTCTAGACCTGTAGATTTGCCTTACGGACGATCTGTCCATACGGTTCTTGAGAATCTAATAAAAAATAATAACAAGATACATGTACTCGTATTCAATACAAGTTCTGGATATCGTATCGATGCTGGATACATAAAAATATAAGGATACATGATATGCAATAAAATATTCATAGAAATATGAAAAACTGGAACAAGAAGTTATATATATATATATATATATATATATATATATATATATATAAAGAGAAAATATATATATATATATATATATATATATATATATATATATATATATATATATATATATATATATATATATTTTTTTTTTTTCTTCGTTAATAAAATATATATATATATATATATATATATATATATATTTTTAAATATATATATAAAAATATATATATATATATATATATATATATATATATATATATATATATATATATATATATATATATATTTAAAAATATATATATATATATATATATATATATATATATATATAAAGAGGAGTGTGCTCTTTTATTAACGAAGAAAATAAATGACACCTAGATGGAGGAGGACGCAGGGCTTAACTCCCCACAACCTATACACATGGTCGGTCTTGAGTTCATGGCGGCCCTAGTTAAACTTTCGAAATGAGACCTATATATAATGTAAAAAAAATTAAAAACTTAAACAGAAGTAAATTTTAAAAAGTGTTGCCACCAAGAATTGAACCTAGGACTAGGGGTGCACTCGGACGGGTTGGGTCGGGCTTGAGATCAACCTGAGCCCAACCCAATGAATCATAAGTCTAGCCCGAGCCCAAGTCTGACCCGACCTCAGGTTCAACATATGAAGCCCAAGACCAAGCTCAGATGATTGGGTTGGGCTCGGGTTGGGTCGGGTTCATTAGGTCTATCGAGCACTAATATAATATTTGAAATAATTTTAAACAAAAGTAATATTAAACACATAATCAAATAACAATCAAGCCTTGATCATTACAAAATACAAACTGAAATAAGATTTAGGATAAGGAGTTAAAGAGTTTGAGTGAAGAAATTTAGGATTTAAACTTTTTTATTTAAGAAGTATGAAACAATATATATATAAATTACATGTAAGTCAGGTTTTGGGTTCTTCGGTAACTCGACACATGAACCTGAGTCCAACCCAATTTTTGATCGGGTTCAAATATTTTAACCAAATTCGAGCCCGAACTCGAGTATCTTCTGTAACTCCTCTTTCCGAAAATTTTAAAATATTTTTATTTATTTATTTATTTGATTTAAATGGTGATTTTTGAATGTTATAAATAATTAATTAGTTAATTATTATGGTAGATGCCTTTAGTCACGATTAAATTTGGAGTACAAGATGACCAAGAATTTTGGCACGGATAGTGTAGTTGGGTGCCTTGACTAGTATTTTAGCTATGGTAGGAAAGGTCGAGCCATAGGTATATTCTAATTAGAAAAACCAGGCCAAGTTACGACTTAACCCCCACCGATGATTTATTTATTTAATTATTAGATTATTGACTTTCTAGGAGACCCAGTTGTACCAATTTAGCTCCGACTTGACCCGAACCAAATCCAAATCTAAATAAACATGTAGTACTCTCAAATACCTTCATGTTGATATATATTTTGTATATATATTTTATTAATATTGATATATTTTCAATTTTGGAAAGTTTCTATTTATAGAAAGTGTCTACGTGTAATCCTAGTTGGCATTAGTTTATATTTGACCCAAAGTCCAACCCAATCCTTAGTAGGCATGTTTGACATTAATAAATATTAATAAATATATATTTTTTGTATTTAATTCATATTCTGGATTGTATTTATATAGATAGATTTAATTAGTCTATATTAAGAAAGACCTTTTTAATCCTCAATCCAATCAATTAGCCAACTCACCAAACCACCACCCCAACCAAGTGAGAGCACTCTTGGCCGACCAAAGCAGCCCCTCCCTTGGATATTCGGCCAAGCATCTCATTAGGAATAGGATTTCCACTCTTTTTCATGCATGCAACCCAAAAGGCCCATATATGTACATCAACTCATACCCAAATCCTAACCCTAACTTAATTTATTCTTTTTTTCCTTCTTGGCCGACCACTCCCTTACTTCCCCTCATATTTGGCAGCACCTCTCCCCCATAGCCCTCCATACATCATCTTTTCTATTGCACATCTCTCCATCCTTCAGAAAAACTCATCTCATCCACCATACATACACCCAACCACTCAAAATAAACCCTAAAAACTCTATCTTCTCTATCCAACCATCTATAGTCATTGCCAACCCTTCCAAACTCACCAAGAGAGGATTATCAAGCAAAGATAGGAAGAAAGGTTGGAGCTTTGGCAAGGAGAAGTCTTCACAACCTCTCTAGCAAGGACTTTTGGTAAGAAACCCTAATTTTTCTATCTCAAGTAGAAAATATGTTACTAAATCTGTAGAAATTATATTTTGATGGCTTTTGCTATGTATAATCAACTATAAAAGTTTCATGATTTATAGTCGTAATATTCATGTTTCGGTAGGATCAAAATTAACCCCGTTGTGAAAGAACTATAAGTTATTGGTGGTTATTTTTAAAATTCAATTTTATGTGTGTTCATATATATAAATTAGGATTTTTAAGTATTTTTCCACGAATTTATCAACTCAAATAAGGTCAAAAAAATTATAGGTCAAAATCAGCTAATTTCGGGTAATCGGCTGACCTAGAATGTCCCAAACTTGTAGTATAACTTAACCCTTGTACCCATGATGTTATTATGAGAAATAAGATATTTTAATTCTGTTTAAAATATATTTTTGGTTATTTTAGCAATTTTGAGTAATTGACTATGTTTTGGACGAGTTTCGGGTAGACTAGCTGACTTAGTAATCAACTAGTCATAAATTTCTTTAGAAATATTAATTCTAGAATTTCAGAGATAAATCTGTAGAAAATTTGTTTAAATATTTTTTTATGAAATTTATATGATTTTTAAGTATGTTATTGAAGTAGGGGCATAACCGACCAATTGAGAGTTGGAAACCCTAAAACTGTGTTTCGATGTCTCGTGGAACCTGTGTGATTTTATGAATCTAAATGGTTCCACGGGAGATTTGAATATAGTTAATATAATTTTAAAACATTAATTTAACTAATTAAGTTGTATCATAAGTTTCATGAGTAGAGACTTAAACTAGCTAATTAATTATCTAGGAGCATCGGGTTCCGGAGGCGTGGACGCGGGAGCGGCGTTTCATATTAAGAGCGCAGAATCAGACAAGTATACCTTGCCTTACTCTACAGTTTATTGCATGCTTATTTCTTTATCTAGTAGTTATATGTCATGAGTTAGTTGGATTGGTTTGATTGGTATGCTTTACTTCTTATCATGTATATTAGTTATTGTCCCGTCTATATACCGTCGTTGTCCAGAGTTTGACATTATAGACTATACGAGAGTTATCCTTACATGTACCTTGACTGAGTCGTATCATGTCATGGAGTGAGTGCATGTAACTAAACTGCTAATTTTTGCTTCGTTTTTTCAACCTGCGAGTCCACAATCGGGGCGAGGGTTGACCGTTTGCACCTGCGAGTCCACACTCGGGACGAGGGTGTTTGTCTTGATCTGTTTACACCTGCGAGTCCACACTCGAGGTGGGGGTGTTTGTCGTAAACTAACATGTGAGTCCACATTCGGGGCGAGGGTTAGTGTTTAGTTCAAACTATCGAGTCCACACTCGGGACGAGGGTTTGATATCCTTTGATCTCTTGTTCACTAGTTCTCTTATAGCAGTTCATTTATGCGTAGTTATTTCCCGTATCCGTGTTCATAGTCACCTGTCAGTAGCCACTTGTCAGTTTCCATCTCGTTTCCTATTTATAGCCTGTTTATATTCTTATGCATGATAGAACCGTTAGATAGGCATGTTTTTATATATCTTACTATGTCCCCTGAGGACCTGATGATCTCTCCAGGTAGCTGATTGTACGGAGTTAGTTAGCTGAGCATGTGGTAGTCGATTACATCTGTATGATTCAGGTATTTTGCTAGTAATATTGCTTTATTATCTTCTCGTGCTCTTATGATACATCCTGCTTGTTAGCCTAGTTTCATAGACTCGTGTTATTTTTGGAGTCTAATCGGACAATATGCTAGTGGGTTGCAGACCATGAACCATACTTGTTCATTTTTTATTTATATACATCTCGTTGATTGAGATATAGTTTAGATTACCATATTAGACATGATACCATGCTCTTGACAGCTTATACGTATTCGAGTCGGGCTGGAGTCCGCTTGATACGTATCTGGCTTGCTCACACACTTGCATCTCAAAAAGCGGGTGCGGGTCGTGATAAGTTTTTTTGGTGGCCCATGCAGGTCAGAGTATATCGTATCGGTTATGTAACTGTACTGATACGAGCCTGCGACTATGACTAAACCTTAGAAATCTCAATCCACACTGCCTTGAAAATTCTCCTAGAAATTTCTCAACGTCCTTGAAATTTTATATTTGTTCTCGATTATTCTTCCTTGCCTTCCGAACCATTGATTTTTGTCTCTTCCTATTTCGGAGTGACAAACGATCGTACTGTCTAGAATCTAACAGAAATTCTTAAGTTATAGTATAATATTTCTTGATTATTTAATTTTTGTTTGTTTGATAAATATAGGGGGATTATAGATGCCATATGTCTTAGATATCTATGGGTAATGATTCTAGCAACTAGATGGAAGGTTATAAAGTTTTAGTGACAAACCTTTGAGGGAGTAGTGTGACCAAAGGTGGGTAGAAGTCCTCGAGGTTTCGTAGTTACAAAATGGCTGGAAGAAGGATATAAACTATTTTTGAGGAATTAAAATTTAAGGAGATTAAGGTTAAGGTAGACTTTCTTTTAAAACTTTAAGGAAAAGTTATGAATTAGAATTTCGAGGACAAAATTATTTTTAAGGTGGGTAGATTTGTAACTCCTCTTCCCAAAAATTTTAAAATATTTTTATTTATTTATTTGATTTAAATGGTGATTTTTGAATGTTATAAATAATTAATTAGTTAATTATTACGGTAGATGCCTTTAGTCACTATTAAATTTGGAGTACAAGATGACCAAGAATTTTGGCACGGATAGTGTAGTTGGGTGCCTTTACTAGTGTTTTAGCTATGGTAGGGAAGGCCGAGCCATAGGTGTGTTCTAACTAGAAAAACCAAGCCAAGTTGCGACTTAACCCCCATCGATAATTTATTTATTTAATTATTAGATTATTGACTTTCTAGGAGACCCGGTTGTACCAATTTAGCCCCGGCTTGACCCGAACTAAATCTAAATCTAAATATACATGTAGTACTCTCAAATACCTTTATGTTGAAATATATTTTGTATATATATTTTATTAATATTGATATGTTTTCAATTTTGGAAAGTTTCTATTTATAGAAAGTGTCTACGTGTAATCTTAGTTGGCATTAGTTTATATTTGACCCAAAGTCCAACTCAATTCTAAGTAGGCATGTTGGACATTAATAAATATTAATAAATATATATATTTTGTATTTAATTCAGATTTTTGATTGTATTTATATAGAGAGATTTAATTAGTCTATATTAGGAAAGATCTTTTTAATCCTCAATCCAATCAATTAGCCAACTCACCAAACCACCACCACAACCAAGTGGGAGCACTCTTGACCGACCAAAGCAGCCCCTCTCTTGGATATTCGGCCAAGCATCTAATTAGGAATAGGATTCCTACTCTTTTTCATGCATGCAACCCAAAAGGTCCATATATGTACATCAACTTATACCCAAACCCTAACCCTAACTTAATTTCTTCTTTTTTCCTTCTTGGCCAACCAATCCCTTACTTCCCCTCATATTTGGCAACACCTCTCCTCCATAGCCCTCCATACATCATCTTCTCTATTGTACATCTCTCCATCCTTCACAAAAACTCATCTCCTCCACCATACATCCACCCAACCACTCAAAATAAATCCTAAAAACTCCATCTTCTCTATCCAACCATCTATAGTCATTGACAACCCTTCCAAACTCACCAAGAGAGGATTAGCAAGCAAAGATAGCAAGAAAGGTTGGAGCTTTGGCAAGGAGAAGTCTTCACAACCTCTCTAGCAAGGACTTTTGGTAAGAAACCCTAATTTTTCTATCTCAAAACCTTACTAAATTTCTGTAGAAAATATGTTACTAAATCTGTAGAAATCATATTTTGATGGCTTTTGCTATGTATAATCATCTATAAAATTTTCATGATTTATAGTCGTAATATTCATGTTTCGGTAGGATCAAAATTAACCCCGTTGTGAAGGAACTTTAAGTTATTGGTGGTTATTTTCAAAACTGAATTTTATGTGTGTCCATATATATAAATTAGGATTTTTAAGTATTTTTCCACAAATTTATCAACTCAAATATGGTCGGAAACATTATAGGTCAAAACTAGCTAATTTCGGGTAATCGGCTGACCTAGAATATCCCAAACTTGTAGTATAACTTAACCCTTGTACCCATGATGTTATTCTGAGAAATAAGATATTTTAATTCTGTTTAAAATATATTTTTGGTTATTTTAGCAATTTTTAGCAATTGACTATGTTCCGGACGAGTTTCGGGCAGACTAGCTGACTTAGTAATCAACTAGTCATAAATTTTTTTAGAAATATTAATTCTGAAATTTCAGAGGTAAATCTGTAGAAAATTTATTTAAATATTTTTTTTATGAAATTTTTATGATTTTTAAGTATGTTATTGAAGTAGGGGCATAACCGACCAATTGAGAGTTGGAAACCCTAAAACTGTGTTTCGATGTCTCGTGGAACCTGTGTGTGATTTTATGAATCTAAATGGTTCCACGGAAGATTAGAATATAGTTAATATAATTTTAAAACATTAATTTAACTAATTAAGTCGTATTTTAGATACAAGATTATTAATATATATATATATGTATATTTTAGATACATACTTGTTCTATTTTAGATACAATTGTTTTTATGTCAAAAGCGGGTTATGGTACATACTTGTTCTATTTTAGATACAAGATTATTAATATATATATGTATATTTAAATTAATTTTTTGGGGCCCTTTTACTCTTTTGACCCTGAAAGTTCGCCCTGGCTGCCCTGGGCTAGGGCCGACCCTGCCTATACAAAAATGATAACATGGTTTTGGCTGGTTAAAACTCAATTACAAAGCTAATAAAAATATCTACAAGCCTAAAAACAAAAAGTCTTCTATTCTAAAGCAAACTTTTTTTTGAAGCAATGG
Organism: Iris pallida; assembly: GCA_029216955.1. NCBI lineage: Eukaryota > Viridiplantae > Streptophyta > Magnoliopsida > Asparagales > Iridaceae > Iris > Iris pallida. The sequence goes on along the minus strand of JANAVB010016599.1, from coordinate 11,105,323 downwards.
GCAATTGTGACGAACTCGCCTCCACTAGGGCTTGAACTCCGACCACTTGGACTGCATGCATCTATCTTAACCACTAGACTAGAGGTCATTTGCAACAAACTTATTAATTTACCTATATATATCTAAGAAAAAAATACAAATCCTCATTAGTTACAAATAATGATAGTATTCAAAGACATTTTAAATTAAAACACAAGAATGATTGTGCCTAAGAATCAATTTATTCATTCAAATTTTAAATCTGTCCCTACATTAAATCTGACATTAATATGTGAATGCATGGACTTCAAGTGATGAATGCATTAATGTCATATTTAATGTAGGAACATATTTAAAATTTAAATGAATAAAATTAGAAGAGAAATACAGGATAATATTTTAGGAGTGTCAATAAAAGCACCCTTTTTAGTTCCGACAAGGCTAATACCATATTAGTAGATCAAGGGTGAAATTTTCCAAAAAATACGAAAGTTATAAATTAAAAAACTCAAATTTTCTGTTGGCGACACTCGATTTAGAATGTCTTCATATTAAGTCTTGAATTTTAGGGTTTCGAGAAAAAAATATATACTTTTTGGATTCGGTCGAGTACCTTCCCGAAGCCTTAAGTTTTTATTCCCTTTTTTTTCTTTGGACTTCAGTAAAAAGCGACGAACAAAAGTAAATTATTCTATAATTTTAGAGTATTTATAACATTTATTACATGCAAGTTGTGTCGTCTTTGATATTAAACTATATGTCTCATGAATATTATGGCACTTAAAATGCACATCATAAATATTGTGGTCCGCATATGCACGCCGTGATGAAAGTAAAAACTCGGCACACAAGAAAGTGGGTTATGATAAACTCGACCGGTCTAGTTTATTCATGACATGTTCTAAAATGTACGTCGTAAGATCATTATTTACGGCGTTCATTTTTGCACGCATTAATTTTAACACTGTCAATTTTTTTTTTTCTTTTTCATTTAGTGTTTTAAGACAATACGTATCTTGTTTGTCCTCTTGATCAAAATGTGGACTGCCGTCTTGGTCAAAATGCCGAAAGTAGCTTCCATTTGAAATAGAAATGAAATCCTATATATAAATAATTATCTCATTATTGTCGGTATAAAATTTGAACATTATTGACGGCTCTAAAATAATACCACGTGCCTGTATCAAATTGAAATGGAGTGCACACACGACACGACATTGATTTTTAATCGGACACTTGGTATCGTTTCGAAGTTTGATGTGGAGTCAAAATATACATCTGTGTTTAGCGGGTGTTTTTTCACTAAGTGGGTGATTATTTTTTCAATAGTTAAAAGTGTGACACTAATTTAAGGTTGGGTCTCACTTCACTAATTAGAGACTAATTAGTAGTTTACAAAATATGTTTGTTTCACAAATTAGTGGTTAGATGTTAGACATCAATTTACTTCTGTACCATTATTTTTCAAAATATTTCGCAAATGATATGTCAAAAAATTATCCATGAGAATTTTAAACTGAATTCATATCAAAATTACTTCATTACAAATTAAGTAAAATGTTATATTCCTAAACTATATCATGCAAGCCAAAACACTCACAAGAACTACAACATTAAAAGCAATAAAACTACATCAATCTAAATAATTTTTGTATAATTTTTCTTCTTTGGTCTTCGTCTATTTTTTTCTTTATGTTTCTTCTTCTTCTTCTTCTTCTTCTTCTCTTTTAGATCATCGGTATTAAGGATATAAGGGAGAGATCTTGAAGTTTCTAGGGTTACAATTGCCTTTATACCTCAACTAGAGGTTGGGTTGCAAAGAAAGTTGCTACAATTTTTTTTTCTTTTTCTGGAGCTTCTAATTACTAGCCAAACTCTAATTACATCTAATTAAGAGCATCAATAGTAGATGGAGCTCAAGAATGTACCTTGAGGCCCAAATTTTTAATAAAAGTAGAATGAGTTGGGTTTGTACAAGATAGTAAAAAAGTAAATTTTGAGGTCCAAATAAGATGAGTGCATATAGATCCAAGTACCATCATTTTTTTTTTATATATATAAAAAATAATATAAAATCTAGAATATAGAAATTAGAGCTCCAAATTGAGCCTTACTATTTTACAAATGAGTTCATATATATTCTTATTGTAGAAATTTTGAGGCCTAGGCTACATCTCTTGTGGCAGGGATGAGACCAACATGGAGGCTCCAATTGAGCCTTATTATTCTACAAAATGAGCTCCTAAATTCTGAATCTAGAATCTAGAAATTGTAATGAACTTTACTATTGATGCTCTAAGTAGAGGTGTGTCACCAATTATAGGTTGGGATCCATTTTGCTAATTGTACCTATAATTAGTTGTTTATAAAAGCTATTTTATACTAATTAGTGCTTATATATTTATTTTTTAATATCTAATTAGATATTAGTTTGCCTTTGTAACTTATTATAAAGTATTCGTAAATAAAATATTTTGCTTATGCTATATCAACATGTTTACTGTTGACAACTTTAAACTGAATTTATATCAAAATAACTTACACTAAAAATTAAGTAAAATACCACATTCCTAGACTATAGCATGCAAGTTAAATAAATTATAAAATATATCATAGACAAGTCTCTTACCACTCACAATAACTACAACATTAAAACCAATAAAACTATATTAATCTAAAATAAATTGTGTGTAATCCATATCAATTTGATGCAATTCGTATCTAAGCTATTATTTTTTTTTGTGTTTTTCTTTTTTTCAGATATTATATCACCGGTATTAGAGATATAAAATTTGATTTTTTTAGGATTTATAATGATTCTTTTTTACTTCCAACTAGAAGTTAGGTTGCAAAAAAAAGTTGTAGCTTACTGTTTTCTTCTTTTTTTTTTTCGAAGTTTTTAATTAGTCATCAAGTTCTAATTATATCTAATTAAATGCAAAAAATAAATTTATTTTGTAGATACATCACCAAATTAGTAATTCACCGATCATCAGAGAATTTAAATATATTGAACATTTTCTCCTTCCAACTTGGAACTCTTGGACCCTACCAAGAAGCCCCTAGTACAATCTATATAATAAATCACTTTTAATGTGGGCCATCATGTTTGGGTTCTTCTTGCTAAAGATTTGGCTCTCTCATGAAAACAATGGTGCACCTAATAATGTAATTAATACTAATTTCAATTTGTTAATAACAACAAAGAAAGAGATGTAATGACAATTTCCCACTTTTAAACTAAGAAAAATTATTACTTTAAACGACTTTTTTTTCCAGGCTAAGTTGTAACTTGATACCCTCAATTTTGATTTGTATGAACTTAACACCATCAACTATTTAAAATCTTCATCTTGATACCCTCCGTCAGCTATTGTTAATTCTACCATTAATTTTTTTGACTAAAATATATCTTCCCTCTTTCCAGCCAACTCACACCTCTCCCCCCTTCTCTCCCCGCCTCCGTTCGTGCGGCCCCCCACCGTGCGACCCATGCCCCCCTCCCCCCCTCCGGTCGTACGTCATCCTCCGACCGCACGCCCACCCACCGCGCGACCCTCTACCCTTGTCAAATCCCTATTTTGAGAATAGGTATATGATCGTATTTTGGTAATTTTCAAATTTCGTATTTGTTTAAATTTTATTTATTTTCTGGACTTGGATTTGTCTTAGTTATTGAGTCTTGACTCTTGGTTATCGTTGCCGTATTAATTTACGGTTTGTATTATTTTATTATTATTTTGGAGTTTATATTTTTAGTTTATTGTTATAATTGTTCCCATTATTATTATTGTTATTATTATTTAATTACCTACATCTACCCCTTCCCTGTACCTACACCTCCCCTTACCTAACCCTTCCCATCACACACCCTCACCTTCTCTCAGCCGACACAGCTGTTTGTAAAAATAAAAGTATAGAACTTTATTGATACAAACTATGTAATAAGATTACAAGAATTCTGGAAAAGGTACAACTGTAGGAATCTAATCTAGATGACGATTGCTTTATCCCTTGGACGATGTGAACTTTGAAGACGAAGCCTCTGAAGTTGAAGACAACTCTAGAAACTGAAGGCAAAAGCCTCGGAAGTTGAAGGCAGAAGCCTCGGAAGAATGCAGTAGCACTTGGGCAAGAACTCCTGGACTCTCTGATCTCTGATCTCTGATGCTTGATCCCCTTGAATGGAGACTTGAAACTCTATTTATAGAGTTCTGAGAAATAACTAACTTTTAGTTATTCTGGACTGCGCATGATGGTTTGTGCAGCAATCGGATTACGCAACAGTGGACTGCGCAGGCAGTTACTGGATCATGGGCCAACTGTCTTGGACACATGGCATTATTTGATTGAAATGCGCATGATCATGCATAGACGGTTGCCACGTAATGAACAATTGATGGCATGCATGCCACGTGTACTTTGTCAGTTGTGTTGATAGAGCGCACAATTTGAATTGCGCTAGCTTTAGATTGCGCAGACTTGGACTGCGTAGGCTTCAGTTTGCGCAGGATTAGACTGCGCAGGAAATGGATTGCGCTGCCAGCTGTCAGCCGTCTTCGAGCATTGTGCGGCACAATAAACGAGCAGTCTCCTCGTTCTTCGTGCTGTCAGTTGTCAGGAAGATTTGATTTGTGTCAGGTAATGATGACTTTTGTCACGTCAGCCTGCGCAGTTGGGAGTGTGCGCAAACCAGTGTGCACAATCTGAAGAGTGCGCAATCTGATGTCTGCGCAGTTCATTTGAAAGTTGTATTTCTTGATTTTCTGACTTTGTTGATAGGTGCAACTTGATTTTTTAGGACCTACAAGACCCCCTTCAAAGTTTTCGAAATATGAATTTATTCAAAATTTTGAAATACTTTGAATTTTTGAAATTTGAATCAATTTGCGCAAGAAGTGAGCTGGCTGCGCAATCTGAAGGATTGTCCCCAATTTCAGGCGCAATCTGAGGTGGCCGTTTCGTTTTCAAAAGCTATAAATAGCCCTCTTCTTCATTTCATTTTTTTTACTTTGCCTTCTTCGTACTTTTGAGAAAAAATCCTCGAACTCTTTCTTCCTTCTCCGACGATCTCCATGGCTTCCCGACGATCCTCCATCGCCGCTAAGGGGAAGGCCCCCGCCGAATCGTCAACCAGGGCTGCACGACGAGCTTCTCGTCATGAATCTGCGCACCCTGTAATGTCAGGTAAAGGATTTTAAATCAAAAACCCTTTTTAGGGTTTTGATCCCACTGTTCTTCAGAATCCATCTCTTTTTAGAGATGTGATCATACTGCGCCACCCTCTTTAGGGTTCTGGTTGCACAAATCAGTTAGTTCTTCATTTTTATGAAGATCGACTTTCTGCGCAATCGGTTGAACTGTGCTGGCAGATGTCAGCGCAATTTGCTGATTTGTGCGAGATTGTCAGCGCAAACTGATGACTGTTTGTTTGTGCAGTCTGATGTTTGCGCAAACTGATATTGCGCAAACTGATGTTGCGCATTCTGATGTTGCGTATTCTGATGTTTGCGCAAACTGATGACAGAATCTTTGACCTGACTTGTACTAAATTTTATTTTCTCTGTTTGATGCAGTTAATGTGAGAGAAGATCCAGAATACAAAATTTTTGTGGGAACTCTTTCAGAGTCAGAGTATAAAGAGGATCTCTCTCATGTACATTATCCCCAGTATGATCTGCCGACCTCCCGTCAGGCTATTCTGATATCTCAAGACAATGAAACTTTGCTGTGTTTGATGAATGGACAACCTCTGGAATCAGCAGACGCTGTTATTCATAAGAAACCATTATTCTTGTTCGGTGAGGCTTTTGAGAAAAGCTCTCAACCAAGACCGAGGATGGAAGAAAGAATTATCCATCAGGAGGATAGGACACTCTTTATACCAGATATTTCCCGCTGTCTCCCTTTATCCCGTATTCTCATGCGAGCTATCCGAGGAAGATGGAATGGAACCTCACTCTTTTCCAAGATGCCCGTGCAGGAAAAATTTTCGTGAAGAAGGGGCCGAATAAGAAAGACATGTTCTACAGCTCCTCTGATCGATACAGTATCTTGTTGAGAGGCTTGAGACCTGGTTGTATTCCACCAGAGAATTCCTCCTTGTTGATGCCTGTCAGAATACCAATATTCACAAACGAATTTGCGAAAGCCGAAGGGAAGTACCCAGAACAGGACATCAGATTAACTGGATTGGTGAATCCAGATTATAAAAGATGGAACTGCATAGCAAATTGAATTCTGACCAAATTTGAAGACAGACTTCAACAAATCAATTTGTACCAAGCAGTGCATGCCACTGTCTATAGTTTGCCCCCAACTCACACCTGTTTTTGGCTTTAGCTGAAAGATACAATTATAGAACAGGGACTTTCATGACCCCTGGCGAAGAAATCGGGTTTGCACTCTACGAGATGAAGTATATCTCGTACTTGCCAATGGCAGACGCTCCATATGAAGAATTTGTTCCAACCAATGATGAGTTGGACAAACTTAGAAAGGAGAATGCAGCAATGGTAGCAGTATTCAAGGAACTGCTATGCCATTACAAGATCTGTTCTTTATATTACAAAAGTGCCACCTCCAATACTTATTACTCGTCGAAATGGCTGCCTTATCTGTTCCTTAATCATATAGAAGAGAAAAAGACTAAGGAACACGACAAATGCTATCCTGACTTTTTTAAGCCTTTGAGCAACACAGAAGTGATGAAGTTGATGGAAGAAAGTGGCAACTTTGATAAAGAAATGAAAGATGATTATCAATGTCCATCTTTAAAGAAAGGGGACACCCTTGAGAGTTACTTGAGAATGAGATATAGACCCATGTCAAAAGAAGCTCAACTGGCGGGGTTTCTAACATATTGGCTCCGTCGGTTTGTGGTCCCAGGATCTAGTACAGTAGACCGCTTTCATCGCGGTGTTCTTTTTACCGCCGTTAAGTTAGTCTTCGGCTACAAAGTGGACCTGTTATCAGCAATGACTTGCAAGTTGAATGCCAGTCTACGTCTATATATTGATCTGATGTTAAAAGCCAGAGGAGAAAAAGAATTTCCTCATTTAGAACTGCCGTATACATATCTATTTGGATGGTTGCTTCTCCACTATCCCACTTTAATGGACCCTGGCATGGGACCGGTTGACGATAGCTTTTTACGGAGATACTCCCATGGTAAATGGAAGTACACTTCTTTGAGCGAATGTAGATATGCTCTGAATCTGAACAGAGGATATAACTTTTGTTGTGGACCTCTCCCCGCTGGATATGATCAAATGCCAACAAATATGGTTGACTCGAAGATGCAACCTCTGAACCGTACAGCCTTTGAATGGTTGAAGACAATCCGACCGTCTCATTTGGTGTACCGGTTTGAAGAGGAGCACTATTTAGAACCATATCTCCCTAGTCGATTTGTTCGGCAGTTCGGGTACGATCAATTCCACGTGGGAAATGCCATCACCTGCCTTCAAGGCAAAGGTTTTTTAATAGACGGGGCCCGAGCTTGGGCTTATTATAATGCTCGAGATACGAAAGCCATATTCTCGATGCCAGCAAATAGCACTCATGGTCCTCAGATGCTATTTACATATTCAGTATTCTATACATACGCGAACACTTTTGCTGAGAATTTTAATCTCGCAGATAGCTTCGCTTCTTCGACAAGATTGAGGAAAGGGAGAGTTGCTTTGTCACTCCCTGGAAATGATGAGGTGCATGAACCGGCAGATGCACCCTTGGAAGCCTCAAGGGATATTATGTTCCCTCAAGAGGTTAACGCAGCAATGCGTATTTCTTTGAAGATGGGTAAATCTCCAGCAAAGAAGAGGAGAAGAGAGGAGCCTCCCGCTCCAGCAGCAAAGAAGAAACTGATATTAGATCATTCTTCAGAGAAGATCACCACGAGGTCTCAATCTCGGCAATTGGCCGAGACAACTCAACAAGAAGCTATTACACCAACTTCCGTGCAAAGACAAATCGAGCCCATGAATGTAGAAAGTCCGGAAAGGCCTTTGCACAAAAAGAAAAGGTTGGTCCGTAGACATCAAGTTTTGCCTTCGATTGTAGCAGATGCTGTAGCGGGCATCACAATGTCATCTCCCACTCCCATCCCTGAGTCTAGTCAAAGAGAAGAATTTGAACCAATGGAAGAGAGGAATGAGGCCGATGAGCCCGAGAAGAAGAAGATAATGCAGTCCGATCTCCTCCGCCTGCTACAAAGACGACTCGACTTCCTCCAAATCCTAGAACCCTCCGCGAAGAAGAGGAACATGAAGTAATTGCAGCTCTAGAAGAGTGTGATTACGGCCTGCAAGATTATATTGACCAAGCTACAAATACCAGCGGGAATACTCCGGAAAGAAATGAAGATGAAGAAAGCTCTTCATCTAAAAATGAAGATATACAAGATCCCGATAGGGATAATGAAGAACACATGTCTCCTGCTGCTGCCGATGATACTTCAGATCCTAAAAATGATATTGAAGTAGAGGCGTCCTCAGAAAAAGCAGCAAACGAAGAAGTTCCAGAAGAAACTCCCGCCACTGACCCTCAAGGTATAGAATAGAATTAGCAATCTTCTTAAAAATAGATTGATAACTAATATCTTTATTTGTATTTCCTGCAGATCTTGAGACTCTTCCAGCACCTCCGACGTGTACGGACATAGCGCCTGTGACGACGGTGATTGTTAGTAGTGGTCATCATTTATCTTGTGGTTCTGAAGCGGGCAGTAGCCAAGCTGTTATGGTTGAGGCTACTTCTACTCAGCTGGAGTCCATTCCTGCAGGGGATAGGCCTATTGCCAGATTGAACCAAGGTAAGACTGTCTTCATTTGATCTTCTTGATTATTGGCAAACGACTGGCAAAATGACAATTTTACTTTTGTAGAGGAACAACCAGGAGGGGCGACTAGCTCCACTTTGGCTCCTCTATTCAAAGAGCCTGCCATCCAGACGCAAAGGATCGAGCATCCTGCTGCCTCGTCCTCAACAGGAGTAGCTGCGACTCCTGGGACTCTGGCAATTAATCAGCAAGTCGTCCAATCGTTCACCAGATGTTTCTTTGAGTCCTTGGGACCTCTAGTTCATAAGATGATAGACAAAGAGGGTGCTGATTTTTTTATGGTTAGAAATCCGACTTCTCTCTTGGTGAGGGCTATAAGGGAGCAAGGAGACGAAGCTCAGGCCACTCTCCTCGACCATATACTAAATGAGCTAGAAATCTCCATAAAGAATTATAAGGAGCTCAACAAAAAGGAAGTGGAGTCTCTAGTGCAGGCCGAATTCGAACGAATGGCCCATACAGCTGATATAGAAAGGGTGAATCTTCAAAATCTCTTGGAGGCCTATTCCATAAAATCTGCTGAGTATAACTCTAAGCTGGAGTCAGTGACCTTAATGGCTGAGAGAAAAGAGCAAAGAGCTGCTGAGCTAAGAGCAGAGATTGCTCGTCTCCAGAAAGAGTTAGAAGAGGAAATTACTAATCATCAAATTGCAATTGAACAATACAATGCTCTGACTCAGGAGAGGGATGAGTACGTGGCAACTCATGGTGCAGAGATAACTCGCCGGACGGTAGCCATGCCCGTTTTCAATAAAGAAACCGGGATGGAAGAAGCCAGAAGGAGGGTGATGTCCACCCGTGAAGAACGGCTACAGACTCTGAAGCAGCAGATTGCCAACTTGATAATACCTCCATCTTAGTAGAACATTTTGTACTTTTATGTCTCTTTTTGTGGCTCATGTGCTTTTGTAATGCCTCATATTTTGGTTAATAAAAGACATTTTGCTGTGGCTCCATTATTTGTTGCATATCTTGTTTAGATATAAATAATAGAGATAGAAAAATATATTCAGAGGTGCAAGACATGATATATTTCTTGATGATTTTGTAGAAAATAATTATATTCATTATATCTGCTCAGAGGTAATATGGACGTGGCAGAATATATTAAATATTATTATTTCAATTGACAACTTAATCGAAAATGATAAGTTGCTGATGTGGATGATGAACGATGATGAATCGTCAATGCATGTGAGATGAACGGAAAAACCGTCAAATGATGAAATGAACGGACAAATCGTCAAAAATGGATGATAACGAACGGATGAACCGTCAAGTGATGATGAATAAACGGGTGAACCGTCAGGTGAAATGAACGGGTGGACCGTCAAGTGGTAATGAATGGACGGATGAACCGTCAAGTGGTAATAAATGAACGGATGAACCGTCGGGTGGTAATAAATGAACGGATGAACCGTCGGGGGGTAATGAACGGACGAACCATCGGATGAATGTGTCACTTCGTTGTTTGAGGAATCTCTGCTTATAAATATGACAGAAATATGACAAGAACGAGCACTTCCACTCTTCAACATAAAAATGTCGTCTGGAGAAGCATCCAAGAAGGCTGAAATTGCCCCGAAGGTTCAGAAGGGCACTGAAGAATGCCCTGCCGATCCGGTTCAGCCAAAGGAAGCAGAAGCAGGTGAAGGTTCGTCTGCACCCAAGCCACCACGAGACATCCTGGACTTTCTGCTTGAACCGGGAAGGACCGGAGAAGAGGAAGCCATGAGGATGGCTGCTTGCAAGTTCCTCGTAGGTTCCAGCAAGGAGGTCCTCAGCTCTTTTGCTGATCATATTTTCGAGAAGGACGACAGTGGTCCGCGTCCAAATGTAGAGAAGGATGATAGTGACCTTCCTTAGTATCATGTACTATCATTCATGATGAAATAAAATTTAAATTTTATTTATGAACTTGAACTTGTCTGATGATTTACAAGTATTTACATTCATACATAATACTTCTTAAGAAACTTGCCATTGATAGGCATCATAGCAATTCGACCATCGAGCTCTGAGAGTTGATAGGCTCCATTTGAGAAGACTTTGCTTACAACATAGGGACCTTCCCACTTTGCATCGAATTTGCCTTTGCTCATATGAGTCATAGTCATAGGACGTCTAACCGTTAGAACAAGTTCTCCTTGCTGAAAGGTTCTGACCTTAACTTTACGATTAAAAGTCTTCGAGATGCGAGCTTGGTATAACTCAATATGCTGCTGAGCCATTAATCGCTTCTCATCAAGTGCTTCTAATTCTTGAAGTCGAAGAAGATCATTATTTTTTGTAGTGAGCTCGTTAGCAATAGCAATCCTTAAAGTAGGAATTTGTAGTTCCAGAGGAAGAACAGCTTCACAGCCATACACCAGAGAAAAGGGTATAAAGCCCGTAGGATTACGAACTGTAGTTCGGTAAGCCCAAAGACATTCACCAAACTTTTTGCTCCAGTTTCGTTTGTTAGTGGATACAAACTTCTTGAGGAGCTTGATAATGGTTTTGTTGAAGACTTCAGATAATCCATTAGCAGCAGGATTGTAGGCTGTTGAAGCAACGTTGTCAATCCGGTGATCATCGCAGAATTTGGTAAATTTCTGGCTGATGAATTGAGGTCCATTGTCATGGATGATTCTTCGGGGTACACCAAATCTGTATATGACGTGGTGTTTAACAAAGCTGATGACGCTACTGGTTTTGACTTCAGCCAGAGGTATAGCTTCAGCCCACTTGGAGAAGTAGTCCGTTATTGCCAGTATGAACCGATGTCCTCTAGAAGAAGAAGGATTGATGGGACCTATAACATCCATGCCCCAAGCTTCAAAAGGCCAGGAAGCAGCAGTCGGATGAAGGAATTCTGATGGTTGATGAATAAAGTCTGCATGGATTTGACAAGCTCGACATTTTCTTGCATATTCAATGGAATCTGATACCATAGAGGGCCAATAGTAACCCATGTGTCGGATGCGATCCTGCAATTTAGGACCAGGTTGATGTGTACCACAGATACCATCGTGAGCTTCGTGCAACACTTGCCGTGCTTCATCACCAGCGAGACAGCGTAGGAGAAGACCGTCATAAGTTCGCCGATAAAGTGTCTTGGTGGTTTGATTGTAGTAGAATCGGAGAGATCGTCGACGAACGCTCGTAGCCTCCTTAGGATCTTCGGGGAGTATGTCATGAACCACGAAGTCGATGAAAGGAGTTCTCCAGTCTTCGTCGATAACATTGACTTTAGCAAGAATGCTGAATTCAATATTACGATTGTTTTTAATGCAGAACAATTCTCGGTTGGAGATAACCACCACTGTTTGCAAAAACAAAAGTATGATATTTATTTCACAAACTTTGTAAAGAATATTACAAGAATTCTGGGAAAGTACAACTATAGGAATCCGATCTGAAATGACGATCGCTTTATCCCTTGGACGATGTGAACTTTGAAGACTTGAATTTCTGAAGAACGCAGCAGCACTTGGACAAAAACTCTGATTTCTCTTGATTGTGTCAGTCCCCGTTGAATGGAAACGAAACTCTATTTATAGAGTTCTGAAATAACTGTTTTGGGCAGTTATTCTGGAGAGCGCCTGATTGAAGTGCGCCTGTTTTGAGCACGTATGACAAACTGCGCCTGTTTTCACTCTATTATCACGAACGTGCACCAACTGCTTTAGACACGTGGCATTATTTGATTGAAATGCGCTTGGTCGTGTACAGTTAGTGGGACACGTGTTGGACATGTAGAGTGGTAGTTAGATGTTGAATTAGTCAAAGTGCGCCTGTTTCAGGGACACGTGGTAAGCTCTGAATTGATGTTGTTTTGAACTGCGCCTTCTTCGTAGGCGCAATCTGCAAAGTGTGCTGAGTTTGGATAGAAGTAGGCGCAATCTGCGAAGTGTGCTCGATATAGTCAAAAGTAGGCGCAATCTGTTTAGACAGCTGTCATATCTTCCTCGAGCGCCGTGCCATCATAGGAATGATAGCGCCTTCTCGATCTTCGTGTTTGTCGGGTAATGATGACTCCACGTCAGCTAAGCGCGATTTGTTAAATGCGCCTCTATGATGCAGAAATAGGCGCGTTCTGTGTTTGTTGATGAAGTAGGCGCCATTTGTTTGTAGGCGCATTCTGATTAATCTGTTGAACTTAACTTAGGCACGGTTTGATTTTTTGGACCTACAAAACCCCCTTCAAAGTTTTCGAATTTTGAATTTTCAAAAGTTCGAAATACTTTGAATTTCCATATGACCAAGTCAAACCGCGCTTGATATTTGAAGAAGTTGCGCAGTTTAAGGCGAGAACGGATCTTCAGGCTGAATAGGCGCAATCTGTTTAGGCGCATTTCGTTGTAGCTATAAATAGCCCACAAAATCCTTCGTAAACCCTTTATTGTCTTCAAGAGTGAAATTTTTCGAGTTTTCTTTTCTGATTTTCTTTCTTCTCCGACGAGCTTTTCAAATCAACTCCGATGGCGCCTCGACGTTCGGATAAAAGGAAAGAACCCGCTCCAATTGAATCTTCAAAGAAATCCAAGAAGACCATGCCGCATCCCATGGTTGAATCGCGCGATTCTCTTCAAATCCGAGAGCCTGGACAAATTCGTGTTTCTCGACACGAAACTGCACATCCGGCCATTAATGGTGGGTCATAGGAACGTACACTGGCTCTTCTTAGGGCTCAGTTGTATTCGCCAACTCTTTTTAGGGTTTTGGTGATTCTCTAAACTTCATGTTTATGAAGTTTAAACATTCCACCAAATAGCGCCTAGAAAATTAGACTCTGTTTGTTCGATCGCGCCTAGTAACAAAGCTAGGCGCTATCGGATATAGCTTTGTCTGATAAAACAGGCGCTGTTTGTTGTTGAATGAAAGCTAGGCATAATCTGCCCTATTTGACAGAAAACTAGGCGCAGTCTGCCCAGTTTCATGAAGTAGGCGCAGTTTAATCTAGTTGGCTGAAAACTAGGCGCAGCAGTCAACTAGGCGCAATCTGATAACTTTGTTGTGATGTTGCTCTTTTCTATTTTGCAGTTGATATCAGGGAAGATCCCAACTTCGAGATCTTCCAAGGAACTATGTCTGAACCTGAATTCAAAGAGGACTTGTCACACGTTAAGTTCCCTCATTATGAACTACCAGAGTCTCGGAGAACAATCCTGACTACTCAGGATAATGAGACTCTTCTGTGTTTGATGAACGGCCAGCCCTTACAGTCACTGGATGCAGCTATCCACAAGAAACCACTCTTCTTGTTTGGAGATGCCTTTGGCAGGGAATCTCAGCCAAAACAGCGGGTGGAAGAGAGGATTTTTAAGAAAGGTAAAAAGACTATATATTTGCCAGATATGCTTAGGAGTTTACCTCTTTCCAGATATGAGTTTGCCAGTTATCTCCGCCAAATGGCGTGGGATATCACTCCCGTTCAGCAGGCTCGGGTGGGCAAAATATGTTATAAAAAGGTGAACAACAGAGATATCTTCTATAGTTCATCTGATATTTACGCAACTCATCTCAGGGGTTTGAAACCAGGTTGCATCCCTCCCGAGAATTCATCTCGTCTATTACCAGTGAGAATACCAATTTTTGCAAATGAGTTTGCTAGGAAAGGTAGGTATTATACTGATAACACCTTAAGGATGCAAGGTTTAGTCAACCCAGATTATAAACGATGGAGCTGCATTGCCAACTGGGTTTTAGAACATTATGAAGAAGAGCTTCTTAATATCAGTTTGTATGAAGCTGTTTATTCTTTAGTACATGGCTTCCCTCCAAATCCACACCTATTCCTTTTACTGATCGAAAGGTACAATTATAGGACGGAAACCTTCATGACCCCAAAAGGAGAAATCGGTTTCGCTCTTCACGAGATGAATCATATCTCCAAGCTGCCTATGGGAAATTTTCCTTATGAGGAGTATGTTCCCACTGAAGATGAATTAAACAGGCTGAAATCTGAAAATGCTGAAATGGTAGAAGTCTTTGATGAGCTGTTATGTCACTATCACATCTGTTGTTGTTATTTTGAAAGCTCAGGCTCCTGCTATCTTACTAAATGGATATCTTATCTCTTCCTCAAACATGATGATGAAGAGAAACAAATTAGTGAGAAGAAAGCTGTTGATCCGCTTACCTTTCAGCGTTTCAATGAGGAAGAGATAAATGAGTTGATGGCAAGGTTTCGCCAAGAAGATATAATAGTTAAAAATGATGAAGATTATCCTCCACTCAAGATAGGAGATAAAATAGAAAGTTTCATGAGGATGGGATACAGACGTATGTCTAAGAAAGCCCATCTGGCAGGCTTTCTTGCTTTTTGGCTACGAAGGTATGTAGTCCCTGGAGCAAGTGCAGTCGATCGCTTCCATAGAGGTGTTCTTTTTGCTGCAGTCCGCCTAGTGTTCGGTTATCGGATGGATATTTTATCGGCGATGACAAGCCGACTTAATCATAGTCTGCGTTGCTTTGTGGACGGCATGCTAAATAATAAGAAAGATGGCTTTCCACGTACTGAAGTCGCCCATACTTATTTATTTGGGTGGCTTCTACTCCACTGTCCAGTTTTGATGAGCCCTGGCGAAAGAGCTATTGGAGGAAACTTTTTAAGAAAGTATGAAGGGTGTAGATGGAATCACACCTCGTTGATAGATTGCCGGCGAGTATTGAACCGCGGCGATAACTGGGATTTTTATTGTGTTGACCCACCAGCTGGCTACGAGTTATTGCCAGCTAATATCTTAGATTCAGTGAATACTCTACCAACAGATCCAGCTATATTCAATTGGTTGAAGTCGATTCGACCTTCACACCTCGTACATCGATTTGAAGATGAATGTATTCTTGAACCATATTTGCCTAGCCGTTTTGCACGCCAATTCGGCTATGATCAATTCCATGTAGGGAATGCCACAACATGCCTACAAGGGAAAGGATATTTGATTGATGGCGCCAGGGCTTGGTACTATTATAATGCTAAAAATACGAGGGCCGTTTTCTCAATGCCTGAGAATACAAATCATGGACCGCGAATGTTATTCACCTATTCAAGGTTTTACACTTCGGCCAATACCTTTGTGGAGACTTTTGATTTAGCACATAGCTTCGCTTCTGACAAACGAGCCAAGAAAGGAAAGCCGAGCATTCTTTATAAAGATCCAAATGACGAAGAACCTGCTGACGAACCTTTTGAAATCTCCAGAGATATGAACTTCCTTGAGGAGTTTATTGAACCCTTAAACATTTCTCTCCGAGTAACAAAATCTCCTATGAAGGATAAGAAGAAAAGAAAAAATGATAATCCTGTTGCTTCTCCAGATCCAAAGAAAAAGAAGACCACCGCAGAATCTCCAGAAGGAGTTACCACTAGGTCACAATCGAGACAACGAGCAGAAGAATCTGTAAGGAGTGAAGAG
This sequence comes from Iris pallida, assembly GCA_029216955.1. NCBI lineage: Eukaryota > Viridiplantae > Streptophyta > Magnoliopsida > Asparagales > Iridaceae > Iris > Iris pallida. Next base: position 11,089,099 of record JANAVB010016599.1, on the reverse strand, counting down.
ACAACTCCTACATCTTTACAGAAACAACTGGGCATTTCTACTGACCAAGAAAGTCCGGATGTGCCTCTTCAAAGAAGGCCGTGTTTGAAGAAAGTAGTTAGTAGAAAATTAAGATTATTGAGTCCGTCTCGTGCTGCATCCATCCTGGCTAGTGCTGTTGCTGGGCATATGATGTCTTCCCCTACTCCCATCTCTGGATCAGAACCATTAACTACAGAAGAACCAACACATTCTAGCAAAGAGGCTATGGAAGTAAACGCATCTTCTGTGATTGGTCAGCCTTCAACTTTGGTGATTCTTGCTGAAGCGCTTCCAGAAACAGTATCTAATACTATTCCGGTCGATACGTTAGATCATCTTCAAACTTATGCCGATGATCCAATATATTCAGATAGCGAAATGATTGATGCATTACAAGCATGCGCTGAATATCTTGAGGAGACTGTTACTGATCCGGAAGCTGAAAATACAAATGAGCCATCTGACGCTCATAAATTGAATGAAGAGAATGTTGAGAGCATTGACAATGAACCATTGGAGGAAGCACATGTCAATATTAGGAAGACTCCTACCAGAGAAGACCAGCCTTCACTTAGTACTTCCGATGCGGGAAGTAATCGTACAGAGGAAGTCTCAAAAGAAATGCCAGCTCATCTTCCTCGGGAAGTAATAGTATTAACGGATACACCACACATGCCCGATTCAGGTTAGATTTCTTGAATCCTATCAGGCGGTTATTAATGATGATACTTGTTTTTATAGTATATTGATTCCTTTTCTTTAATAGCTGAAGGTAATGTATACCTATCAGGCGGTTCAGAGGCGGGTAGTAGTCAAGCAATGGTGACATATACTATTCCTGCGATAGGCACCCTTGCTCGAACAATGGATACTGGTAAATTGCTAGTTTATTATTCTGAACTTCATAACTTTCTTAGAAAATTAACGCAATACGTTAACTTTCAGGAGAACAAATGAGGAGTGTAACTAGCTCGAAAATGGCTCCATTGGAGACTCCTGCCAGAGAAGAGAGTTCTACAGAAATGCCTATACCTGGGCCATCACAAGTCCAGATTGAATTGCCTCAATTAGGTAAAGCTTTAACTTTGTCGACTTTGTAAAATAAAACTTGCTAACGGGAATATGTCGCAGAAGAACCAGTCAAAGCTGCTACAAGCTCTACCACGGCACCTCCAATAAAGATAACCCAGATACCAAAAGAAAGATCTTCTGAAATTATTGCTTTGACGACGCCATCTGTCGCAACTGAAGTTACTCCAACCGAGATAGCAGAAACTCCCATCACTTCTGAGGCAAATAGAATCGTTATAAGATCTTATACAAACGCATTCTATCTAACACTCAAGCCGATGGTGGAGAGCGAGAACATTCCTTTCTCCAAAGTCAGGAAATCCGTAAAATATTTGATCAACGGGATTCGTGACCACGGAGATGAAACTCAGGCTGTTTATCTGGAACACATCCTTAATGAGCTTGAAGAGGTGAAGACTGTAATGATGAATCTATCATCTGAGAATATAGATTCACTGATTGAAAAAGAATGTCAAGCTCTGGCCCAGGAAGCTGAACAGAAAGGAAAAGATCTTGAAGCATTTTTGGCAGCCTTTGCTCAGTTTGCTGCTGATATGGAAACTCAGATTGAAGAAACATCTTCTAAGCTGGAGACCAATGAAGCTGAAATAGCAGAAGCTGACGAAGAAATTGCCAAGCTTCAAGAACGTCTGACTTTGGCGAAGCAGAAAAGGGAAGAGAAGGTTCTCTTAATCAAAGAAACTGCAAATCACCTCGTTGTGCTGAAGCGTCAAAAGGAGCTTAATACCAAGACTCATCATGAAGAGCTGAATGCTCGTTTTGCTAATCTAAAACCCTTTGACTTCGAGTCAACAAGGAATCAAATTAGACAAAGGATTCTGAACTCTCAAAATGAAACGATAGCTGCTTTGAAAAGACGTGTTGCAGAGCTCAGTACCCGGCCTGTTGAATAATTTATTTTGTAATGTCTTTTTGTCTTTGATCAACTGTAATGGACTTTATTTTGAATGGAATGATATTTCAGATGATTCTATTTACTTGTTACATACCCTATTATAGGAGATAAGCAATAGAACGAGAAAACATATTCAGAGGTACAGGACGTGATATATTTTCTTGATGTAGAAAATAACTATATTCTTTATATCTTGCTCAGAGGTAATGTGGACATGGCAAAATATAAATATCGAATATTTGTTATTTCAATAGACAACTTAGTCAGAGGCAATAGGGACGTAACAAGTTGCAATAGAAAATATGTGAATTCTTTTTTAATGGCGATGATGATATGATGAACGATTGAAAATGAACCGTCAGAATGAATGATTCATCAAAAATGTCTGCTGGGGATTTTAATGAATGAACCTTTAGATTCATCGAAAGGGGTGAACAGTCAACTCGATTCACGAAGAGTCAGTAGGTTAGTATAAATAGTACAGGACTCATGAAGAATTTTATCACTGCCTTCAACAGGAAAAATGTCTTCCAACAACATGTCTAAGGAGACTGAAATCGTGCCGAAAGACGAGAGCGTCACCGGGGAACCTTCTGCTGGGACAGAGAAGGGCGAAGGGTCGTCTGCACCCAGGCCTCTCGTCAACTCAGTCTTACCGGATCAAAAGGAGGTGGGCGAAGGCTCCTCTGCACCAAAGCCTTCACAGGATATCCTCGACTTTCTGATAGAGCCGGGGAAAACGGCGGAAGAAGAGGCAAAGAGGATAGCTTTCCTCAAATTCTTGCTGAGTTCCGACAAAGATGTCTTCGACTCCTTTGCTGATTTTGCTTGTGAGAAGGAGGGGCTCGGCCCTCGTCCTAAGTTTGATAGGGATAATAGTGATCTCCCTTAATGTAATGTAATATCTTCTTTGAAAATAAAAAGAAATTTTATTTACATTGTCTGTCAAGAAATCTTTACACATTTATACATAGTATTTCTTAAGAAATTTGCCATTGATAGGCATCATAGCTATTCTGCCATCCATCTCTGTTAACTGGTAAGCACCATTGGAAAATACTTTGTTTACAACAAAAGGACCTTCCCATTTGGCATCGAACTTGCCCTTACTCATGTGAGTCATAGTCATAGGACGTCTGACTGTAAGGACCAAATCACCTTTCTGAAATGCTCGTACTTTAACTTTGCGATTAAAGGCTTTTGAGATACGGGCCTGGTATAACTCAATGTGCTGTTGAGCCAAAAGCCTCTTTTCATCAAGTGCCTCCAACTCTTGCAATCGAAGTAGATCGTTGTTCTCCGTTGTAAGTTCATTGGCAATGGCTATCCGCAGAGACGGGATTTGAATTTCCAGTGGCAGAACTGCTTCACAACCATATACCAAGGAGAAAGGTGTACAGCCGGTAGGATTGCGAACTGTAGTGCGATAAGCCCATAAACATTCGCCAAGCTTCTCACTCCAATTCCGTTTGTTAGTAGAGACAAACTTCTTGAGGAGTTTGATAATGGTTTTATTGAAAGCTTCAGCTAAACCGTTTGCTGCAGGGTTATAGGCTGTCGAAGCAACATTGTCGATGCAATGATCGTCACAGAACCGAGTAAACTTTTGACTAATGAACTGAGGTCCATTGTCATGAATGATTCGCTGCGGTACACCAAACCGGTATATCACATGGTGTTTGATGAAGTTGATGACACTGCTGGTTTTGACTTCAGCCAGAGGTATAGCCTCAGCCCACTTAAAGAAGTAGTCTGTGATGGCCAGGATAAACCGGTGTCCTTTAGAAGAAGGAGGATTGATTGGGCCTATGATGTCCATGCCCCAAGCTTCAAAAGGCCAAGAAGCAGCCGTAGGATGTAGATATTCTGATGGTTGATGAATGAAATCTGCATGAATTTGACATGCTCTGTATTTTTTTGCGTATTCAATAGCATTGGAAACCATAGAAGGCCAGTAATAGCCCATACGACGAATACGATCTTGCAATTTAGGACCGGGTTGATGCGCTCCACAAACACCATCATGAGCTTCACGTAGTATTTGTTTTGCTTCATTACCAGCAAGACAACGTAACAGTAGACCATCATAAGTTCGTCGGTAGAGAGTTTTTGTTGTATGATTATAATAGAAACGGAGAGATCGTCTTCGAATGCTGGTGGCCTCTTTGGGATCCTCAGGCAATATTCCATAAACTGCAAAATCAATGAAAGGAGTTCTCCAATCTTCATTGATGATATTGACCTCAGCAGAATTACTAAACTCAATATTGTGATTATTTTCAATACAAAATAACTCTCTGTTGGAAATAACAACCAATTGCTGTCTTTGGACAGGAATCGCCAGGACTGCTGCAAGGTTTGCTAGAGCATCTGCTTCGGTATTGTAAGCCCGACGAACGTATTCAATATAGAAAGCTTTGAAGGAAATGGCCATAGCAATGGCTGCTTCATGATACGGAATCAAATCTTGATGACGAACTTCATATATTCCTCTAACCTGGTTAACAACCAGTTTAGAGTCACCGTATACTTCAAGATATTGGATGTCTAATTGTTTAGCCAGTTGAAGGCCGATAAGCAAAGCATTATACTCTGCAATATTGTTGGAACAAGGTTCATCCAAAGAATAAGCCCGTTGAATAGTTAGTCCTTCTGGCGAAACGAGCACAATCCTTACTCCTGCTATAATAATCCCATTTGGTCCAATTCTGGAAGCTCCGTCAAAGAATAGACGCCATGTGGGAAATTCTTCCGAGATCAGATTTGTTTTAAGCGTCTCATCAGGAATCTCGTCGTAGAGTTTAGAAGTCTCAGAAACAGGATGAGCAGCTAAGAAGTCAGCAAGGGCTTGTCCTTTAACTGACTTTTGAGGGACGTAAATCATGTCGTATTGGGCAAGTAAGATAGCCCATGTAGCCAGCCTTGAATTGAGAGTACTGGGCTTCTTCATGAGTACCCGTAGAGGGTTAATTCGGGAAATGACATGGATTGTTTGACCAATTATATAATGTCTTGTCTTTTGTACAGCGAACATTAAGACTAAACATTCTTTCTCAACCATGCTATATCGATGTTCGGCACCGATCATAGTACGACTGAGATAGTAGATAGCCTGTTCATGTCCTTCTTTGTTCTTTTGGGCAAGTAAAGCACCCAATGAGTGATCCATTGCTCTGACATACATTAAGAAAGGTATGCCGGAGATTGGTGGCACCAAGACTGGTGGGCTCATAAGATATTGTTTTATGTCATCAAATGCTTGTTGACATTCTTCGGTCCAAACGAAAGATACACCTTTCTTCATGAGTTGTGTAAACGGTCTGCATCGTCCAGATAAATTTGAAATGAATCTCCTGATGTACGCAAGTCGACCTTGAAATCCTCGTAGCTCTTTTAGGTTGCGTGGAGGACGCATCTCGTGAATGGCTTTAATCTTCTCAGGATCTACGTGTATACCTTTAGAGGTAATAACGAAGCCGAGAAATTTACCACTAGAGACACCCAAGAATGACTTGGTGGGATTCATTTTGAGTTGATGTTGGCGCATGAGATTGAAGATAGTTCTCAGGTCTTGAATGTGATCTTCCTTCAGACGACTTTTGACAGCAATATCATCAACATAGCATTCAACAGTCTTTCTCAAATGATCTCGAAAGATAGTGCTCATGGCTCGTTGATAAGTTGCACCGGCGTTCTTGAGACCAAATGGCATCACAGTATAGCAATAAACTCCTCGAGGAGTACGAAAAGAAGTATGCTTTTCATCGTCAGGATTCATCTTGATTTGATTATATCCAGAGAATCCATCCATAAAAGATAACCTCTCGAACCCACAGGTATTGTCAATCATGACATCGGTGATTGGAAGGGGAAACTCATCCTTTGGACAAGCGTCGTTCAGATCCCGAAAATCAATGCAGACTCTGATTTTCCCAGTCTTCTTCAAAACTGGAACAACATTAGCAACCCAGTCTGGATGTTGCTCTTCACGAATAAAGCCACAAGCGATGAGCTTTCGAACTTCTTCATCAATTGCATCCATTATTTCAGGTTTGAAGTGCCGTTGTTGTTGTTTAACAGGTTTCGCATTAGGTAATATATTCAGCTTGTGCGTAGCAATTTTGGGATCTAAACCTGGCATGTCTTCGTAGCTCCAAGCAAAGACATCAATATATTCGCGAATGAGAAGAATCAACTCCTGCTTATCATCTTCGGGGAGATTCTTACTAATGAATATAGGACGGGATATACCGTTTTCTCCTACATCAATCTGGATTAGCTGATCTTCAGTAGGTGGTTCTCGTTTTTCAAACCGGAGCTTCCACTGATTGTCCATCTTTTGTACCCAAGGATCAGTTTTAGGGCTTTCTTCGAAGTCATCATCAGTAGTATCGTTGTTGATATCTGGAAATTCAACTGAGACCATGTTGGAGGATATGGCAATACGATGTACGTGACCAATGCTAGTGTCAGAATCCCATGAAACTGTATCAGAAGAAATAGTGCGTTCATCGTCATCGGATTCAATTATCTTAGGAGCTGTAGCCATAGCAGGAAATGTAAATACATAACCAAGGCCGAGCTTATTCCTCTTGCTAGTAACATGAATAGGAGTTCGTCTCCCTCTTCCATAGTTGAGTCCACTCTTGAAATCATATCCCATTTTACGGATGATCTCTTTAGACTGAGTACTGTAACGACGGAGTTGTAAATGTCCTGTGTCATCGTGTTTGCAGTCTTCGGTATAAGAAAACTTTTGTTCTGGTCCTCTAATAAAGATTATTGGACTTTCGTCAGCTTTTCGAGCAGGAACTATAAAGTATGAACTATCCGTTGATTCCAATGATACATCTGTCTGATAAGATTGTACAACTTCAATTGTGAGTGGCTTTAACCTATCTAACAGATTTAAATAACACTCAGCATGATATAACACATCAGTATACTGTAAAGGAGATGCATCTTTATTGATATTTACAACAGTGTTTACAGTAGGACCTTTAGCCTTAGCAGGCTTAGTCAAATTGATAACAAGAGGGGGAGAAGAAGAACGAGGAGGAAGAGAAGGCTTGTTACGACGAAGGTCGATAACAAGTGGCTCAGAAGAGGTGAGCTCCCTTTTTCCTTGGTCAGTCATAGAAATTGTCTTCTTGGCAGGAAGTCGAATGACCAGTGGTTCAGCATGTGAAGGCTTAGAGATACGCCCTTTGACAGGAATCACAAGAGTATCCTGTGACTTTGGTTCTTGTTCCTTTTTGCTAGGAGGAAGATAGATGGTTAGTGGTTCAAAAGAAGAGGGTTGAGAGACGCGCCCTTTAACAGGAATTACAAGAGTGTCTTGAGATTCAGTTCCCTGCTCTTCTTCAATGTCTAAAGCCAAGACAACTTTCATGAACTCATCTTTGTACATGCGAGCATCGTTGCAGTATGCTTCGACGCCCTTGAAAGGATAAAGATCAGCAACTTCTTTTTGGACTTCTCCTTTGTCATCATTTGAAACATTGATGAAGAGTTGATGGCACAATATTATGCTCATGAAGGAACGGTCTTCCCAGAAGAGCATTGTAGGAACAACCATGGTTATCAATGATGTAAAAGGTTACCTTTGTACGAAGATTGCCTATTTGGAATTTTTAGGCGAATCTTGCCCAGAGGTTCACTTCTTCCTTGATTGAACCCTAGAATAGTAGTGATTGTACCAGTAAGACTGCGTACAGGAATTTTCAAAGCATCCAACATTGTTTTAGGCATAATGCTGAGTGCAGAGCCTGGATCTATCAGGATACGATCGACCTTCATGGTATCAACATACCCTGTGAAATACAAAGGGCGATCATGTCGATTATCTTCCAGGAGCATGTCATCTTGCGTGAAGGTAATATTTGGAATTAATTCCAACACGCTATGACAATGGAGACAAGAGAGAGGCTCTTTCTCCGGTTTCTTCAGAATTTCAAGACAATTTTCTGCCTGCAACAAAGCTTCACTTAACATCTCTCGAGTTTCCTTAGAGAGGCGCAAGAGCTCGAATATTGACAATCTGACAGGAGTATTGGCCAGTTGAGCCAGTATGTCAAAGTTATACGGCTTCTCGAGTCCGAGAGAAGTGGACTTTTTGAGAGCTTTATCGAAACGAACCGGTTGTTTCCCTTTATCAGTAACTGCTGGTTTAGCAGGAGGAGGAGTTGGGTTAGTTGAAGATGAAGAGGGTTGAGTTTCAGGAGGCGTATCAGGAGTGGAAGATGAAGCTGGAGTTTCCTGATTCTCTGAGTATTCCCGTAAATAGGGTTTACCAGACCTGGTACCCAATAAGATCTCTTCTTCATTTAATGGTTCAAGAGAAACCATATTACAACTTTTAAACTTGCCTTTGGAATTTTTCTTTTGTTTAGATGAAGAAGAGGCGGAGGATTCAAAATCTGAGACCAGATCTGGATGAATCCACATGATTTCCCCTTTAGAAGTAGATAAAGGGACTAGGCCTTCATTTTGAAAAGGTGGAAGGTTTACAAGCTCGAGAGTGGTTCGAGGAATGGGAACTACACCATCTTCTATATGCATTGGTGGAAATTCGCCGAACTGAACAGAGACGACATTAGCCGTCACCGTCTTTTCATCCTGTTCGAGAGTCACTGCTCCGGATTTGATCATCTCTTGTATTTTTCCTTTAAGCACATAACATGCTCGAGTAGGATGTCCGATAAATCTGTGGTAAACACAATACTTAGGATGATCAGTCTTACCAACCTCTTCCGGCCTTTTAGGGTCGGGTAATTGCAGTTTGTTGCTTTTTGTAAGACATTCAAAGATACCCATGATGTCATCTTCATCGAAAGAGTATTCTTCTTTAGGACGTTGTGCTCTTTGAGGTTGTTGTGATGGAATAGGTGCAGATTGAGCAACATTGACAGCCAGTGCTTCTTTGCTTCTCAAGTCAATGGCCAAAGTTTCTTTAGGAACAGATGTATCTTTGCCTTTTCTATTATTATTCTGGCGATTGTTGTTAGAGTTTGAGCTATGATCGCCTTGGTCAGGATTCATGTGAACCCCCAATGTCTTGAATTTTTCAGTGCTGAGTTCTGCTGCCTTAGCATTGATAATGAAAGAAGGCCAGTCTTGGAATTGAGTTGCCCCTGTCCACATACTGATAATTGGCAAGAGATTATTCTTGCAAGTATCAATTGTAACAGCAGATGGGGTTCCTATTGGCATTTTGAGAGCTTCGCGACGGAACCTCTCGATAAATTGCTCAGCAGGCTCATTATTTCTTTGTTTAATTTTAATGAGGGCTGACATAGTCATGTCATTGACGCCTTCATAAAATCGTTCAAGGAACATCTGTTTGAAATCAGCAAAAGAAGTGATACATCCGTCTGGTAGACTTCGGTACCAGTCATAAGCAGTGCCAGTTAAGCAACTGACGAATACCCGAGTAAGAAGGGCATCATTAGGCTGAAGAGGATCAGTCATCAATTCAAAATGATTAATATACTGATTGGGAGATGAAGTGCCATCGAACTGCATAATGGTGGGGAATTTGTATTTTGGCGGAAACTGCATTTTCTTCCATTCGGCGGGATAGGGTTGTTTAATGCCCAACCGTTGTAAGCCTTCCCTTTGTGTATAGGCTTCAAATTGATTCCACAATTGTTCAACAGCATCATTAGCATTTCCTAAAGATTGAGGATTACTAGATTGATTGGTGATGGCCGGAGGAGGAACTGTATGGTAAGCATCACCCCCAACACCAGTTTGGCTAAGAGTAACCTGAACTGGTACTGTGGTGACTGGAGGAGGTGATACCCCCATACCAGGATTTTGAGGAGTGGAAGAAATCAATGGTTCAGGAGTTATGACCGGTGGAGTATGCTGAGCCATAATAACATCATGCATTTTAGTCATCATTTCGGCCATAGTCTTCAGTTGTTCTTCTAGTGCAACAATCCTTTGATTCTGATTGTTAGAACCAGAAGCATCTTGTTCTTCAGTAACGTATGCTGTCACTTCTCGTGCCATGACAGATGACACAGTTTGTTCAGAGCCATCACTGTCGACAGCAAAGTCCGAATTACCCCCATCATGAGAAGTAGACCGATCACTGTAAGGAAGATTCCTTTGACCGATTGTTTCTCGGCTTCGAGATCGAGTATGCTGGTAAACACCATCATCTGATTCTCTAAGTCGGTCAAGATAGTGCTGGCTAGGTCTCCGGATCTTTCCATGCTTGCATTTTCTACCCCCAGAGTCTCTGGAAGTCATGTTGACGGAGGCAAACATTACCTCTTCTTCATCATCACTCTTTTGATCAACAGAAGGGAAAGTCAGACGCTCGAAGACAGAACGTTTGGTTGTTTGGCAACAACATTTGATAACCACTTCGTGAGGATGATTGCAATGATGAACTTGTGATTGTTTGGGAGAACTGGGGGTGGTATTCCGTTTCTGCCTGAGATGATCCCGAAGATCAGAGACAACGGGATGAGAAGAAGTAGCAGGGATATACTCATAGATGACATTTGGAACATGATTCCGATTTCGTAAACGTTCGATTCCATGAGTATAAAGAGAGGTACTCATCTGATTGGCGTAGTTGTCAGGATTCCTTGCCTCAAAAGGTTGATACTGAGGCAAGTTGATCTTAGCATGCTTGCGTTTTACAGAGGTAGGTTTTGATTGGGGTTTTCTATTAAGATATGCCCGTAAATCATTTAAACCGCCCCTGGGAACCTCAGTTTGTGAAACTTGTAATTTGCCTTGTTCGGATCGTGAAATCCGCAAATTAGGCAATTCCTGAATATTTGCCTTGGGAGTAGGTAAAATACCTCTCTGAATATTTACTCGATATAGTCAAAAGTAGGCGCAATCTGTTTAGACAGCTGTCATATCTTCCTCGAGCGCCGCGCCATCATAGGAATGATAGCGCCTTCTCGATCTTCGTGTTTGTCGGGTAATGATGACTCCACGTCAGCTAAGTGCGATTTGTGAAATGCGCCTCTATGATGCAGAAATAGGCGCGTTCTGTGTTTGTTGATGAAGTAGGCGCCATTTGTTTGTAGGCGCATTCTGATTAATCTGTTGAACTTAACTTAGGCGCGGTTTGATTTTTTGGACCTACAACCACCTGTTGTCTTTTGATAGGGATAGCCATGACAGCTGCAAGATTGGCCAGGGCATCCGCTTCGGTATTGCAAGCTCGCCGAACATAATCGATAAAGAAAGCTTTGAATGATATAGCTATGTTGATTGCTGCTTCATGATAAGGTACCAGATCTTGATGACGGACTTCATAGATTCCTCTAACCTGGTTAACAACCAGCTTAGAATCACCGTAGACTTCGAGATATTCAACATCCAATTATTTGGCTAACTGAAGGCCGATGAGTAGGGCATTGTACTCCGCTAGATTGTTGGAGCAGGGTTCATCTAGAGAGTAGGCTCTTTGGATGGTTGATCCATTTGGAGAAACAAGAACAACTCCAACACCTGCTACAATGGCACCATTTGGTCCGATTCTGGATGCACCATCGAAGAATAGATGCCAGGTTGGAAATTCTTCAGAGATAATGTTAACTTCCAATGCCTCGTCTGGAATTTCATCATATAGCTTGGATGTTTCTGGTACAGGATGAGCCGCCAAGAAATCCGCCAGCGCTTGACCTTTGACAGACTTTTGTGGAACATATACCATGTCATATTGAGCTAGCAGGATTGCCCATGTAGCCAGCCGAGAATTAAGTGTGCTGGGCTTCTTCATGAGTACCCGAAGAGGGTTTATCCGGGATATGACATGAATAGTTTGCCCAATGATGTAATGCCTTATCTTCTGCACAGCGAACATAAGAGCTAGGCATTCTTTCTCGACCGGACTATAACGGTGTTCAGCACCAATCATAGTACGACTGAGATAATAGATGGCCTGTTCATGACCTTCTTTGTTCTTTTGGGCAAGTAAAGCACCCAATGAATGATCCATAGCACGGACATACATCGAGAATGGAATGCCAGAGATTGGTGGCACTAAAACTGACAGGTTCATGAGATACCGCTTGATGTCTTCGAATGCTCGTTGACATTCTTCAGTCCAAATAAAAGATACACCCTTCTTCATTAGTTGAGTGAATGGTCTACAGCGTCCAGACAAGTTCGAAATGAATCTCCTGATGTACGCAAGTCGACCTTGGAATCCTCGTAGCTCTTTTAGGTTGCGTGGAGGATGCATCTCTTGAATGGCTTTGATCTTTTCGGGATCCACGTGTATACCCTTAGAGGTAATGACGAAGCCGAGAAACTTACTACTAGAGACACCCAAAAATGACTTGGTGGGATTCATCTTGAGTTGGTGTTGGCGCATGAGATTAAAGATTGTTCTCAAATCTTGGATGTGATCTTCTTTTAGATGACTTTTGATGGCGATATCGTCAACATAACATTCGACAGTCTTGCGGAGATGATCTTTGAAGATGGTGCTCATAGCCCGTTGGTAGGTTGCACCAGCATTCTTGAGACCAAATGGCATCACAGTATAGCAATAGACACCACGGGGAGTGCGGAATGAAGTATGTTTTTCATCTTCGGGATTCATCTTGATTTGATTATATCCAGAGAATCCATCTATGAAAGATATTCGCTCGAACCCACAAGTATTGTCAATCATGACATCCGTGATAGGGAGAGAAAATTCATCTTTTGGACATGCTTCATTAAGATCCCGAAAGTCGATGCAGACTCGAACTTTGTCGGTTTTCTTTAGAACTGGAACAACGTTGGCCACCCAGTCAGGATGTTGCTCTTCTCGAATAAAGCCACAAGCTCATAGCTTCTTGACTTCATCATCAATCATGTCCATCATTTTTGGTTTGAAATGCCGTTGTTACTGCTTAACTAGTTTTGCATTGGGCAAAATGTTCAGTTTGTGCGTAGCATTCTTGGGATCTAAACCTGGCATATCTTCATAACTCCAGGCAAAGATATCGATATATTCTTTAATAAGAAGAATCAACACTTGTTTGTCTGCTTCTGGAAGATTCTTGCTGATAAAGATTGGACGAGGCGACCCACTTTCCCCTACATCAACTTGAACTAATTAATCTTCAGTAGGAGGTTCTCGCTGTTCAAAGCAAAGTACCTATTAATTATCCATGTGTTGAACCCAAGGATCTGTTTCAGGATTTTCTTCAACATCCTCGTCATAGCTTTCTAGAAGTTCGACAGAGACCATGTTAGATGATACAACCAGCCGATGGACTTCACCGATGCTCGTATCGGAATCCCAAGATCTGGAATCAGAAGAATTGGAGCGTTCTTCGCTATCGGAATCGGAGACTGCTGGGGATAAAATTGGAGGAGAAGCATATCTAAGTCCTTTTTTAGTCCTGCTGTAAAACATCTCTGACTTTCCTTTCAGAACAGTTGTACGAATAGGAGTTCGTCTACCTTTACCGTAATTGAGACCACTTTTAAAGTCATAGCCCATTTTTTGGATGATGTCTTTGGATTGTTGACTGTAACGACGGAGTTGAAGACGTCCTGTATCGTTAAGTTTGCTGTCATCCGTATAGCTGAATTGTTGTTCCGGTCCTTTACTAAAAAGTATTGGACTTTCGCCTTTCTTTCGAGAAGGGACAATACGGTAAGAATCTTCTGGGTCTTCAAATGATACTTTTGTTTGAAGAGATTGTACAACTCCCATTGTAATTGATTGGAAGCTATCTAACATATCCAAATAGCATTTAGTATGATAAATAACATCAGTATACTGGAAAGTAGGTACTTTTTCATTGATTTGCACATTTGTATTTACAGCAGGACCTTTAGCCTTAGCAGGCTTAGTCAGATTAATTACAAGAGGGGGAGAAGAAGAACGTGGAGGTGGCTTGTTACGACGGAGGTCTATAACAAGTGGCTCAGAGGAGGTGAGCTCCCTTTTTTCCTTGTTATGAGTTAGATCAACAACAAGTGGCTCAGAAGAAGTGAGCTACTTTTTATCCTTGTTACGACGTAAGTCGATAACAAGTGGCTCAGAAGAGGTGAGCTCCCTTTGATCTTGGTCAGTATCAACTGGTTTCTTTTGGATTGGCAAGTGAATAGCCAGTGGTTTAGAAGACTGAGGATGAGAAACTCGCCCTTTGACAGGTATGATAAGAGTGTCTTTGGGCACTGCTTCTTGTTCTTCTTTAGTGTCTAAGGCTAGCACAACCTTCATGAATTCATCCTTGTACATGCGAGCGTCGTTGCAGTATGCTTCAACGCCTTTGAAAGGATAGAGATCAGCGACCTCCTTTTGTACCTCTCCTTTATCATCAACATATTTGAAACATTGATGAAGAGTTGATGGAACAATATTATGCTCATGTAGGAATGGTCTTCCTAATAGAGCATTGTAAGAACAACCATGATTGTCAATGATATAGAAAGTCGCCTTTGTGCGAAGATTGCCTATTTGGAGTTTTAAGCGAATCTTGCCCAAAGGTTCACTCCTTCCCTGATTGAATCCAAGGATGGTAGTGATTGTACTGGAGAGACTATGTACAAGGATTTTCAGAGCATCGAGCATTGTCTTTGGCATAATGCTGAGAGCAGATCCCGGATCTATCAAGATACGATCAACTTTCATCGAGTCGACATACCCTGTATAGTAGAGAGGACGATCATGCCTATTGTCTTCAAGTAGCATATCATCTTGCGTGAAAGTGATATTCGGAATTAACTCCAGAATACTATGACAATGGAGACAAGAGACAGGCTCTGCTTCTGGCTTCTTGAGAAGGGCTAGACAAGTCTCAGCTTGCATGAGAGCTTCACTTAGAGTTTCTCGCGTCTCTTTGGAAAGACGTAAGAGCTCAAAGATAGACAGCCTTGCTGGTGTATTGGCTAGTTGAGCCAATATATCAAAATTATAAGGCTTCTCAAGCCCAGTAGGAAATAATTTCTTCAAAGGTTATCAAACCGGACTTGTTGCTTGCCTTTATCAGCAGTCGCTGGCTTGGAAGGAATAGGTACTATAACCGGTGAGGATGTAGAAGGGATTTCTTCAATAGAAACAGGTTGTATTGGAGCAGGCTCAGAAGAAGAGGCAGGATTCTCTTGAGCTTCAGGGTAATCTTTCAGATAAGCTTTCCCTGATCTGGTGCCCAATAGTATTTCTTCATCCACTATAGGGTCAAAAGATACCATGTTGCAAATCTTTGTTTTGCCTTTGGAGCGATCTTTCGTCTTAGAAGAAGAGGGAACCTCGAACTCTGAAGCGAGATCGGGATGGATCCACATAACCTCGCCATTGTCAAGAGACAAAGGGATGAGACCTTCATTTGGTGGAGAAGGGAGATTTTCAATCTCAAGAGTAGCTTTTGGAATGGGAATGACACCATGCTGTATCATCTGTGGGGGAAAATTACCGAACTGGACCGAGACCATGTTGGCGGTAACAGTCTTCTCATCTTGCTGTAGAGTAACGATGCCAGCATTGACGAGCTCTTGAATTTTACCCTTGAGCACATAACACGCTCGAGTAGGATGTCCAATGAATCGGTGGTAGACACAATACTTAGGATGATCGATCTTACCGACTTCATTAGGCTTCTTTGGGTCTGGGAGGTGGATCTTGTTGCTTTTGAGTAGGCAATCGAAGACGCTTGCAGTGTCATTCTCATCAAAAGAATACTCTATCTTAGGACGAGGTTCCCTCGGTTGAGGTGCAGAAGGAGTGGAGGTGGATGTAGGCGGAGCTACGTTGACAGCCAAAGACTCTTTGCTTTTCAAATTAATGTTCAGAGTCTCTTTGTTCTTGCGGTTGTTTTGACGATTACCGCTGCCTGATGTTTGATGTTCGTCACGATCTGGGTTAGACATTTGTACCCCCAGCTGTTTGAATTTCTCAGCACTCACTTCAGCTGCTTTGGCATTGACGATGAAAGATGGCCAATCTTGGAATTGAGTTGAACCTGTCCACATGCTGATGATAGGCAAGAGATTTGCCTTGCAAGTATCTATGGTAACAGCAGCAGGAGTCCCTGGAGGCATCTTCAAGGCTTCTCGGCGGAACCGTTCGATGAAACTCTCAGCAGTTTCATTTTGTCTCTGTTTGATTTTATTGAGGGCATACATAGTCATGTCATTGAATCCCTCATAGAATCGTTCCAGAAAGATTTGCTTGAGCCCTGAGAAAGAAGTAATACAACCATCAGGCAAATTTCTGTACCAATCGTATGCTACGCCGGCTAAACAACCGACGAACACTCTGGTAAGAAGAGCGTCATTTGGTTGAAGTTGAACAGTCATTACCTCGAAGTGATTGATGAACTGGCTTGGCGAGGTACTGCCGTCGAAGAGAGAGATTGTTGGAATTTTGTATTTAGGAGGAAATGGAACTTCCTTCCATTCAACTGGGTAAGGCTGCTTGATTCCCAACCTTTGCAAATTGTCCTTTTCTTTAAAGACTTCGAACTGAGTTCGCAAGAGTTTGACAGCTTCATTGGCGTCTTCAGATGATGAAGAAGGAGCCGGCTGAGTCAGAGTGGTAGGAGGAGGAACAGAATTATAAGCACTACCTCCAGCCCCTGACTGACTGGGTGTAGTTTGAACTTGTACTTGTACATGAGGCATTTGAGGAGATACTACCCCCAGCCCTGCATTGACAAGTATCGATGATACTATGATTTTGGGACTTGCAGTCGGTACAGTCGGTGGTGTGGCATGTTGTGCCACAATGATGGAATGTATACTGGCGACCATTTCAGCCATGGTCTTTAGCTTGTCTTCAAGTGCAGCTATACGCTGTTCTTGATTTGCAGAAGTTGAAGCATTTGGATCTTCATTGATAACATAAGCTGTCACTTCTTTTGGTACAGTGGAGGACACTGTCTGTTCAGAGCTTTCGCTGTATACATCGTAGTCAGAGAAAGAATCATCTCCTGACTGAGAAATAGGGAAATAACTAGAAGGATCTTGAGGAAGATTCCTTTGACTGATTGTATCTCGGCTTCGGGAACGGGTATGTTGGAATACTCCCTCGGAAGAATCTTGGAGTAGATCCAAATACCGCTTGCTTGGTTTGCGAGGTTTACCGTGCTTGGAACATTTTCTACCCCTAATGTCTCGGGAAGTCATGTTGACAGAAGCGTACAAGACTTCGTCTTCATCTTCTGACATCGGTTCAGATTTAGCAAAAGTTAAACGATCGAAGACAGATCGTTTTGTTGTTTGACAACAACATTGGATGATAACATTATGATTTCAATGATGATCAGATGATTGAACTGAAGATGTCGAGACATTATCCCATTTTTGCCTGAGATGTTCTCGAAGGTCAGAAACTATGCCGGGACAGGGAAAGGTTCGAGGAATGTGTTCTTTAACAACATTTGGAACATGGTTTCGATTCTTCAAATGTTTTATCCCCTGTGTGTACAAGGAAGTGCTCACCTCATTGGCATAGGTGTCAGGATTTTTGCTCCTGGAAGTTTGTCTTTGAGGTTTGATCTTCGGCATTGGCTGTTTACGTTTTGCCGAAGTTGGCCTGTTAAGATATGTTCTTAGGTCTGCAAATTCACCCCCAGGGGTTTCTGTTTGAGACACTAACAGTTTTCCCTATTTAGAACAGGATATCTTAAAAGTTGGAAGGTCTTGGAATTCTGCTACCGGAGTAGGCAGAATACCTCTTTGATCAGTGCAAGTTCCTTTGTCATAAAGGAAAGAAGAATCCTTGTTTGAAGGGATTCTTGCACTGACTGGTGCCGAAGCACGTTCAGATTGATCTTCTACGGTAAAGACCGAAGAAGATTGAGAAAGGACCAAAGGGCTTTTTCCTTTATTTTGTGAAGAAGGTATAGCTAAAGAGCGTTTCCCTTTATTATCTTCCAAGTCATGAGACAAGGAATTTTAAGAAAAGACCAACAGGCCTTTTCCTTTGATCTAAGAAGATAGAGGAATAGCCAAAGGACTACCCCCAGTGAATTGTGCTGGAACAGCAGAGTGCTTAAGAGGAGGAGCAGAGGTTTTCCCTTTGTTATGAGAAGAAGAGGATTTAGCCAAAGGGCTATTATTCTTGAATTGCGCAGGAATAGTTTGCGCATGGGTGGATGGCGCATTGGCCACTTGCGCATGAGAAATTCTGGTAGAGGGTGCACTGGTTCTAGCCCTAGAAGCTGTGGTTTGCGCATCAGGAGTTCTTGCTTCAAGGTGCTTGGGATGTACTCTAGTTGCTGGAGTATTGATTTGCGCAGGAAAAGTTACTGCCAACTGCGCCAGGGACATATGAGTCTTGTATTTTGACAAGGCAGCATATGAAGTGGCCTGTGTCACAGTTGCAACAGATTGCACAGCAGTGGTTGGGATAGACTGTGCAACAGTGGTTGAGACAGACTGTGCAACAGTTGGCACAGCAGATTGCGCACTAGTCTGGCTAGCAGACTGCACAACAGAGTGCACAGCAATCTTAGGGGCAACACTGCCAGATTGTGCAGCAGTCTTGGAGACCCATACTGAGCGCACTTTGCTCTTGGCAGAAGTGGCTGCAGTACGGGGAGTGGTTTTGGAATTGAGCATCGCCTCGTAGGCTGTTTGGTTGACTTTAACAACCAGCGTCTTCTGCGTCTTCCCGATAGACGCTACGTCACATTGAGTTGCTACTTCCTCGTCGGAGGAGAAAGTCGTCTCCAGCAGAGTCGCCATTTTGTTTGCAAAAACAAAAGTATAGAACTTTATTGATACAAACTATGTAATAAGATTACAAGAATTCTGGAAAAGGTACAACTGTAGGAATCCAATCTAGATGACGATTGCTTTATCCCTTGGACGATGTGAACTTTGAAGACGAAGCCTCTGAAGTTGAAGAAAACTCTGGAAACTGAAGACAAAAGCCTCGGAAGTTGAAGGCAAAAGCCTCGGAAGAATGCTGTAGCACTTGGGCAAGAACTCCTGGACTCTCTGATCTCTGATCTCTGATGCTTGATCCCCTTGAATGGAGACTTGAAACTCTATTTATAGAGTTCTTAGAAATAATTAACTTTTAGTTATTCTGGACTGCGCATGATGGTTTGTACAGCAATCGGATTGCGCAACAGTGGACTGCGCAGGCAGTTACTGGATCATGGGCCAACTGTCTTGGATACATGGCATCATTTGATTGAAATGTGCATGATCATGCATAGACGGTTGCCACGTAATGAACAATTGATGGCATGCATGCCACGTATACTTTGTCAGTTGTGTTGATAGAGCGCGCAATTTGAATTGCGCTAGCTTTAGATTGCGCAGACTTGGACTGCGTAGGCTTCAGTTTGCGCAGGATTAGACTGCGCAGGAAATGGATTGCGCTGCCAGCTGTCAGCCGTCCTCGAGCGTTGTGCGGCACAATAAACGAGCAGTCTCCTCGTTCTTCGTGCTGTCAGTTGTCAGGAAGATTTGATTTGTGTCAGGTAATGATGATTTTTGTCACGTCAGCCTGTGCAGTTGGGAGTGTGCACAAACCAGTGTGCGCAATCTGAAGAGTGTGCAATCTGATGTCTGCGCAGTTCATTTGAAAGTTGTATTTCTTGATTTTCTGACTTTGTTGATAGGTGCAACTTGATTTTTTAGGACCTACAACAGCCCCCCCATTTCCCTCACATCTCTCTCTCTCTCCACTCTCTCTCTCTCTCTCTCTCTCTTTCTGCTCCCTACTCTCTCCTCTTCTTCCTAAAGAACCTCATCTCCCGAGCTCACCTGTCACGTCCCAGTACCGGAATACTGAGTTGGACTAGGCCAGCTACTCCATATGAGTTATATAAATGTCATACGACGATCATGGCTGTCAAGAGACTAGGGGGTGCATGCTACAATCAAGTCTCCTATGGTCTAACAGAGCATCTAGGTCTCAATCAATCAAAACAAGAAGCAGTAAATAATAATCATATAAGACAAAGCAGTAAGGCGTCCCCGACGCTTCATCAAAATGATTCATGAGCCTAACTATACAAAATGATAAGCTAGTACCGAGAGTCAATAGTACATAACCGTAGTCAGCTGCAGTCTGATTTAGTTATAATTATATGAGGAACTAAATGTCCAGAACTACCGGCTAAACAGGTGCCGATGGCTAAACGCCAAGTACAAAATATAAGTTATCAGAGCGGTGAAGAAGAAACCGGTCCCTGGCGCCCATACTCCTGGTGTGCACCATTGTTCGGGTAGAAAGTTGGATCCTCTAATGCTGCTACGATATCTGGCCAAACAAAACCAGTGGGGTCAGGCCCCGAATAGCAAGTACCACAAAGGAGCACATAATGAATAAGACAAAATCTAATGAGTAAATTAAGACCTGATTCAAGAGTTATAGGCTTATACCATATCATCGTGACAATACGACACCCTTACAACCAAATAAGGACAAACGGTGCCAATATCGTGCCGAGATAAGATATATCCTATAACCATGGGCAGGTAAAGGGCTTTTGATCGCAACTTCGGTCCATAGTCTATCGCAGCACAATAGCCCAACCCAACAACCAAACAAGGACATGGGTTGGACCACGTACCACGATAGTCCATGTTTCTCAGTTACTTACAGAAGAAATATCTCACAAGCAAAGTCAGTTTACAAGCGGCCAATCAATCCTACGACTTTCTATATTTTGCCTGGGTTATCCCAGTAATGCAAATTATAGGAATTCTCAGATCGTATCGCATCCAAGCAGCACTACAACAAAAAAACCCTTTTAATGATGGCTAAAAAGCGTCATTAATGACAAACTATGACACTTTTTTTGAAAGCAAGCGTTATGAAAACGGGTGTTATAAATATTTTTTAAAAGCGTTATAAAAAAACCGTCATGGATAGTTTCTATAAAAGCGTTATGAATAGTTAATATATAGTGCACAATTTAGGACATTTTTAAAACGTTATGAATAGATAATATGTATAGGCTCAATGCTGTAATGCCCCGCTCCGCATGGTGCATTATGATGAGTCGTTGACTCGAAAAGTTGCGTGCGTTGACCCGATGAGGTATCGATACGAATCGATGCAAGAGTTACGTTGGCCAAAGGTAAGCTTTGAGTCAATTGTAATCTATGGATTGAATCGATGTAAAGGATAAGTCCCGTTGAGAAAGTGCTGATTTTAGTTGATCTGGTGTGCAGGCTATACTTTTACGCTGGACGATAAGAGGTCGGCATTTTGCCTTATGCAATGAAGTGTCCGCGAAACCAAATCATGGCCTTACAACGGAATGTGGCATAGGCGCAATAGTCCAAATCAACCAAGTAGTTCAAAGGAATGGCTAAGTCCGAGAGTTAGCTATGCGACCAAGTTATGGAAACGAGCCGCTTGAACTCAGCGAAACGATGAGGCGTATCGGCTTAAGGTGGGCGGGTTCTTGACTCTCTCTTCCTATTCCTTCACGTGTAATAAAAGATATCATATTATACGTAGATGTTATCGAGTTAGCGAGCGTGACTCGACGACGAAAGGTCCAAGTATGTGTCGAACACTAAGATAGAACATTGAACAATCAAACAATGAAGCGACGTGCATCAAGTGCACGGGTCGCGGTAGGGTGGTGATGGTAGAACATTGAAAGACAATATCGAGATGTGTATTACATGCACGCCTCCGAGGACATTGAACACTAGGCGTAGAACATTGATTACGGTGCTGAGCGTGCCCTCGGGCACTTATTCTACGAAAAGACTAAGTAACTACGGAACTAGGCTATGAGAATGACTTACGAATGGTACGCGTTGAATACGAGTATGAGATGACTAAGCCGTTGGGCGTCGTGCATCAATATGGATGTGTTGGGGCATAACGCCGACGGAGCTCCCCATATGGAGGGTGGATTATGTTTATGAGACGCGAATATGTTTATGGCACGGGAAATCGTTTATGGATCGAGACTATGTTTATGCAACGGAGGATTTGGTTGGAATGTTATGTGTGTTTGCTATGGTACGTATTGCATGGTCAATGGACTCGGATGGCCCGTGCACGGGTGCGGCTTTCCTCGGACGGTTACGACCGAGGCACCGGGACCGTTCGGCCTAGGAGGGAATTATGTGTGGTATTTATGGTGCACAACATTCGGACGGATTACGACCGTCCAGTGCTGTGATAAGCTATGATATACGTAAGTTTGGGATCCTTCGGATATTGGACTAGTAACCCGTATCGAAGTGATTGTAGGCTTACACATAAGAGATGCCAAGTCCATTACGGTGCGAAACACCGCGACCTTCATATAGATAGGGCCGGTGGGCTGAGATTTGAGTTGGGTGCAGGCGCAGGACCTGCTACCCTTATACGTATGGCTAAGTCTATGGTTGGTTGCGCGAACTGAATGATTTCTTATGTTAAGTTCTAACCATTGCAGGCTAGGCAAAACGGGACGGAGATGTGCACGAACACTATGTTTACGTTCATATTATGTCTAACTGTATCTGCTGCAGGAACACGGTAGTGGACACGTTATGATAAAGTTGCTATGCATAAACATTGCCATGAAACTGATCCTAAGGCTAAGTAGAAAGATCACCAATAATGATGCATGTTTCACTAAAGATATTTAGTGTTTGGTTTGGGTGCGAGCGGGTCTTGATCAGTGCGAAGCGAGGACGAAAGCACTAATCCTCCACTAGTTTATGTGCAGGTTCAGGTATGATTTAATCGGGGCGGGGCTTGGCTTGGACATGCCGAGGCATGGAGTCTTTGGCGTTCAAGAGGAGCTACCGCATAGGCGTTCGGACTTGCGACATGGAGATGTTCGGCCGAAGACTACTTGGTGGCTATAAAGAGGCATAATGTATGGAACAATGTAATCCTTTGTGAGCTAGAGAGATCATGAGCGTTGTAGCCAATGGGCATATATATTGGGCTATTCAGAGCCTTTGTAACCTTCAGTTCATTATGAATAAAAGAGATTCTTGTTGTATTCTTTATTTCCTTCCGCTGCTTATGTTACGAGTTTGAGATAATCACTATGTGAACCATTATCTTGCCTTGCACGAGCGTAACTCCAGGCTCGTGTGGCATCACGCCCCAGCGAGGACGATGATTCGGGTAAAATCTAGCGAGGACGAGCGATTTCCCGGATCGGGGCGTGACAAATACAGCACATTTATAACACTTTATACTATTCAAATTAGCATATTTATAACGCTCTATACTGCACATTATATATTACATTCCAAAAACTTAACATTATATATCACCATCTTTATTACATTTCTCAAAATAGAGTACATATCAATATCTTCATTACATTCTCAAAATAGAATATCCAAATACATATATATATTTACAACTACCAAAATTGTCCACATCAAAACTTGCCCACATCAAAACTATCCACAGAACATGTAGCAAAATCCTGAAAAAGATAAAAACAAGGTGCAATATACTTTGTAATATAATGTGAAAAATGAAACTTTACATTGGTGCCCCATATAACAAGGTTCAACAACTTTCACTTCATTACATCTTATTATTTCCTTTCTATGCAAGAATGGAAAAAACATAAAGAAGGCCAAAAATGCATCTTTAGAATTTTATAAAAAAATTGAAATAGCTTCAGAATATTATATAAATAGACATAAACACAAGAGAATTTAGGTGGTTGTTTGGGGGACCTTCATCCAGGTTGAGCAGACTCCCATGAGTTGCATAATGTATGGGAAGAGCTAGAATTTCATATGCAGTATCAATTGGTCATTTATAGCAAATACTTGAAAGACAAAAAATTATGATTAAAGGGAACATACAACCACTTACAGATAGAAAATGGTTAGTTTTGGCATAACAAGAACTCTGTACGTACATCCCAGGTATTGAAGCGACCAAATGACATGTAGCAATTCCAAAATCATACTTTGCCAACTCGATCCAGTATGCTTGACTAGGTACATCACTGATAAGATATGCAATAAAGCTAGCTAGATGTGCTGCAAAATCAGATTTTGAATATTCAACTGTGCAAAAATAGGATGAGTAATCTGGAGCTTTTCTACAAGGAATATCTTGCCACCAAACTCTATTTGTTATATGGTTCCACTGCAAAATAAACCAAAGTCGAAATAAGAGGAAACCAGATTAAGAAGACTCGTTGGCATTGAACAGTAGATGCATGACCATGATAAGGTGTCGTGAACTATGGACATCTTTTAAATATAAAGAAAAGTTGCAAACATTGCAAACCAATAAAATTAGATGCAACAGGACACTACACTACACATGACCTGCTAAGAAAACTAATAAGGACAACATGCGCCGGTTAAGTGGTCACCTGCTTTAAAACCAAATTTGCCGAATATGTCCGCTTTTAATACAGCAAGATAGGATTGCCTCTATTCCAACCCAAGTTAAAGCATTAATGGATCTACTTGATTAAAAAATACACCACCATGTTGCCAAATATTACTTCTACAGCTCCAAAAAGGTAGGAAAGTAAATAGGTAATTATCCAAATAGTAATTAAGAGAAAATGGAGGGGTCAAAAAGTACCTTTACAAGTAAGGAGTTACTTCCTAATTTTGATTTTACAATATAACTCCCATTGACTTACGAATGCGATCAAACTCTAGAGTCGCAATCCTTTGTGCAGTTTTATTCTACCATTGGCAGCACCCTGCAATTTAATAACGAAAATGTAACACTTGCATTCTCATTGATCTATTGGTATTAGTACTCTAATAACTACAATGACTAATGAGTATAAGATATTTTAACTTACGCAATATTTGGCCAGATTCTAAAGATGAAGGTTTACACCCAGCAGGAAGTCCCATTTTTTCAACCAAAACCTGATGGACAAAATTAAATGGAGAAAGCATTCAGCAAAAATATCAAATAAGGAAAAACACTTGTTTCAACAAAAGGATGAGAAATCTCGTTTGGTTTCTCATATATATCATTTCTCATATTTTAAACATTTCTTGGTGATAAGGAAAAACACTTGTTTCAACAAAAGGACCAATATGTCAAATGAGCTTTCTCATAAGTTCATTGAGAACTAGTTAGGCAAGAGAAATATCTAAATATGATAACTGTCAAAACACGAATTATATAAAGGGATTGCAAATTGAGAAATATGAAGTTAAGATGGTGACATTTACCCACCCAAGTACTGGATATCCTCCAATATCTTATTCATGTCGTACTTCTCATTCTCACTGTCCTCTTGCTTTGCAACATTTGTGGTTTTATGTTTCCTTTCTAGATCTGAGTAATTTGAAGACTGCAAGAATAAACAATTTTACTATTAAATTTCAAATTAATAAAATAACCCCATAGCCAGTCTATCAGTTATGTCTCATGGCAAAAAAAAGTACACAATTTTGTGGCAAAAAGTACATAATTAGTCCACATGTATCAATAACATAACACCATTAGCCAGACAATCTGCACTACCATACTCAACACTGGTCATAGATAAATTTAATAAGATACTCAAGGATGGGCACTCAGCATTCTGGAGAATAGTATCAACAATAATGTGATATGTCTAAACATTTGCTAAAAGATACTAAAAATCGGTTTCTAATTTGGATTCTAGTTTCATAGCTGATGTCTTTTTAATGTTTGATGTATAGCATATACAGGAAGATGGACAAATATTGTCATCATTTAAGCATAAAAAGCACACAATAATTTCTGTCAGTTAGATAAAAAAAATTAGTAAAAAAACCCTCAACGTTCACAACAAAATGTTGAAGGGGATTCAGAATATTCTTAGCTAGTGTCACTAGCTAACGAAGAAACAAAGTAGTAACCAATAATATGAGGGCAACCAAGCACCCGGGTCTGGATCATTTACACAGCTACTCTGACTTTTAAATCCACTTTTCATTCAACAAAGTAGATGTTTCCTCAAACGAAAAAAGAAGGCCAGTAGAAAAAAATATGGCATGTAGAAAAAATAATCCCAGAGAAAAAACACATGGCATGGGCATTTTATCGAACACAAGAAGGATGGTGCAGATTGAAGAAGGAAAAAAAAGGAACCTTGAGGTACTAGAGCCAAGAAGTAGTGCTATGTCTACGATCCAACTTCTCCACCATCGCCACCACCAATGCATCACTGAGCCATCGCATCCCTGAACTTCCTCTCTCTTGAATAAATAAGTAAATATAAGAATAAAAGATACAAGAGTTGGAAGATGATGCTTGAATAAAAGATACAAGAGTTCTGAATCGACCCTCCGGTTGGTCTTGTTGACGGCGGCGCTCTCTCCATGTGACAAAGTCGACGAATCCCTCGACAAGGCCGACCATGGTGGAGGCGAAGAGGGGACGAATCTTGTCGACTGTGGACTGGTCTCCTCTGTCGAAGATGAAAAGGGTTGGGCGTCCAGCTTCCTCCCCATCTCCTCCTCCCTTTCTAACTAGGTTTAGGATTTTGGATCTAGGGTTAACTAGGGTTTTGGAGTTGGGGAAAGGAAGGAGAAGAAGAGAAGGAGAGGAGGGTGTTGCTGAACTAGAGTTAGGGTTTTGGATCTATGGTTAGGATTTTGGAGTTGGGGGAGAGGAGGGAGAAGAAAGGAGGAGAAGGAGAAGGAGAAGACCAGAACGGTTTTGGGGGAGAGGGAAATTTTTGTTGAAGCGCGGGGTGTAGCAAAGATTTTGCCAAAAATTGAACTTAAAAAATATTATAATTTTGCCACCGCTCTAAAATATTAATAACATTTTATTTTTTAAACGTTATAAAAAGTCCAGAATTAGCCCAAACCGTCATAGAAAAAAGGTATTTCGAACTTTGATAACGCTTAGGATTCAGGCGTCATCAATACGTTTTGTCAAACGTTATTAATAGGCCTTTTTGTTGTAGTGCAGGGCTAGCCAATCCATTATATATATATACACGTAGCACTTTGATTATGCACCGGTCCCCCGTAAGACCACCGTGCTAAAACATATAACACATAGCACGTAGGAGTCGGATATAGTCATCCACTATAGGCAGATAAAACTGTATCCGTGGCGGCCAACCCGACACATTAGGACAGGACCTGGGGTGGCTGGTAACGTACGATCTCGAGATTCTGTTATATTCCAATGCTTCTACCGATTTAAGTTACTTAGATTAACCCTATTTTAATCTTGGAATTACATGTCGTGGTCACATGGTCATCCTCCTATATGTCGTACCATAGTACGTGTACCCTAAGTATGAATCCACATCGGCTCAAAGAGTCCCAAATCTAGATCTATGCTTAGTGTAATGCATCAAACAACAATCATTATACTACACTATTACTGACCAATTACCATGACTGTGCTGGAAGGTACACATGTATTGACATATAACATGAATGTTCACTTATCACGCAGAGTCACACCTCAGTGCACTTATTAAATAGCACCGCAGTACATACTAATATTGTATCTCAATACACACTTAGAAATCGTACCAGCACGTATACAGGTAATTAAGTCAGGAATGCGGTCAAGTCAGGAAGTCACACGGACCCCTCGTGACATAAAAGTCATATATAAATTCTGGTTTAAGTGAGGCATAAGAATTCTTGAAGCCAAGACAAAGATCTACAACTTTCGTGTTTTGAGTTGGGAGAAATTCTGGCCACAAATCAGTCAAATAGGACATAAAACAGCCAAAAAGCTAAATAGGCACTATGCAGCACTATGCAAGCCATGCGGCACTATTCATCCATGCGGCACTATACAAGCCTGTGATACTATTCATCCATACGGTACTATGCAAGCCTGCGGCACTATGCAAGCCATGCGGTACTATTCATGCCTGCAGTACTATTTATCCATGCGGTACTATTTATCTATGCGGCACTATGCAAGCCTGCGGCAATATGCAAGCCATGCAGCACTATTCATGCCTGTGGCACTATTTATCCATACAATACTATTCATATCTGCGGCACTATTCATCGTCCCTGCCAGAACCAGGACAGATGAACATAGAGATGTCCAAATATTATTTTGGCCATAACTTCCTCAAAACAAGTTAAAATCAAACTTTTCAAAGGTCAAAATTGGGTAGAATCAAATTCTCTACCACATGGAACAATTACTTTAAGAAAACAACCAAGTTTGATAGATCAAAACCATAAAAATCCAAAAAAATCTAGTTTTAGTGTCACGACCCCGCACCCAGTGAAAGGGCACGAGAAGTGAATACGCCCAGCCTACGCCGCAGTGTCGGCGGTAGAACGCTGTCATGAGTCACAATATTTAACACAATCTAGAATAAGCTCCAAACGGAGAGTAAAATAGTAAGTAACTCAATCACAACACTAAGATGGAATAGAAGAAAGAATCACAAGAGAGTCACAACATAAATAGAAGTCTAGGTGTAAACCACCAGAATAAATCTCAAGTGCAACTCATAAAGTCTCAAATAGAAAGACAATAAATACTAAGTCACATCAAGACTATAGGCAAGTCCTCATCGACTGTTGGATCCTCCTGAGGGTCCACGTCGCCAGAGTCATCTAAGCCAATGCCATAAAAAGTAGGGCAATACTCCTCATCATCACCTGTAAAATTTTCAACATGTCCAGTCAGGACGGAACGAGCACATATCTCTCACAACAGTTCATATCAGGATTGGACATATAAAGCAAG
Organism: Iris pallida; assembly: GCA_029216955.1. Taxonomy (NCBI): domain Eukaryota; kingdom Viridiplantae; phylum Streptophyta; class Magnoliopsida; order Asparagales; family Iridaceae; genus Iris; species Iris pallida. The sequence continues at coordinate 11,060,525 of JANAVB010016599.1, read as the reverse complement.
CTATAGAAAACTATACATGAATCGCTGTAAAGAAAATCAACAAGAAAGAGACTATAAGATGAGATATAATATGTTAAATAGAGAATGTAATCTTCTATGTGATTTAGAGCATGAATTGGTTATATAAACGGTTTGGATTGCACATGGATACAGCTATGGAGTTGCACATGGATACCTACTAGGGATAATGATCACATAACCAACTACACTCTCCCTGCCCCCAATCAATACACAAGGATCAATACATGTTATGTTATTGCACATGGATAATAACTACTTTATACATGGAGCTCATGTGGTCATGAGTGTACATGAATAACACATGAGTGCACATGGATAAATATGAATACATGGAGTACATGATGGCCATGATAAAGTACATAAACATGATATACTCGATGTATCCGAGGGGATAACATCGTATAAAAAGATCCATAGGGTACTAATCCATGTGAACATCGTGTCAGCATCAAGTATACTAGTCTATAACAAGAGAACATATCCAAAGAAGTATGAAAAGATCAGAGAATGTACTCGCCTGGCAGACTGAACTACTGATGATGAAGTGTAGCTAAACTGTGGCAATATAAACCTATTTAAAGTATACACATGTCACAACCAAGTCTAAAATATTAAAAGAAATAGCTACAATGCAAGACTACATGCTTCTAGGTCCCTTTTGGTCAAAGTCAACCCTCGGTCAACTCTGGTCAAACCTGGTCAACGCTGGTCAAACCTGGTCAAACCTGGGTCAACTAGTCCGTCTACTAATTTCTAGGTCATACACAAAATTTTAGGTCATTCGGAGTTCGTTTGAGCCGATTTGGATCAAGTTTGACCCAAAGTTGACTTTTGTCAACTTGGTCAACTTGTCGGCCAATTCGACCGAACTAGGCTCCTAACGACGAACCTAATCTGTCCAAACACTTCCTATAGTCATATCACAAGAATATATTACATTACTTATATTTATACTTTCATCACAATTAATAGAGATATATACATATATATATATATATTTTAATAGATATATATATATATATATATATATATATATACATACACAAATATATATATATACATATATATAAGTTGGGAAAGGAAACATGGTTTGTGAGTGAACAATAATGTTGGGCTGCTGGTAGAGGTATAAAATCTGAGAACAAAACAATATGAGCCTACAAGAGTATTCTATATATAACATTCCACAATCTATAGTAAAATATATATATATATGGGAGCGGATCGGGAGCCCCGCCCGCGGAGCCCCGCCGAAGCCCCCGCGATCCTTAGCCGTTGGATCGCGCGGGTGGGGGCGGGCCCCACGCGGGCCCCGCGCGATCCGATGGTGCAGGGGAGGGCTTCGGCGGGGCTCCGCGGGCGGGTATCCCGATCCGTTTCCTATATATATATATATATATAATATTATATATATATATATATATATATATATATATATATATATATATATATATATATATATATATATATATATATATAATATACATATATATAATATACATATAGGCATATATCCTTATATAGGTGTATACCCAATATGAAGCTAATGAAGGTCGTACTCGAACCTGGAGTGAATTCGCAGGTCTAAAATCGGAGTCTTGACCCTCTCAAATACACATTTTCGAAATTAGGCATTTAAAGGATTTAATATATATATACACACATACATATTTATATGCATTGAATAGGTAAAATACCATAATTGCCTAATAATGGCTAGAAAATATGAATCAACCCCGAGAGTCGATTCCCATAAGTCCCAAACAACGTCCAAGGACCAAAAACTCAGAAATTATCGCCATTAAACTCAGAAATCAAAATATCATATAAATCTCAAATTTTCCAATTCAATGAAAATTCGATTATGCTTGAAAAAGGCAAACAAATAGGTAATAATTCCGCGGATCACTTCCCGCAAGTTCTAATTATCATATATGAACAAACAATTCAGAAAATACGGACTAAAAGTCAAAGAATCGAAAAATCACATTTCTATTCAAAACTTTAAACCCGAAAAACCCAATTTTGACAAAACGACCCAAAACGCAAAATATACCAAATCAACCCGCGAAATTCAGCATACACGCTGGTCTCAACCTACGTGATACGCTCGGGTACTCTCGATTCAAAATAGTTTCCGTGTCGTGTCCACAGAACGCGTATCGGAATTTCCCGATACCGCGTGATAAGCGTGCGTTCTCGCTCGTTTGAGCGCCGCACACACAACGAAATGCCCCGTGCTTGTGCACGTAGCTGGGGGCGTCCTGGGGTAGGTCTATGACATGGTGACACAGAGACACGCCGCCCGAAGCAGCCCACGCAGCCCCCGCACATGCGCGGCCTGCTGCGCGCGCGCGTGCGCCCGCGTGTGCCCTCGTGCACGCGGTTCGGTCTTTACGGCTCGCTCGTCGGGCCAAGCCACGACTCGGGATCGAGTCCCTGGGTAGTCTAGGTATAGGGCTACGTGTTCCAACTCCTGGTACGGGTCCTCGTCGCGTCGATAGCGCATACGAAGTCCGTTTCAGCGACAAAAATCAGTCCGAGTGCACAGTACGGCTGACCAGTGTATGCACGATTTCTCCGTGCTCGGTCGACGAAACATCGTGAAATTTTACGAGCATGTGGGCAGAGGTTGCCCCTACCTGATCGTAAAAATTCACGCAAGATGGAGCCCTGTGCATCGAGTTATGACGCACAGACTGTAGGGCGTGCACGGGACCGTGCACGGGATCTCGTGCACGCGTGTCCGTGTCCATTCGGATGCCAAAATCGTGTCGATTTCCGATACGTCTTCACGAAAGTTGTTACAAATCATATAAGGAAGGATTTCGTGAAAACAGAATCGAAAATTAACACTTTTCAATTCTAAGTGGCATTTTGCCGAACACGTGCAACGTGAGACCGATACGTCTCCGATACCGTATCAAACAAAACCAAAATCCTATGAAAATTCATACACAGATCAAGGGTGCCTCTATGGATGCAATAATGAAGAAAATTCAGGAGAAACAAAGGTAGATCGGGATTTACCTATTGAGAGTCGGAATCTCAATAAAAGGAATTCCCCGAGCACTTTGTCGGCCGATTTATCCCGAGCAAATGCTTCCTCCTCCTTGCTAGCAGTACTCCAGCAAGATCCTCTCCTTCCTACGAGCACAATGGACTTTATTTGGAAAGAAACGGACTCCGGATGCAAAAGTTAGGATTTTTGGAAAGTGGAGGCTAGGGTTTCTTTTTGGAGGCTATGGAATTTTTACAAAATGAGAGAGGGGGCTGCTATGGCCGGCCAGGGGTAGCGGTGTTAGGGTTAGGGTTTTCACATGGGCTCCCTAAGTTGCTAATAAAGCCCAATTCAAAAAGGCTTTAAAAAGGCTACTAGAAAAATGGCTAAAAATTAATTAATCACTCTAAAATTAACTAATAAAATCTAAATTAATTCTAATGATAATAAATCTAATTCTAATATAGCATTAAGGTTCTAGGTCATGGTTGGCTAAGGTCAAACCACTTATACTACCAAAACACCAATTCAGCTACCAATCAAACCACACAACAAGCAATTTAATCAATAAATTAATAAAATTCAAGTAGTGCACAATTAATAAAATATCCTTAGCCTAAAATATGTAATTAGCCAATCTAGTCACATGGTCGAGTCTCCTTGGTCATGGTTAGTCTCTAAGTCAAACAGTCTCTAGGGTTAAACTAGCAACAACCAAAATCATAATTCACCCATCTAAATAATATAAAATAAATAAATAAAAACCCCAAAAATCATAATATGATTTAAATATTATTATTAAATGATAAAAATTACAAAAGTTCAAAATTATCCTCGTTTCAGAAAAGTGGTGGTTACAAGTCTACCCTCCTTAAAATAATTTCGTCCTCGAAATTAAGATGATCCTACTCCTTCTAGGTTAAATCCCCAACAATCATGGTCTTAAGAAACTTATCTAAATCATGCAGTTAAAAAGATATTATACATGATTATGGCATGTAATATCAGTCTGGGGTCTCATCGTCTAGCCATTAGTCATACTAGATCGAAAGTAGTCCTAAGGTATCAGAACATACAAACAATATGGTAGGGTATAGTAATCATCAAGATAAGATAAGGTATAGGTCAAGAGCTTACCTCTACTAGGTCTGGTAGCTGGCACTCTCTCCCAGAGGTAGGCCTCGACTAGGGGCAGGTGTAGTAGGACAGCCTCGTATCTTGTGTGCAGCTGACCCACAAAATAGGCACAATCCTAGTCTCTTCCTACAGTCCTTCCATACGTGTCCAGGCTTCTTACAGAAGGCACAGTTAGGCACTCGCTCAATTGGCCTCTGTTGGACAGGAATCTGAACTGGATAGGCTGGTCTAGGCTGGAAGCCGGGGTACTCCTGAGGCTCTGGGTATAAACTGCTCATCGCTCTCTTGGGACTAGGCTCTTCCCTCGAATGCATGTAATCCTACAACAGTTGGAAACTGAGACTATGCTCTCTCATAAGCTCAGCCTGAAGTCTCTATACCTCTCGCACATCCTGAAGAAGTCTGTAAATATGAGCTCCATCAGGAATGGCATGGGGTACCACTCCAGGAGGCAAAGGAAGGCCCTCAGTCTCCGGCTGAACTGCAGCCCTCTCCTGAAGGATAGGAGATGGAGGAAAACTCTCCGATGAGGCTACTAACACCTCCTGAGCAATAGAAGGGAGAAGTACAATCTCGGTCTCATCCGAAATTGCAGCTGTGCACTGGGGACAGACTCTGGTCGTGGGTACCATTCTGGAAAAGATAAGAAAAAAATAAAAATAGTAAATCATCGGGCTGTAAGGCAGTCTATCATCCTATATGAAAACTGATGATTATATATAAAAAACAACTGGAATTAACTATATAGGGGTACTATTTTAAAGATGATCAAAATTGAAAGTTTAAAGCACGAACATTGAAATCCAATACGATATATATAAAAGAAAAGTTAGTCTCGCCACGATCTAAGTTGATCAATCTCTTGGTAAATCAAGATTTGGGAAAGATGGGGAACAAGGTTATCAAAGTCTGAGTACGAGCATCCAAGGATGGAGATCTAGGTCACAATTAAATTTAATTCAATTGAGTACGACCCAGATTTTAATATGATAAGAAAAGGTGACCAAAGTCGATTGGTCGTGATCAATGGAGTTATGGTTCAATGATATTGAAAGAAAAAAAATTTAAAGGATAATTCAAGGATATGGAATAAGTCAATTTTTTTTCCTTTTTGATAGGGAAACAGAAGACAAGGTTTCATAGGGAAGTCAAGTTAATCATCTCTCTCTGATACCATAAAGCTTATCTAATCATCATTTGTCAATCATATCCTTATCTCATAAGTCCAAATATGAAAATTAACCTTTATATGACTACCACCAAGAATTTATACCCTTTTGTTATGAAGATTGGATCTTGTCATGATCATCATAGGCTCAATTTTTAAATTCCTAAACATTATTCATGAAGCATACCCTTTTATTTATTAGTACTCAATATTAACCACTTAATCATCTTTAAATCCAAATTCTTCCACCTTGTCTCAAATTAGATCCGAAACCTCTAAATCAAGTTTTTATGAAATCCTTGAACTTGTTCAAATTACTCTCCTCGTGTTGTTCAATCTGAAACTACTAGACCTTACAAAACTTATTCTCTATTAAAATCAACCTTCATATTTCCTTCAACGTACACCCTCAAATATTATTCTCCTTAAAATTTAAAATTTTCTCAAAAATCTCTATATATTCTTTAATTCAAAAAAAATCCTTGCGTTCTTTCTGCTCTTAACCATTTTTTTTGCAATATCATATTCAATTTCGTATTACCATCGAATACGGTTAAAAACTCTTCCCCATTACTAAGTCCCTAAATTTTTGTCCCTAAATTTAACATCATAGCCTTAAGGTAACTGTCTCAAGAATCAATAACCAAAATTTATCCAAGTCCTCAACTTTGTCGACCTCGAATATCCTCGTCAGCTAAGAAATGCATCTATTATCTACATCCAAATATTTCTCTGTGTGTGATCGTTCCTAGATTGATAATATAAATCTTTTGATTTTTTTTATTCTCACTTTTTACCACATCCCTATCTCAAAATTCTATATCAAAGACCAACTTTTATATCCCTACCTAGAATATCATGAGATAATAAATTACGTCCCTTTCGAGCTAGATGATTTACGTCACTTCCTTGACCTTTCCAAGGTAAAAAGGTATGGAGATTCAAAGGTTCCAAAGTATAGATGACAGCATTAGACATGAGATGGTGATTGATGTAATTGGATAGAGTTAACTAAGATAAGAAAAATGGGAATACAAGAAATAATGGCAAGAAAAAAATAATGATAAAACCTGTTCTTGCTAATCTGTTCAAAGGAATGAACAAATTTGAGATATAATCTGATAACCATACACGTCTTCCTGAAATTATGTTGCTAGAATTTTGTCATGCCAGTAAGCATAGCTGCAATAAACAATAGAGTCCGTAACTAAGGTATACACCCTATAATCATGTTATTTATAATTCTTACCTCGCCAACCGGTATGGCTGCAAGAAAATCTAAATTCCATAACTAGGATAATATATCTAAAATCAGGCTCTACGTCCTTGTCGTGCTAGCCAGTATGACTGCGATAAATTCTAACTCCATAAATCAAGTAGATATTTACCTTTCTCACTGTCCTTATCAAGTATATGTTATCAGGTTATACCCTAAATTCCAAATAAAATAAAAATAAAAATAAATATATTTAAATACAAACTCAAAGTCAACAACTAATTAACAAGGTTCAAAAGTCAACAATGAATCCATCAAAATCAAATTTAATAACAAGGAGTAATGAGTGAATCAAATGAGTAATGGGTGAATCAAATTAGGAAAAAGATTTCAGATCGAAGTTAAAATAACATTCTCAGGAGTCATCCCAGGAATCTCTCAAGAAATCCTAACAGTGATTGGGTATCCTCTCATTCTAACACTTTACTTGCTATACTCTATAGCAGGCTCGTAGTAATACAACTAAATTTTCGTACTACCACGACATCGCACTAATGCAAATCTGGTCCTGCATGGACCGAAGAGATGAAATCGTGTCTCCTTAACTATCTTGAAGACATATCAAACAAGGAATCAATTACTGAAAAAGAAGAGAAATCATCAAAGGAGGACAATTGTTTTCAAAAGGAGACAATTAACAGCAATAATTGATAAGACTTTTCCTAATGTGATTGAGTACCTTAACTTATATCTTATATCCTACTGCAGGCTGTAATGATACTCTAATTCGAGTACCACTACGAAATCACACTAGTTGTGATTGGACTGACCTGCATGGGCCACCACTAAAAACGTGTCACGAATCGCACCCAGTGAAAGGGCATGAGAAGTGAATACGTCCAGCCTACGCCGCAGTGTCGGCGGTAGAGTGCTGTCCTGAGTCACAATATCAAAAACAATCTAGAATAAGCTCCGAATGGAGAGTAAAATAGTAAGTAACCCAATCACAATACTAAGATGGAATAGAAGAAAGAATCACAAGAGAGTCACAACATATATAGAAGTCTAGGTGTAAACCATCAGAATAAATCTCAAGTGCAACTCATAAAGTCTCAAATAGAAAGACAATAATACTAAGTCACATCTAGACTATGGGCAAGTCCTCAATGACTGTTGGATCCTCCTGAGGGTCCACGTCGCCAGTCTCATCTAAGCCAATGCCATAATAAGTAGGGCAGTACTCCTCATCATCACCTATAAAATTTTCAACATACCCAGTCAGGACGGAACGAGCACATATCTCTCACAATAGTTCATATCAGGATTGGACATATAAAGCAAGCTATAGAAAACTATACATGAATCGCTATAAAGAAAATCAACAAGAGAGAGACTATAAGATGAGATATAATATGTTAAATAGAGAATGTAACCTTCTATGTGATTTAGAGCATGAATTGGTTATGTAAATGGTTTGGGTTGCACATGGATACAGCTATAGAGTTGCACATGGATACCTACTGGGGATAATGATCACATAACCAACTACACTCTCCTGCCCCCAATCAATACACAAGGATCAATACATGTTATGTTATTACACATGGATAACAACTACTTTATACATGGAGCTCATATGGTCATGAGTGTACATGAATAACACATGAGTGCACATGGATAAATATGAATACATGGAGTACATGATGGCCATGATAAAGTACATGAACATGATATACTCGATGTATCCGAGGGGATAATATCGCATGAAAAGATCCATAGGGTACTAATCCGTGTGAACATCGTGTCAGCATCAAGTATACTAGTCTATAACAAGAGAACATATCCAAAGAAGTATGAAAAGATCAGAGAATGTACTCGCCTGGCAAACTAAACTGCTGATGATGAAGTGTAGTTAAACTGGGGCAATATAAACCTATTTAAAGTATACACATGTCACAACCAAGTCTAAAATATCAAAAGAAATAGCTACAATGCAAGACTACATGCTTCTAGGTCCCTTTTGGTCAAAGTCAACCCTCGGTCAACTCTAGTCAACGCTGGTCAAACCTGGTCAAACCTGGGTCAACTAGTCCGTCTACTAATTTCTAGGTCATACACAAAATTTTAGGTCATTCGGAGTTCGTTTGAGCCGATTTGGATCAAGTTTGACCCAAAGTTGACTTTTGTCAACTTGGTCAACTTGTCGGCCAATTCGACCGAACTAGGCTCCTAACGACGAACCTAATATGTCCAAACACTTCCTATAGTCATATCACAAGAATATATTACATTACTTATATTTATACTTTCATCACAATTAATATATATATATATATATATATATATATATATATATATATATATATATATATATATATATATATATATATATATATATATATATATATATATATCGGAGCGGATCGGGAGCCCCGCCCGCGGAGCCCCGCCGAAGCCCCCGCGATCCTTAGTCGTTGGATCGCGCGGGTGGGGGCGGGCCCCACGCGGGCCCCGCGCGATCCGATGGTGCAGGGGGGGCGGGGCTTCGGCGGGGCTCCGCGGGCGGGTATCCCGATCCGTTTCCTATATATATATATATATATATATATATATATATATATATATACATACACAAATATATATATACATATATATAAGTTGGGAAAGGAAACATGGTTTGTGAGTGAACAATGATGTTGGGCTGCTGGTGGAGGGTCTAAAATCTGAGAACAAAACAATATGAGCCTACAAGAGTATTCTATATATAACATTCCACAATCTATAGTAAAATATATATATAATATATATATATATATACATATAGGCATATATCCTTATATAGGTATATACCCAATATGAAGCTAATGAAGGTCGTACTCGAACCTGGAGTGAATTCGCAGGTCTGAAATCAGAGTCTTGACCCTCTCAAATACACATTTTCGAAATTAGGCATTTAAAGGATTTAATATATATATACACACATATTTATATGCATTGAATAGGTAAAATACCATAATTGCCTAAAAATGGCTAGAAAATATGAATCAACCCCGAGAGTCGATTCCCACAAGTCCCAAACAATGTCCAAGGACCAAAAACTCAGAACTTATCGCCATTAAACTCAGAAATCAAAATATCATATATATCTCAAATTTTCCAATTCAATGAAAACCCGATTATGCTTGAAAAAGGCAAACAAATAGGTAATAATTCCGCGGATCACTTCCCGCAAGTTCTAATTATCATATATGAACTAACAATTCAGAAAATACGGACTAAAAGTCAAAGGATCGAAAAATCACATTTCTATTCAAAACTTTGAACCCGAAAAACCTAATTTTGACAAAACGACTCAAAACACAAAATACACCAAATCAACCCGCGAAACTCGACATACACGCTGGTCTCAACCTATGTGATACATTCGAGTACTCCCGGGTTCGAAATCGTGTTCGTGTCGTGTCCACAGAACGCGTATCGGAATTTCTCGTTACCACGTGATACGCGTGCGTTCTCGCTCGTTTGAGCGCCGCACACACAATGAAATGCCCCGTGCTTGTGCACGTAGCTGGGGGGGGTCCTCGGGTAGGTCTAGGACATAGTGACATGGTGACACGCCGCCCGAAGCAGCGCACGCAGCCCCCGCACACGTGCGGCCTGCTGCGCCCGTGCGTGCCCTCGTGCACGCGGTTTGGTCTTCGCGGCTCGCTCGTCGGGCCACGCCATGACTCGGGATCGAGTACCTGGGTAGTCTAGGTATAGGGCTACATGTTCCAACTTTTGGTATGGGTCCTCGTCGCGTCGAGAGCGCATACGAAGTCCGTTTCAGCGACAAAAATTAGTCCGAGTGCACAGTGCGGCTGACCAGTGTACGCACAATTTCTCTGCGCTCGCTCGACGAAACATCATGAAATTTTACGGACATGTGGGAAAAGGTTGCCCCTACGTGCTCGTAAAATTTCACATAAGATGGAGCTCTGTGCGTCGAGTTATGACGCACAGACTGCAGGGTGTGCACGGGACCGTGCACGGGATCTCGTGCACGCGTGTCCGTGTCCGTTCGGATGCCGAAATCGTGTCAATTTCCGATCCGTATTCACGAAAGTTGTTACAAATCTTATACGAAAGGATTTCATGAAAACAGAATCAAAAATTAACACTTTTCAATTCTAAGTGGTATTTTGCCGAACACGTACAACGTGAGACCGATACGCATCCGATACAGCTATCAAACGAAACCAAAATCCTACGAAACTTCATACACAGATCAAAGGTGCCTATATGGATGCAATAATGAAGAAAATTTAGGAGAAACAAAGGTAGATCAGGATTTACCTATTGAGAGTCGAAATCTCAATAAAAGGAATTCCCCGAGCACTTTGTCGGCTGATTTCTCCTGAGCAAATGCTTCCTCCTCCTTGCTAGCATTACTCCAGCAAGATCCTCTCCTTCCTACGAGCACAATGGACTTCGTTTGGGAAGAAACGGACTCCGGATGCAAAAGTTAGGATTTTTGGAAAGTGGAGGCTAGGGTTTCTTTTTGGAGGCTATGGAATTTTTACAAAATGAGAGGGGGCTGCTATGGCCGGCCAGGGGTAGGGGTGTTAGGGTTAGGGTTTTCACATGGGCCTAGGCTCCCTAAGTTGCTAATAAAGCCCAAGTCAAAAAGGCTTTAAAAAGGCTACTAGAAAAATGGCTAAAAATCAATTAATCACTCTAAAATTAACTAATAAAATCTAAATTAATTCTAATGATAATAAATCTAATTCTAATATAGCATTAAGTTTCTAGGTCATGGTTGGCTAAGGTCAAACTACTTATACTACCAAAATACCAATTCAGCTACCAATCAAACCACACAACAAGCAATTTAATCAATAAATTAATAAAATTCAAGTAGTGCACAATTACTAAAATACCCTTAGCCTAAAATATGTAATTAGCCAATATAGTCACATGGTCGAGTCTCCTTGGTCATGGTTAGTCTCTAAGTCAAACAGTCTCTAGGGTTAAACTAGCAACAACCAAAATCATAATTCACCTATCTAAATAATATAAAATAAATAAAGAAAACCCCCAAAAATCATAATATGATTTAAATATTATTATTAAATGATAAAAATTACAAAGGTTCAAAATTAATCTCGTTTCAGAAAAGTTGTGGTTACATTTAGAAACTTAGATCTACACAAAACTAGCCATTGAAATCTAAAACTCCAAGAACTAAACTCCAAGAAATGAAAAATGCAAGAATCTCTCCATTTGGTGCAATGTGTACTTGCCTAAATGTTGTTTGAGGAAAATAAATAAAAGAGTGAATGAGGAGAGAGAAAGAGGAAGAGAATATATATAGGGGTTTGGTTGACTCAAAGAAACCCTAATCTTAAGCATGCTCTTAACCATATGACTAATGACATGTTAAATAAAACATGATACAGCTAATTAAATTAATTAAATAAAATTTTAACCACAATACGGTTCAAAAATTCTATCATCGAAATAGTGAACCACGCCTACAACCAAATAAGGACAAGGGGTGGCACGCTAATCCGCGACGAGATACAGTTCCATGCCATAGCCAGTTACAAATACAGGAAACATACAATCTAGATACATGTGCCAGATACCATATAAAGAAAAAATTAAAAATTTACGTATTCCGGGAACGGGGAGTGACATCACCCCTCCTCCTCACTATCTCTCACTCTCAACTCCCCCCTTTTTCCGAGCTCACCTCCCCCTCCCTCTCGTTCTCCTCCACCAAGATCCCCCCGGCCACCACCTCCACCATCATCACCGACAGCTGCCACCACCGCCTCCCATCTCTATGGCTGGTGCCCTCCTCTATGGCCTCCGCCTCCCCCTCGCTACAGTCGCCTTCGCCCCTCCCTTTTTGTCGAGCCGTGGCTGTCGCCATCGCTACCACTTTCGTCTCCTACTGCTGTTGTCCTCCCTTCGCCGTCGGGAGCCCCCGACCTGCTTGGTCAAGCTCACCGACGACACCCCGACTCCTCCGCCTCCCTCTTTTCCTTTTCTTTTCGGCCGTCGTGCTCGGGGACAATGCCAGCCTTGGGCGGCAAGACGACATTGGGCTCCACACTGCTCGAGCAGTAAGCCCCCTCGACCTGCGTGCTCTTCGGGCAGTGTGCCCGTATTTTGTGTGCCTCCTCGTTCTGTCTCGGGCAATGTGCTACCTTGATTTATGCCTTGTCTTGATTTTCGTGTCTTGGATTTTGTGCCTACCTCGTAACCCATGTCGCTTCGATTTGCATGCACGTACCAATTTTGCGTGCCGTATTGAATTACGTGCTTCTTTGAGTCTCATACCGTCTCGATTTACGTACATGTATCGATTTGCGTGCTATATTGATTCGTGTGTCATATTATATCTTACATCGTATCGATTTACGTGCATGTCTCGATTTGTGGGACCTACACGGTATATTATTTTGCCATCCTTGTGCTTCTGTTATTATTTTATTATTTAATTCTAATAATTGTTTATTTTATGTTCTGAGGACCTCGATGGACGTGCTACCTGGATCCCGATCGCTGAAGACTTGCTTACCTAGCCGAGCCCTCTAGACAAGTATCCTTTGCTCATCGACGGCTCTTGCCCACTCTTCTAGATTTTATTGTATTTAATTAATTTGTAATTGTAAATGTATAACTATGAGTAGTATAGCTTATTAGTAGAAATGCCATGATGATAACTTAGGATAGCTTAGTTCGATACCGGGTCAAGCCGTATCGGACAACTCGGACGGGTCATCCACACCTCCGATGACACAATGTCACGCCCCAGAACCAGAATACTGGAGAGCAGGGGACAGACACAACTAGCTACGTACATTGAAGTGCATCCCACCTCGCAATACGGTCACGGCTGTCTAGATGCATGGGGGTTTATCTATAAGTCATCATTCTCTTAAGGTCAAGAACAAGCCTAGTGTCTCAATCTCAAGTAAGTAAACACATGTTACAAGATGGTAGATCATCAGACATACAAAGTAAGGCGTCCCATACATTACATATTAAGATGATCATGAAGCTAGTCATACAAAATGCAAAGACTAGCAAGAGTTTAAGTCATACATGATTAACCCTAGGATTTGTCAATCATGTTACAGCCTATAGGCAGACAGAAAATATAAATTTTCAACACGAGCTAACACTTGCTCGGCGGCTAAACACCTCAAAAGGATAATTTACAATAGAGTGGGAGAGCAAAATAAAATCCACTCGTTGCCAGGGTTGCGTCTAGTGTTCACCATCTGTCGAGAAGGCTGGAAGATCCTCGAGAGCTACTCCGAAATCTGGCCATACAAAACTAGTTGGGTCAGACCCCAGAAAGAGCAAGTGCCACAAGGAGGCTTCACTTAAGAACTAAAACCAGCATATTAGAACACAAGGACATGAATAATAACAAGAAAAGAACAAGAGTTAGAAATATGATAAAGATGATAAGATAACTAAGGAGCTATCTCGGAAGCCAAGTTACAACCCGTAAACCAAACAAGGAACGAGATTGTAACCCTTAACCTGAACAGAACTTAGTCTCTAATCATTCATCAACAACAGTAAGGCATAAATCAAAATGCACAGAAGTAATCATGTACTGCTTCTAGACAAGCTAGACTAGACGGGACTCCATTCATCAATTACGGCCAAGCAATGAGTACGGCTTGATACTTTAACTAACTAGGGTTATCACAAGCCTAATTACTACAAGATGCAATGAGATGTTCCAGCAGTCACAAGCCCTGCAGACTACCCAGTTATCCTTCCACAGGTTGAGAGAGTTGATTAGGTGACTTTGTGGTGCAACACATGACAGTGTGCTGGAAATGTGCCCTACTCGTCGGCAGGCTACAAGTCCACTTGAGGCGTCCAGATAACGGGATTACATGTGACTGGGAAATCTCGTTATGAGCTACTTGGTCAATCTAGTCATTAACTTAGTCAGATTCAGTATGAATCCCTGACCGTGGTAATCAGAAATCCATGTTCTAATCATGATGTAAGACGGGACATATAGCTTGTACAGGCACAATAAAGAGAAATTACCTACGGTGTCAAAACGAGAGTTACTTGTCAAGATTACTTGTCAGAATTACTTGTCAGGAGCGCGCCACAACGGGCCACTATCAAGCTTATACATGTCATGTCAAGTTTATTTGTTACTTGTCAAGAGTGCGTCGCGACGGGCCACTATCAAGAATTATCAAGACTGGTTCATATTATCATATCCAAGTTCGTGTCAAGTCGTGTTCATGCCAAGTTCAATGCTAGCAAGTCATGTCATGCTCAAGTCTATTATGCTCAACAAGTTATTAAGTCGGATCGTCAAAGAACAAGTCAAGTACAGGATACAAACAAAGATCCCAATATTACACTAAGAACCATGAGGACAAGCCTGGGTAATGTAACAAGAATTATCATGGCAAGAAATGACACGAAGGATAAAAGGACGGGGTGCCAGGATACCATGCGCCCAGGGGAAGCATGCGCCAGGGTAACATACGCCCAGGACATCATGCGCCAGGACAGCATGCGCCCAGGAAAGCATGCGCCCAGGGCAGCATACGCCCAGAACAGCATGCGCCTACATGCTAGGGACAGGGTGCACTTAAAAGAAGCATAAAAGATTGCCTTCTATGGCTCAGTGGGCGCATATTAATGGCTATGCGCCCAAGCAGGAAGAACTATATAGTTTGGGCGCATATGATGGCTATGCGCCCAAGCAGAAGGAAGTATGCATATTGCTTTGGTCGCATATCAATGGCTATGCGCCCAAGCAGAAAGAAGTATGTGGCTTGGGCGCATATCAATGGCTATGCACCCAGCACTGCTCATCTTCTCCATGCAGCCCGCATGTATTTCATGGAAACCCATGGACTAAAAGTGGCATAACTTGCTCAAAACAAGTCAAAATCCAGATTTTTAAGGGTCTAAATTGGGTAGACCGAAATTCTCTACAACATGGAATAATCAAAACTTAAAAATAACAAAGTTTGATAGATCAAAATCCAAGATTTTTAAAAGTAAAGTAAACTTAGATCTATAAGAAATTATCCACCAAAATTAAAATGCTAAGTACTAAAGAGTCTTAAAAACTTGTAGGGAAGACAATGGAACAATAAAAATAGGGATTTCTTCATGAAGCAAGTTGCACTTGCCTAAGGTGTAGGTGGAGAAGTAAATGAAGAAGAAGAGTAAATAAAGAGTTATGGAGGAGAGAGAGTGGAGTTGGGTTAAATATAAGGTTCTTAAGGATGAACCAACTTAACCCAAACCAAACCAAGCCAAGCCAAGCCAAGCCAAGCCAAGCCAAGCCAAGCCAAGTTAACATGCCATGATGAACCAACTAAATTAAACCAAGACAAAATAAACCGAATCAAGATTAAACAAAGACTAGCTAAGCAAGACAAGTCAAAACACGGGTTACCCGACAAATGTTAAAAATTCGTACACGTATACTGGAAATACGTATAACAAAAAAATAGGAGTGACACACGAGCACGACTCACATGTATGGATTGTTCCCATGTACCCCGTGTCCGATTCGCGGTCTGGTGACGGCTTTGGCTAACTATTTCTGTGACTGTGCTTGTGACTTGGATATGACTGTGGGTCTTGATGTGCCCTGCGTGACGATTTGTTGCATGTGTTAGTTTGGTTCCCAGTACGCATCGTAGCGCTACTGGAAGTTGAGACTTAGTGTTCTCAGTTTGCGATTCTACGGTGGGTTGCGCCGAGTGGATTTAGCCCCAATTCACTGGGAGCTTCCGTCCAGAATATAGAGAAGATTCTATCAAATTTTTTTAGAATTTTCGGTCAAAAATTTGGTTTGGGTATTTAGGCAGAACCGTTCCTTTGGTTTGCTGAACTAGATTCGTGCATATTTAGTTTGACCTGATTCTAGTACCTGCTAGGTAGACTCCTGACTAGATTAATCGCCTAGCTCTTGACCTGTCTTATCCGTCGAATAGCATGAGGAGAGCGATTTCACTCGGGAGATGGTCTGCAACCCTGGTTCTTGTTTAGTTTAAGGGCTGTAGATCTGCCCCAGAGTGGTTCATGCAATCTTTGCCATTTTTTCGGCAACATTAATTAATAGACTCTTGTCCCCTGACCATTCTTTCTAGGAGTTATCCTATGTTCAGCTAGATAGGGCTATCAGTTGTCCTATGTATCAAGATTTATGATTTGGATATATTTAAGGATTGAGTATTATAGGGAGTATGATTCCGGGATTTTGATTTGGTAGACTCACATAGATTCTTGGATAGTGATGTCATTTCTTTTTTGATGATTCTATTTTGATCAGATATGACTATATGGATTCCTGGATTTGATTGATTTGCGAATGTTTCGCGGAACGAGAAGAATATCGAGGGTATCCATATATGATTTTTATCCGACTTCCCAAACGCCGAAAACCTAGTTTGATTTCTATATCTTGATAGCTGTGAGACTTGTTTGCTGATAGCTTGTGATTATTGATTCAGAGAATTCTTGTGAGCTAGAGGGCCTAGCAGTGTTTATAGTGATTAGCTTGGTATTTGGTGATCGTCCTTCCTGACATGATATTTATTCCATCGTATATGGAAGTCTACTGATAGATTGATCCGGTGGATAGACCGACTTAATAATTAGAGCTGTAGGCTCCCATGCATGCTTGAGATGATATTATAGTAGAGATCCCAACCATGTACCTGACCTGATATCCATGCCACGATGTGGGTAGATGATTTCATGTGACTGACAGATTTGTCCTTGTTCCTGACATGACTACTTGTATCCGTGCTATAAGTCCAGTTTACCCTTTGAGGTACTGGTCCTGATTTTGCACTGAGGTGCTCCTTGTCTACTGGCACTTTGAGGTGCTACTTCCATGATTATATGGCACTGTGGTGCCATCCTGATATTCTAGCTATATAATATGATTACCTGTATAGGTACCCTGGTAGTTAGCCTATAGTCGTAGCATGGTCAGGATTGATTGATTGCTTGTGCATTACACTAAGGATGAATCACAAATGGAACTATAGGTGTCGAGGTTGATTCTTGCTTAGCGTTTTCGTACTGAGGTACGACATCTAGGAGAATGTTATGTGACTATGGCATGTGATTTCGGATAACTGTATGGATAATCTAGGTAACTTAAACTGGTAGAACCATTGGGAGGGAACAGAATCTCGAGATCGTGCAGTACTAGCCTTATTCCAGACATTAGTTATGACTTGCAGACTGGCCGCCACGGATATTGTTACTGTTCGCACTAGTGGATGGCAGTATCCGACTACTATTATATACTATGTACTTCTTTTGCTCGCACGGTGGCCTTACGAGGGACCGGTGCTTATCGTGTCTTGTTATACTTGGCGCCGCTAGTCCTGCTGGGACGGCACGATTTGAGGATTCCTATATCTTGCATTATTGGGGTAACCCAACCTCCACATAGAAAGTCGTAGGCATTTGAGTGGCCGTTTTTTCCTAAATTATTTGACTTATTGCTTACATAGCTGGCGGATATCGAGTTCCAGTTGGGATGCAGGCATTATTGGATGTTAGGGAGATTGTGATGATTGTTGGTTATTTAGCTTCATTAGTTGTGGATTGTTATTGTGCGTTGGCACCGCACGATCCTTACCCTCCTTACTGTTCATATATGCTATTCATGTCTTATTTTATCCTGCTGGCTTTTCTTCGCCCGTCCTTGAGCCTTCCTTTCTGCTACTTGCTACGGTTGGCCTAACCAACCCTGGATTGTTTTCAGATTGCATGTGACCGATCCTGTGGATCATCCAGACTCGATTTGGTGGATGTGCTTCAGTTCCAGACCATGCTAGGAACTGTGGGAAGGTATACCCGTCTACATTATCCTGTATTGTAGATTTTCTGATTATCATATGAGTATTTCCTGCTTTCCATATGATTCTCTCTCTCTCTTGTAGTTATTTTCTTGTTATAGCATGTGGATATGAGATCGGATTTAGGCCATAGATTGATTGTATGCTAGGATACCCAGCTAGATTGACAGCCATCATTGTCGTATAACGTCTTCGTACCTTATACGGTGTAGCTGGTCGACGTCCATCCCCGTATTTCGGTACTGGAACGTGACAACCCCCCTGGCTATTGCTCGTTACTGCTGCTGTGCCGCTCCCCCCACTGTTGTCGGCATCGGAGAGAGGGAGAGAGAGAATGGAGGTGGGGAAGTGTATTTTTTGTCTTTTCTTTTTTGACTAATACTGGTAAAACAAGAATGGAAGGATAAAATTAAGTTAGTATCGATTAAAGTTGATGGTTTTAAATTAAAAATTTTGAATAGTTGCGGAATTTTTTTTTTCTTGATTATCACTTTGCTAAGCGGACCAGTTAATGTATGGGGCTCACAGCATGTTAACATGGAAGTTATAGCGAAGGGTGTGGTGCCGACAGGCATCTAGCATTTGAGAATTTAAACAAATTAGTATTTTATTGTCACACCCTTCAAATTATTGCTTACCCACATACTGCAACATGCCTTCATTATCAAAACTATATATTTCCAATATATCGAAGGGGTCCGGTGCCGACAGGCATATAGCATTTGAAAGATCTTGAGCATAAATTTTAGTGCCCCCACGGAAACCAAGAATAGGATACTCAACGACTGTGCATAGGACGTCCTACTTGAGCATAAATTTCACCGCCGATTGAGTTTTCCAAGTTCATTCCATGGAAGAAATATGACTTCATTCAATCTATCAAAGACGCAGGGCCGACCCTGAGCACTTGGGAGTTCAAGGCAAATTTTTTTAAATTGATCACATATATAATGTAAAAAATAGTCTAAATAAAATAAAATTTTGTTGTAGTCAAAATTTAAAATAAGAACCTCTTAAATACAAGTATAGCATTGTAACACTGCACTACAATACTTTTTGTTAAGAAAAAGAAATATGATTCATACTATTTTTATTATAGACAGTTTCATGTTGGTGCCCCTTTCGTCAGGGAGTCCTGGACCGTCGTCTGGTCTGCCCTGAGCCAGGGCCGCCCCTGCAAAGACCACGTTTCTATAACCCACCGTCCTACATTAGTACATTAGTGTTTGTGAGGAGGACAGGAAATAAGGGTGGCTCATGCTTTGGAGAATCTTGTTCTGTATAGCAAGAATGCCACTTCCTTTCCTTTCCTACACTTTCTGATTGTATCGACTAGCTGCTAACTGATGACATTTCTTTGATATTTTCCGCTTCTGATCCTATTTGATTAATAAAGATCCTCTTGTTTCAAAAAAAAAAAAAAAAAAATTAGGATTCTCAACGATTATGTAGACACGTAATTTATTTGAAGTTATAAGTCTATTTCAAACATGCCCTAACTAGTCTTAAGTACAACTTAAAATAAGGTTGTATTTGTTTGCTAAGAAAGTGCAAAAAATTGAAAAATAAGACTTTGCTATATACATGGACTCGGACCTAGAAATTCTATTCTGTGGGAAGAATTTTTGAATTC
This sequence comes from Iris pallida, assembly GCA_029216955.1. Classification (NCBI taxonomy): domain Eukaryota; kingdom Viridiplantae; phylum Streptophyta; class Magnoliopsida; order Asparagales; family Iridaceae; genus Iris; species Iris pallida. The sequence continues at coordinate 11,040,473 of JANAVB010016599.1, read as the reverse complement.
TTCTTTTCTTTAAGATACGGAGGCATATCTTAAGTATAATTAAAAAAAAAAAAACTTACATACAAAAAAGTAAAAAAAAAAGAAAAGAATTGTGGTGGTGGTGGGGGGGGGGGGGGGGGGGGGGGGGTGGGGGGCAGGCTCCAATCTTTACCAAATAGCTCTTGATCTTATATAAATGATATATATTCCTAAATAAAATAATTTTATTTTATTTTCTCTCTCTCATTTTCTACCAAACCAAACCCAACTAAAGCTGAAAATAATATTATCACATGGAAATAAATTTTCATTTTTTCATGAACTTGTTCTATTTTTCTTTTGTCACACCAAACAAGATTGACACGTGTCAAATCATTAAGTCAAAACAACTTTGAATGCTTAGAGCATCTCCAACCCTATTGTGACTTTGGAAAAAAGTTATTGCCACATAGGAATGACAAAATTTTATCCAAAAGTTCTTCTCCAATGCAATTGTCAAGTCAATTGTGAAGCTTATGTGGCAAAAATTAAAAAAGACATTGTGAAGTTGATTGTCTTGTTCTAGACAATGCACTTGACAATGTCTTCTCTTCCACGTCATCAATTATGAATAAAAAATATTAGAAAAAGAAAGAAGATGAATAATTGTCTTAAAAGTTACCTTGGAAGTTGGAAAAAAATACTTTTTATTGTCTTCTCAATACTTTTGCACTGGAGAGAGTTTTTCTATCTCATTGTCTTTTGTGATTTAATTTTGCCACATAAACAAGACATTGTCTTGTGGCTTATGCCACATAGGAGCCACCTAAGACTCACAACACTTAACAAGATAATAGGGTTGTAGATGCTCTTACAAAACCACTTCCAATTAGTTTATGTTGAATGGTTTTGACACATGTCAATTTTTGTTTGAGGGTGAACAAAAATGGACTCAATACTAAAAAAAACTATAATATTGGTAAACCATTAGATAAAATTTTTAAGTAATTAAAATATTTTAAATATGTTTTAAATAATTTTAATTATAATTAATTATAAATATATTTTAAAATTTTTGAATATATGTTTAGTTAGATAATATTACGTACTTAGTTTAAATATAATTTGAATATTGAATATACTGTATGTTAAAAGGATCTAGGATTTTATGTCTATTAATATAATATGACTTGAAAACAGTTCAAAATTAAACCGATAAACTGTTTGCAAAGTATTTATTAATTAGTAACAAATAAATTTCTGTTAAATTGTTTGTAAATTATTTATTTTAATAACAAATAAATTACTACTAAACTGTTTGTAAATTATTTATTAATAATAACTCTTTTTTCTTAATAGAAAAGTCTCTTTTTTACTTCACATATATCTATAATAAATTACAAGTGCCGGGGCACACGCAATGCGCGTGCAACGCATTAGATTATATAATAGGGCACACGCGTTGCGTTTGTAAAATGGCTATACATTCGTTGTAAAGATTTATTTATCCAAATCTTAATCAAATTATAAGTTATAAATTTTAATATATTTTGAAACTAAATCTCATCCAAATATAACATTCTAAATTTAACATTTCAACAACATTAATATTATTTGAATACAAAATTTATAATTTAAAGTTAATGTTTATCTAAAATCTAAATTTAAATATAATACTTATTAATGTAGGCAAGCAAAATCATGTATTTTGCATCTTATCCAAATGTAAGAATAAATCAATTTTATCTTTTCCACCCAAAATCCTAGAAATTAATCTCTTAAAATATTAGAATTATTTATTGGCAAAATGAAAGCAACAGTGCAATTCAAAAAATTGCATGTCAAACTAAATGTTTAGAATTATTTATACCATCATATTTTTTGTTTCTTTATTTTCCAAAATTTAAAAAAATTGGACATATGTTTCAACAGCTATAATGAATTTTTAAAGAAATTTGCTGCGCGAACGTTTTTGCAATTGCAAAAATAGAAAGATTAATTGGAGCTTTATATATATATATATATATATATATATATATATATATATATATATATATATATATATATATATATATATATATATATATTACTACTTAGATGGAATTGACTATATCTCGTATCGCTCCTGACAGAAGCTAATAATGGCCAAAAGTGATACATAAATATAAATGTCACCTATATTGCACCGATACAAATTATGGCAAAGTAAGATACATACACGACACATTATTGGCATAAAGCTTTCGGAGTGCTATTGTACTCTTGAACCTCTATCTATAGATTTAAAAAGGCTCGACAATAATATTTATCAAAAAAATTACGATCCAAACTACAAAATGTCATTCTTACTAATAGCCAAAATCATGTCAAAAAAAACAAAAAAACAAAAAACAAAAATTATTTTTTCGTAAATATAAACATCAGAATTATCCAAGGCCAACTACTCCACAATGGTGTTAGTTTGATAATATTATCTTCGACGTGCTTCCTGTGGTATTTAATAACCATGGAGAGGATACTGTTGTTGGAGAATTCCTTGATTCTCTCTCCTCTTGTTATTAGTTATTATTAGAGAAGATTTTGTTATTATTAGAGAAGATTTTCTGTTAGTTTTTTTTTCATAAAGTTATCCTTGATTCAAGGAAGGACATTAACTGTAATATAGTTCTTCTTGATTCAAGAAAGGACATTGATTGTATTTCCTCTATTTAAACCAGCCTTGGGACTGAAGAATAAACAAGAAAGCATTCACCACTTATTTTCTAATATAGTATCAGAGCCAGGTTTCCTATCCTAGGGTTTGTAAAGTTTTTCTCTTAACCCGGTTAGGCTCTCAATGGCCAATTCCAATATATGGCAGCAAGCCCTCACCGGCTCAACAAACAACGATGACTCCTCCATGACAATGGCGGAGCAGGCCGTGGCGATGGTGGTGGTGATGGTCGCGGCGCTGGCATTGGCGAAGGCGCTGGTCGCGGTGCTGGCGGTAGTACTGGCCGTGGCTGTAAAACCCCTATTTTTAATTATTTTTTATTATTTTATTAGACTTAAAAATGAATTTATACAATTTATGGTTTTATTAATTATTAAAAATAACGTTAGCCATTGTTGAGTTTTGGAGTACTAGACGACCATGACTTTTAGCACGGAAGTTGTAGCAGTGTGCCTTGACTAGTATATTAACCATGCCAGGGGAAGCCTAGCTATGGTGATGTCCAAACTAGAAAAACCAGGCCAAGTTACGATTTAACCTCTACCGATAAATTAATTGTTTATCAATTTAAATTTTTGACTTTTAAGAGACTCGGTTGGACCAAACCAGCCCGAAGTAGGGCCCGGACCGAACCCAATCCCATGTAAGCATGTAGTGTGACCAACTGTGCCTTGTAGGCATATTTTATATATGTACAAATACTTTCTAAATTACTTTAGAACTTATGTACAATTCCTAATTATTTAATTATTTTTACAATTATTGGTATTTTATTATTAAAAATATTTTGCAACACGTTGTACAATTTTCTGGACTCAAATAAGGGTGTGTGGTAAGTTCACCCATTGGACTATTTTTATTATTTTATTAAAGTTAATTTATGGTGACTAAATAAACAGATTTATTCTATTAGATATTATTATTATTATTTAGTTAATTTTATTGTCAAATGAATTTAACTAAATATGTACATATGTTTAAATTGATTTTATATATGGGTAGATAAGACTATTTTTTTTTTTTTTGAATTTGTGGAGATTTTGGAGGTATATATATATATATATATATATATATATATATATATATATATATATATATATATATATATATATATATATATATAAGGATAAGAAAAGAAGTTTAAAGAGTTTTAAAAAAAAGGGAATATGTGGTCGGCCCCACCATATGGGAACCGACCACACATGCTAGCAAAGCAGCAGCAAGCGCCATGTAGAGGCCGACCCCCTCCCCCTTTATATATATATATAAGTTATATACTTATATATGTTTAGCAAAAACCCTAAACTCCTAATCACCATAATCTCCTCCTTCCTCCTCATTCCTCCTTCCTTCCTCCTCACCCTCTCCTCGGCATGCGTGCCAGTCTCGTCGAAGCGACAGCATCCCTGCCTCCCAGTCGTCACGACGATAGCAACAACAACAAACAAACACCCATAACAACAACAGAAATCAACATCAAGGTATCCTACTTCCCCGATCGATATCTCTCTCATTTTAAATCCGTTTTTAGATCCGTAAATTCGTGTAGAAAGCCCACATGATCCTCTTCGAGATCCCCTAGGTGGATTTTGACATGGCTGTCCAACTTGCTCGAAAAATCGAGACAAAGTTGGAGAAAAACTATTTTTCTGGAGTATTAAAAACTGTTTTGAAATATCAACTTGTCGGCCACTTTTCTTTACGTACATTAAAATTTTGTAGAAACTAATTGAAGACAGTCAAAGACAACATAACCGAGATTGTAACGCACCTTCTGGATTTACTTTTCATCTAGTGTGTAAAAAGTTACACTTTGTTAAAGTTTCACGAAAAATTAAAAATTCTGTTTTCAAAAAGTAGAAAAACACCCGATACGGCATGCGCCTCGATAAACCGGACGATATGGTCGCGCACTATACTCATCGAAAGGCGCATATGGATGTTTTCAACGTGTGAAAACTGACGGAACCCGATTTTATTGCATGTGCGCGACGAAATCAGTGCGTATCCGTCGAGATACCCCCGTATCGATCCTTTGCAAATTAAGTCACAACTTCGTGTACAATCATCAAATCGCGACGAAACTTGCGCCATTGGACTCAAAATATTTTTTTGGTCCTGTGAGCCAAGTTTGGTCCGATTCAGAGACCGTTGATCGGGACGCCATTTTGGCGGGCCCACAATCCCACTCAACGGGTGATTTTGTGCACGGCCCACCGAAATCCAAAATTGGACATACCGTTGGATTCGTCTCATCAAAAAAAATCTATAGACATCTAGTTTGATGACTTTAGAGACCGTAGATATTGGCACGTATTTTGGTACAAAGCGGGTTCAAGGCAGACATCGTTTTGACCCAAAATTACGATTTTGCCCCTGTTCCAGAATTTAGCTTTTGGACAGGCGTTTCCTAGGCATATTTTTTATCCAAACTCATTCGTGATGTTTGTTGCAGCATCCGGAGTCATCTGTGGGATTTGGCTTTTCTTGCTTTGTTTATTTGCCGGTTCGAGCTACTAGATTATTCTTTTTTGCACATAACCTCAGGCAAGATATCTTGTCATTATACTGTTTATATTTAGTTTGCATTTTATTATATATCACTGTTCATTTATTTCCAGTTCTTACAGTTCTTGATTTACTGTATGCTCAGTGATATTAGATGTATTTTGTTATTATCCTTTGATTGCATATGGACTTAGAGTTAAGAGACTACCGTTTGTAGTGTATTGCATATACCTTGACACAGTTGTACCACGAGGATGTGAGAGATGAGTAGCATGTAGAGGTCCTTGCGCGTTTGCTGATCACCCGTATGCATGCGTTAGGTCTAACTGTCAATAGTTGTATATTAGAAGACTTGACGGTTAGTAGTGTTACATGGTCGTGGATGCGACATAATAGGTACATTGGGTGGAGAGAACATTTCCTTGTCGTATGGGCTTCGATTGCACTTCCCTTGTAACCCGGAAGCTCCGCTGGAGATACGGGTATGTTTAGCCCCTCAGGTTTGCCACTGTCATTTTTGAACGTCATGCGCTTAGGTCACTGGTGCCCAAGTGGGGACTATACCAGATCCCATTTACAGTCAGGGCTCATGCGATGAAAGGTTTGTTCTTAACTGCATGTTCACTTTAGTATGGTTAGAGTGCCTTATTGTTGTCTTGTCACTTACTTTTATTTGTGGCATATTTTATATTCAGTATTTATATGGTATGTTTATTGTATATTATTACGTCCCTCTGAGGACCTGGTTATCTTTCCAGGTGTGTGCTTCTGTGATAGTTACAGGTGTTCTAGTCGAGGCCGTGATCTTCTCCATCCTTTCGAAGATGATTGCACTTGGCTAGTCTTATTATTTTATCTATTCCTTCTTGTACCTTTTATTTGAGATAGTTGGTAGTGGACTTTGTCTCCGCCCAACGTATTGTACAAAGACTTATTACAGTTGATTATATGATATCTTTTATTCTTCATTTGTGGATGAGATTAGATTACTCTTGGTTTACTGCATTTTACAGCTTATGTATACATACGAGTTTTCATATATTGGAGTATATTTCGTATGTATGCAGCTGGCATAGATACGTACCTAGTCCTAAGTATTTTGGGACTGGAACGTTACATGTTTTTGTGGTGGTCCATGCAGGTCGAGTTTGTCACTTCAGTTACGTTACTGTACCGATGTGAGCCTGCAACATAGGATTAGAATCTAGAAATCTCATCCATACAGCTTGACCTCTTCTCTTGGCTTCAAATTTCGAACTCTCGTTCGACTTCCTTGAATTGCATCTTGCTTGATTCCTTTCTACCATTGATTCTTATTTTCGTGCTTAGTGTCAACTAGGAAGATGACTACACTAGTATATGCTCATAGGTCAAACACATGGTTAGAATGGTTATATTGGCAATTGGAATACATTTAAGACTCTAATTGAGTTAAAAAGGTTTTTTTTAAAAAGTGTGATTTAATGATTAGTAATTTGTAAAGTAGAATATTACCAAGGAAAGTTTTAATCTTGAAATTTCTAAATAGTAAACACCATAGGATTGATACTGTAGGAAAAAAAAAAGCTAGAACCTTTATACCCTTGATTTAAGGAATTGATTTGATTTTCAAGATTTGATATTTATGATTTATTGGGTTATAGCTATACATCTTTGAACAAATATAAAATTGATTTGCTTTCGAGTTGTGATATTTATAATTTTTGGGTGATAGATATACATCTTTGAACAAATATAAAATTGATTTGCTTTCGAGTTATGATATTTATAATTTTTGGGTGATAGATATACATCTTTGAACAAATATAAAATTTATTTGATTTTTGAGTTTTGATGTTATGATTTATTGGATTATAGTTATACACCTTTGAACAGTTATAAATTTGGTTTAAAAATGATCTTAGCTTTTAAAAATGGCCGTAGAAATTATTTAAATTTGAGTTGTACAACTTGCGACTTTCGTGTTTAGTAAATTTTGAATTTTAAGTGAAAGTAATGATGGTAAATTTGGTTTACAATATTTGAAAACGATTTTTGAGAATTTTTCTTATTTTAAATTGTGTCCTATGATTGAGGATTTACAAATCTATTTAGATTTTTGGTAAAAAAATAATTTTTGACTGATAAGATTATTTGAAAATTTAGTATAATGTGGGATTGCTAATATTAAAAATATTTTTGGGAAAATTTTCAATGATGTGATGGAAAGTTATTCTGGTTGATTAAAGGAAGTTACTATTTAAAAGTTGTAATTATGTTGAAATGACTTAGTATGAATAGAAGTTAAAATTGATAAGTGCATTAAATATTGAGCTTAAATTTTGAGAATTGCCTTATAATATGCTAAGAGTTTATTCAGAGTTATTTGAAAATTTTAGAGTTTTAAAACTATGATTGATTACGTATATTTTATATATAGTTGCATGATTTATGTGCTCTTGAGTTTAAAAGTTGAATTGAAAATGTAAAATTTTGAAAAAGTCAGTAGTAACATGATAAAAATTTACTTTGAGATTTATGAAAGTGATTTAAATTTTTTATTGATAAATTTGAACGGCTTAGAGTGAATACAAATTTTGGTGCTTTATTTTTGAAAATTTTATTAAGAAACTTTTGGAGGAAACTTGAGTTAAAATCTTAATGGTAGGCCATCAAGATAGCTCTAATAAGATAGATGTACTCCACACTAATTGCCATACAACTCATGACCATGATAGTAGTATGTACACAAGTGTTGTTAGTCATCTACCAAGCTATGTGACTGTATTTCCACCTTGACTTACTTGACCTTCCTTCAATTCTAGATCTTTTAATTGCGACCTTCTAACCCATTTGTAATTTGAATAATGATTTAATGGTTCCTTAACTGTATTCATCTAGGAGACTATCTTCTCTCCGGAATTGTGTGTTCCTAAATTATTTTTACTGAATTCTTTAACTAATTCTATCTCATGCTTTAACTTGATCTTCTTTATTTTTGTGCATTAGTTGTCACCTCATGAACTCCCACTTCCTATTTTAGATCTTTTGGCGTCCCTTACCGTGACTTGGATATTTGGAGCACAATATTAGACTTTTCCTTCCAACAAATTTCATATGTAAGACCTAGATGGGCACACCTTCATGTAGATATATCATGTCCCACTAAAACACGTCTCCCTGTACACTATTTTCATGACATGATTTTCTGGTCAAAATGGCTAAACTATAATCTTTACCATGATACCGATATATTTTTCGACCATGGATAGGGATTCAACCTCCACTCAATTCTTTCGACCCGATATGTGATTTTGTTCTACATAATTCCTTAAATGCTAACCTTGTGCTTTATCTTGATTGCTTGACCCGTTGTCCCATCACACTATTAGTTTAACTCTTGTAAGTTGGGTAGAATACCTCACTACCTAACAAATCCTTTGTCCTTATGAATCGTGTCGATGAGCTCACTTAGACTATAAATTCAGAGGACCTTAACTTATCTAGACAACCAAACCGTAAGTGAAGAAAACTAGGACAACTGTAAAAGCCCACACTTCGGACAAGACTTGATTTTAAAAGATCTTGGACTATTTAAAATTTCCTTCATCAGTACCTCCCTTGCTCATATTTTGACTATCTCATGCTGCTAATGTAGCTTCAGTTTTGCAAGCTTATTTCGATATCAAGCTTGATCATGACATATTTTATTGGGTGCATCCACTAACATATTGTCTAATCAGAACCGGTGCATGATGGTCTGGTCAACCTATTGCACTTTGGTTTGCTTTTCATGAATTATTCTACATGGATGGAGAAATAGTTAAACCTACCTTAGAGTCTCATCCCGACAGCATTGACAACTCTCATTTGAATTATTTTCGTCGTCTATGAACCTCGTATTTCGTACTAAATAGCAACGTCTTTGAACTCTTTTTGTTGTGGGCTTTACTTACTTTAGAAAGACCAGACACTGTACTTGATAGATAGACTCAAAGTATCACCTTTAGTTGCCCTATCAGTTATATATACACGAAATGTAGATAGCCACCGACCAACTCATGTGGCTATATCCTCACCTTAAACTCTTCTTCCCCTCAATCCTAGAATCTTTATTGTGCCCTTCCAATCCCACTTGAACGCACGAGAGTGATTCTAATCATCACTTAATCAAACCCTCGACCAAGACGATTAGTATCCAGTTCTCCCTTAAGGAATCACATCTCCTATCACGACCCGCACCCGCTTTTCCGGATACGAGACGTGTCCTAGCCAGCCTACGTCGCAGAGTCGGCGGTAGAACGCTGTCAAGCCCGCAAGAAATAAATGCTCAAAAATAACGTTTGCTGCTCATTCATATTTCTAAATTTATTACAACATTTACAACATTTATAATTAAAGAAAATACAGGATTTTACAATTAATGAAATTGATACAACTGCTATCTATTTTTAGGTTTCTGTCTGCCAGTACACCCGTATCTCCCAAGCTAAGTGAAGCCATAGCTAACCTGAAAAATATTGGTTTCCAGTCAGGAATGGAACAAGTACACAAACCAACGGCAATGCGAGAACACAATAGAATTAACAAGACATGAGAATAACATATGGAATATGAAAGCTAGGGAGTAACTGATGACATGGCAGGTGGTGAAGAAGACAAGGAAAAATAAATAAAAGACAACTACCTATGTGGTGTAAAATATTATTTTCAACATGTGAACGGCTAAGGGGTAAATACGGTATCATGTACGTGTCGTGTGCAGCTGCTATCAGTCAAGATTAGACATATTGGGATAGTTCTGGGTAGTCCACATGTATACTAAGATATTTCCCCTCCCGACTACTCCGTGTGACAATCGTGTCAACAAGCAGCAAGATATATGTATAAACATGAAATGAAAAGAATACTATGAATCGAAAGCAATCAGAAAGTGTACTTGCCTGAGGTCCTTAGCTGGAGAAACCGATAGTACAACCACATCAGATGAGTCACTAAAGTCAACACATGCAAAAAGTCTCCAGATGCTGAAATAAACATTACCAACATTCTCAGAATAGTCAAATTAGCTAGAATCGCCTGTCCTTAAGTCCAATTCTGGACACAGGGGCAAAACGGTAATTTTGGGTTAAAACGGTGTCCGTCGTTGGACCCGCTTTGCACCGAAAAGTGTGCCAGAGTCAACGGTCTCTAAAGTGGTCAAACTATATGTTTACAAGTCCAATTTTCTGATATAAACCCAACCGTATCTCCAAAGTTGGATTCCGGCGGGCCGTACACAAAATCGCCCGTTGAGTCAGACCGTGGGGCCCGTAAAACGGTGATCCAATCAACTGTCTCAGAATTGGACCAAATTTGGCATACATGACCAGAAAAATGATACTGTCTTGTTGGTGCAAGTTTCGTCTCGATCTGACGAATGTGCACGAAGTAATTGGGAAATTTGTACAGAGACCGATACGGTGAATCACTACCAAAATATGTCGATTTAGCGACGGTCGGATCCGTCGGCAATCCGTATTAGCGACCGATTACTGACGGATCTTGGTCAAAATAATCCGTCGACAATCAGATCGTTGTTAATAAAGATCCGTCGCTAAGTAGTCGAAAAACGACGGCATAGCGACGGATTTACGTCGTCGCAACACGATGCATTATCGACGACTTTCCGACGGTCTTTCGTCCATTTCAAGTATTAAATACTTAACTGTGTAGACGCTAGCGATGGATAGTCCGTCGGTAAACCATCATAACCGTGTATCAGAGGGTATCGTTCCGTCGCTATTCCGTCGATAGCCGTCGCTAACAAAGGACGGATTAGCGACAAAATCCTAACGGATTATCCGTCGCCATGGTTCTGGAAATGTCATGCATTTCCAGAACATTGGTGACGGATGTTCCGTCTCTATTCCGTCGAACAAAGTATTTCCAGAAACTTGGCGACGGATGTTCCGACGCGAATTCGTCGACCATGGCGACGAATTTCTGACGAAATATCCGTCGCTAACATTCTGTACAGCTATATACCACCAGAACCTTGCCGACGGATATTCCGTCGGCAGTTCGTCGCCATACAAGATATGCCGTCGGCTGGCCGTCGACCACCCGTCGCTAACTGGAAACAGTTTTAAATCTCCAGTTAGCGACGGATATTCCGTCGATAAGTAGTCGAAAACTGGAAATTTTCGTCGCTAACCAGTCACTATTCCGTCTCTAACTGAGATTTTTTTGAAAAAAAATTACAGCGCTTTCCTTGTTCACAAAAATATGCATAAACCAAACCAATATATAATGCACACCAATTATCCAACAATTACATAGACCAAATATATAATGTACACCAATTATCCAAGAATCACATAGACCAAATATGCACATACGAATTTAATGTACACCAATTATCCAAGAATCACATAGAACAAACCAAACCAATATATAATAGACACCAATTATCCTGAAATCATAAACTAATATCCGTCGTTATAATCCGAAATTCCTACAAATATTCTAAAATTCTCACAAATATTCTAAATTTTCTTAATTACAATACTTCAAGGAGGAGGAGGAGTTCGATTGTCCGGTGGTGGTAATCCCTCCTGTGCCCGACGAAATACTGCTCCACTAGGTACGGCGGCAAGCCTTCGAAGATACTGCTCGGAAGTTCGCGTAGCTGCTCTGGCGACATGAGATCAAGGAGTGCCGTCACAGTCGTAGGTGGTACCAGAGGGGCAGCAGGGTTGAAAGAAAGATGACCGATGGAAGAAGGACCGGGAGCAGCAGTCGATGGACCGACACCAGTAGAAGACGGACCGACACCCGCAGCAGACGGACCAGCAGCAGCAGACGAAGGCGAAAAGTACGTGGCAATTTGCTTCCGCAAGGACGATACCGCCTCGTGCAGCTGCATAAGCTGTGACCTAACATCATCGTCTGCCGGGACCGTGGGAGGAGGCGGTATTGGTAGAAATCTCTGAGTCGCCATGTACAACGGCCCTAGGGAGCCGACTCCGTACATGTACCCTTTCTTAAAGCCGTCGACGGTATCTACGAACAAGTCGTTACGAGCGGCCAAAGAAGAGGGCGTCCGGGCGGGCGTCGTTTCACCGACATCCTCGGTGTCAGTTAACTGAGCCCGACTAAGGACCTCACGATACGCAGCCTATCAAATGAATGTGTTTATATTATAAGATTTACCTAAGTTGTAATCTAAATCCTATGTTTCACTAAGTTAAGTGTGAATCCTAAGTTTACCAAAGTTATAGTCCGAATACTTTTAATTCTAACGTAAATCTCATAAACATAAGTACTTACATCAGTCTCCTTCGTCCTGTCGTCGACGAAACTCTCGTCCTTCCGTCTCTTGTGGGTATGCTGGAACACGTCGTGTATGGTGACCGATTCTGGCGCCCTTTCCTCCTTTACCGCCCGTTGGGTCTGCATACGAAATTTCTGTAGAACTTAATTAACTCCGTATATTAATAATACCTAATTCGATAGTGAAATAAATTTACGGTATCTCACCAGATCTGCAAGCGTCGCTGCGTGGGGCCTTGATCCTCCCGTATGAATCCCCGCGGCCCTCTCGGTTCGCCTTCGCCTTCTTCGATTTCTCCTTGTACGCAGGAGTATTCATCATATCTAAGAGGTCCTCATCATAGTCCTGTCAGATCCAATTCGGCCTCGTCTGCCCCATTTTCAGGTCATGAATCATATCCCGTATCTTCTTCGAGGCAGCGCTTTTGTAGGTCCTGCGGATCGCGTCCTCGTGATAGGGGGGCCACCAGTACGTCGTCTAACATACAAATTCAATTATCACGTAATTTAAAAAATGGTTGATTAAAGAGTAACTAATAATTAACCAGAAGATATAGATATATACCCTCAACTCGTCGAGCCAGACGTGCTTCAAGTTTGGGGGCACCGACGAAAAGTTGAGGTAGGGACCATGAAAGTTAGCCCTGATAATTTCTCCAAGAGCCCTGACAACATTAAACGAAAAAAACCTACAAAGAAGAAACGACTGATTATTAACTTGAATAAATGAAAGAAATTTAATAAATTATCTTAAATTTACTTACGAGGTCCCCGCGGGCCATAGCTCTCGTCGGAACTCGCCTCTCGGCCTCTCTGGTGCCGTCGAAGGATCCATAGGTCCGCGTATGTACTCTCCAGTAACCGGATGGAACCGAGTATGGGGGTACTCCGGGGCCCACTGTGCAATAACTGGGGGATCCACTGGTGGATCCGCTAGTGGGTCCGATAGCGAAACGGATCCGCTAGCAGATCCAGACTCATGCCTCGATGAAGTTGTCGATCGATAGCGGAACGGATTCGCTAGCAGATCCAGACTCATGCCTGGCCAAGTCTTTGTTTGCTTCTTCGGTCCCAATGCCAGATAACGAACACTCTCATTAGTGAGTGTTGTTTCAGGCAATAAAATCTGTAAACTAATATTTATAATCTCAGTTACTTACGTATTTTATAAGAATATATAAAATCAACCTCAATTATAATCTCAGTTACTTACGTATTTGCGAAACCATGACGGAAATGTACAATCAACCTCTCTTTAAAGTCCATCATCGGTAATATCGGGTGTCCTCATTTTGACTTTATCTCTAAATACATTATTAGAGAAAATAAGAATATATAAGTGTAGTCACTTACTTCATCAAATTAGAGATTATAACGAGTGCAAGTGTACTGACTTACTTCTCCAAATTTTTTACTTCTTATATGTCACAGTTTAACAAGACATATCGGTAAGCGGCATCATACTCGTCGTCAGTCAACCACCATTTTTTACTAGCCCCAATAGGCTTGTCCCTTACATTGAATATACCTCCATCCTCAACGTCCTCGTCATTCCTTTGAGGTCTATTTCGATTTGTCTTAACATGAGTATCGAAATAAATGGAGCAGAAGTTTGACACCTCTTCGATAAGATATGCGTCGCATATCGAAGCCTCTATATGAGCCTTGTTGCCAATTTTCTTCTTTAGATGGTGTAGACATCTAGAGAGACAAATTATCTTGAGAATTAAGAATGAATTTTAAAATCTACTAAAATTTAACTTAAATTATATCAATTTTTATGTACCTTTCAAATGGGTACATCCATCGATAATGAACAGATGCACCGACACGGGCTTCGTATGCTAGATGAATCGGTAGATGCTCTATGCTGTCGAAGAAGCCAGGAGGAAATATTTTCTCCAACTTATAAATTATTAAGATAATCTTCTCCTCAAGTTCAACCATGCGTTGCACAGTCAACTTAGTTGAACAAATATCCCTAAAGAATATAGATATTCGGCCGACGGAACCCATACAGCAGAAGGCAACAACTCTTTCAAAGCAATGGACAGTAATCTTTCCATAAAAACGTGGCAGTCATGACTCTTCATTTCCGTTAGCTTGCGTCCGTTGAGATCAATGCATCTAGACAAATTCGACACATAGCCGTCGAAAAATCTTAAAATAGATACCCACTTGCAGATTATTAATCTATCTTTCTTGCTCAATGTGTATTGTGCTATCGGCTTACTTAATTGTCCACCAGCTCCCTTTTGTATCAAGTTCAGATAAGGACGCTTGTATATCTCGGCAATGTCTTGTCTTGCTTTGGATTGTCCTTCGTCTTTCCTTTAATATCCATAACGGTATTGAAGACATTATCGAACACATTCTTTTTGATATGCATAACATCAAGATTATGCCTTATAAGATTATCTTTCCAATAAGGCAAGTCCCAGAAGATACTCCGTTTGGTCCAGTTATGCCTTTGTCCGAACCCATCGACACAATTGTTCGATGGATCATCCATTACAGTGGGCAAGTCCTTTACATCTTTCCAAATATTGTATCCCGATAATCTGGCAGGCGAATGAGAAAATTCTTGTTTTTCAGCTCTGAACGCGTCCTTGTTCTTTCTCCAAGGATGACTCGCGGGCAGAAATTGACGATGACAATCAAAGAAAGAAGTTTTTCCTCCATGCTTAAGGCGGAACGCCTTACTATTTTTCATACATATCGGACAAGACATAGTGCCGTGAGTACTCCATCCCGACAGCATACCTTATACGAGAAAATTATTGATTGTCCACATCAGTGAAGCTCTCATCTGAAAGTTATATTTCCTGAAAATATCATAGGTCGCGACGCCGATCTCCCACAGCTGTTTCAGCTCATCCACCAACGGCTGTAAATATATATCGATATTCTTTGTCGGATTTTTAGGATCCGGTATGATAGCTGTCAAGAACATATAAGGAGTCTTAATACACATCCATGGCGGCAGATTGTAAGGGGTCAGAATAACCGGCCAGCAGGAGTATTGAGATCTCGACTGCCCGAAAGGGGCGAAGCCATCATAACATAGCCCCAGACGTACATTTCTAGGCTCTGCAGCAAAATCTGGATGACGCAAATCGAAATATTTTCACGCCTCTCCATCCGAAGGATGTGACAATTCTCTATCGTCCTTTGTGCGTTCTTTATTGTGCCACGTCATGTGTTCTGCTGTATTCTGAGACATATACATCCTCTGCAAGCGCTTCGTGATCGACAAGTAATGCATATACTTGTAAGGACATCGTTTTCTAGTTGACTTTTCTTTTCCCCTGACTGGCATGTAACGATCCGCATTACAAAAGCTGCAACTTTCTATATCCTCGTTCTTCTTGTAGTACAACATGCATCCGTTGCGACAATAATCTATCTTCTTGTACCCCAGTCCCAGTTGTCGGACCATCATCTTCGACTTGTAGAAGTTTTTTGGAAGCTCTTTTGATTCCTTCGGTAACACCTCCTTGATTAGTTGTATAATCCGATCATAGCAAGTTTGTGGCAAGTTAAAATCGAACTTTATGTTCAACAACCGCATCGTCACTGACAGTACGGAATGTGGCTCACAACCAGGATATAAAGAAGTTTCAGCATCCTGAAACATATCATAGAACTCCTTCGCCTCGAAATTAGGATCCTCCGGATCAAAATTAGGCCCTGCCGCGTCATACACCATATCTCGTGCAAGATTCTGCTTGTCTCCATAATCAACAGAGCATTCGTCGTCTTCGACGACAAAATTCATTGCAGCATTATCATCAAAAGCATAACTAGCAGCATTCGCAACCTGTCTTTCCGTATAGTTCACCTTGCAATGACCACATGCCGTAATCACGTACGAAACCCTTATGGGTCAAATGATCTCTTACACTCACCACTTCTTCGTAACGTCTATTGCGACAATTATGACATGGACACTTGATTTTGTTACCGTCCATATACTGAGCTTTGCTCATGGCATACTTAAGAAACACTTCTACTGCTCTCGTGTTGTCATTTGTACATCCATGTACGATCAACGAAATAACGATCCATCACAGATTGGATGTGAAAATCTGTATCGTAAGACAAACTAAACAAAATTAGTATATTTATAATCATGTAACTGGTGGATCCGCTGGTATATAGGCCGGATGTACTTAGTGCAATACCGATATCGATACCGATACCGATAGTACGATACCGATACCGATAGTTCGATACCGATACTGATAGTTCGATACCGATACCGATAGTGCGATACCGATAGTCCGATACCAATAGTGCGATACCGATACCGATAGTGCGATACCGATAGTTCGATACCGATACCGATAGTCCGATAGTCCGCTAGCGATACCGATAGTTCGATACTGATAGTTCGATACCCATACCGATAGTTCGATACCGATACCGATAGTGCGATACCGATACCGATAGTCCGATACCGATAGTGCGATACCGATACCGATAGTTCGATAGTCCACTAAGTCCAAATGATTCCTCTTAAGCATCGAGCATGTTATACACGGTTCAACTTGACGAGTCAGTGTATATATATATATATATATATATATATATCATGGTTTAAAGTATCGGCCGATATCGATCCGATACGGCCGATACCGATACAGTTTGGCATGTTCCGATCCAATACCGACCGATACCAAATATTGACCGATACCGACATTGGGGGTCTTTGTTCCGGTCAATTCGGCAAAGAAAATTAAACAGCATATGAATAGTCCAATACCGATTCCGATATCGATATTGTGAACCTAGGTTGAAAGCAGAATAAGGTTGTAAAAGCATGTAAAAGAATCCGATACTACCGATAATTATTTATTTCCCAATACCAAAAAATCCGATACTCCGATCCGAAACTGTTGATACTACCGATATCGCCGATACCAATATACTCAAAGGAAAAGTCCGATACCGATTCCGATACCGATAGTTTGAACCTTGATATATATATATATATATATATATATATATATATATATATATATATATATATATATATATATATATATATATATATGAGGAAAATGTACCTAAGGTCGACCTTAGGTAAGTTACCTAAGGTCGACCTCATTTTCCTCACTTTACAACATTTTTTTCTTGAATTTTTTTTATGGGATTCATCTACACCTTATTGATTGACAACATACCAAATTTCAAGAAAAAATAATATTGTTTAGCCTCCTATCAATAAGGTGCAAAATCGACGGTGTAGCAGGAAAGTTTTAGACCGTCGATTTTGCAAGGGATAGATAGGGGCTAAACAATATTATTTTTTCTTGAAATTTGGTATGTTGCCAATCAATAAGGAGTAGATGAATCCCATAAAAAAAAAATTCAAGAAAAAAATGTTGTAAAGTGAGGAAAATGAGGTCGACCTTAGGTAACTTACCTAAGGTCGACCTTAGGTACATTTTCCTCTATATATATATATATATATATATATATATATATATATATATATATATATATATATATATATATATATATATATATTTTGATATATATATATATATATTTTGATATATATATATATATATATATATATATATATATATATATATATATATATATATATATATATATATATATAAAGTAATAGACTTTCTCATCCTATTTCTTAAACTTGGGTTTGTCATATTACATTTTCTTTTGTTGAACTCCATGTGGCTAAGACTAGGGTTTGTCATAGTTGCATTTTAAAATATATATATATATATATATATATATATATATAGTATATATATATAAATATATAATATATATATAGATATATATATATAAAGTAATAGACTTCTCATCCTATTCGTAAACTAGGATAATTACTACTACTTACACTAACAACCCTAGCGTACCCCTCCCACCCCCCCCAGCCCTGCGTCGCCCCTGAGCGCGCTGCCCCCCCCGCAGCCCCGTGCGCGCCAGCGTACCCCTCCCACCCTCCGTCGCCCCCCCCACCCCCGCCTTCACCACTCCCCCAGCATCCGAACGCACCCGTCGCCCCCGCAGTCTCTGCCGCCCCCACAGCCCCCGACGCGTACCCACGACCACCGTGAAGAGAGAGAGAGAGAGAGAAAGAGAAAGAGAGAGGGGGGATTACCTTTGGGAGAGAGAGAGAGGAGAGGTCGCCGATCACCGCCGCCCGCGGGAGAGAGAGAGGATAGGGAAGTCGCCGACCGCCGCGGGAGAGAGAGAAGAGAGAGAGGAGAGAGAGTGAAATTTGGGGGGAATGAAAAGTTTCTCCCGTCGTTTCAATTTAAGTCTGGGTGGTATATTTAGCGACGGACTTGCGTCAAAAATTATCCGTCGCTAGTCCGTCGCTCTTTTGGATACTTGTCGATGGAGTATCCGTCGCTACGTAGTCGAAGAATTGTCCCGCCACTTCTCCCAACAATTCCCGCCAAATAATCGACTGCATAGCGACGGCTGCTTATCCGTCGCTATATCTCCGACGCCCTAGCGACGGATGAGCGACCTTTTCTCCCCCTTAAAATAAAATAATATATTTATCGGCTTGTCGTCGGTACTTCCGTCGGTTATTTGCCGCAAATCTGTCACAAACGCCGACGGAAAATATCCGTCGCTAATGTGCCGTCGCTAATTGGCTGTATTTTGGTAGTGAATTTCGACGGATACATATCAAATTCGTCGTGCACACGCGACCAATTTGAATTCCGTCAAAGCCCACACGTCCACGAAGCCGTTACGCACCTTTCGATGCTTTCGGTTCGCGACCACGTCGCCCGGATTGGCGGGACGCACGTCGTATCGAAGAATTTTCTAAGATTTTATTATTTTTGAAAATGGTTTTTTGATGATTTTCGAAACCAAATAACTGAGTCGATATTTGTTTAAAACAGAAAATAAAAGAAGGGTTTCAATCCTGGTCATGAGATCTAAAGCTTTGTTCAAATACAATTTCTAATCTGGTGTTAGGTCGATCCGAATCGATCTTCGAATATAGGTACATGAACTGTCACAAGCCATGTTTTAGGACAGGGTTTTGTCGATGTTGGCGTTGATCTCTTGATCGATCCGTGCTAAAAAAATAAAAACTACTTAAAGGAAAGTGTAGACCTATAGGTTGTCGACGTGTAGGATCTTGTAATTCGAAAAACCATCAAGCGAGGGGTGAGAAAACTTACGTCAAAGTTGGTTCGGCCATGGCTGTCACTGCCGGTTTTGATTCAGTCACGCACGGATTCCCGTGCCTGGCCGGCGGCGCTGGCCGCGCGCGACGGCGCTGCGAGCGCAGGGTGGCCGCCCCAGGTTAGGAGGAGGGTGGCGTTGTGTTAGTGTTTGGTTCTCGAGTATTCGATCTCGATCCCCCTCTTATATACGTACGCGTATATGCATCCAATGTGGTCGGGGCTATGCTTGGCTGGGGCTGAGTTGCTATTACTGTTGTTTTGGTTTTTTTTCTAATTGGGAGCATAGGCCTGTGGGCCTGCTTTGCTGGACTGGGCTGGGATATGAGTATGGGCTCGGTTGGGCCATTTAGTATGGCCGGGCTGGGCTGTGAGCTGCTGCTCCCTTGCATATATTTTTTCCTTTTTCTTTTTTTTAATTTCTATTTCTTTTTCCATTTCTATATACAATAAGTATATATATATATATATATATATATATATATATATATATATATATATATATATATATATACACACACAACGTACGTATATATATACACATATATATAAGTATATATATATATATGTATATTTATATATACACCTACACATATACGCCTATATACATATGTATATACATGCACATATACACTTTTGTATGCATTTATATATATATATATATATATATATATATATATATATATATATATATATATATATATATATATATATATATATATATATATATATATATATATATATATATATATATATATATATATATATATTTTATATATATATATATATTCCCATATACACCTATACACATTCCTTTATATTTATCCATACATACACACATATCTAATATATTTATATATATGCACGTATACACCTATATATATTTATATATTTACCTATACATTTACATATACATATATATATTTTGTACACATACACGTATACAATATTTATTTATATATTCATACACATATAATATGTATTTATATATATATTCATATTCACATATACTTACACACATATATCTTTACATCTAAATAACTCTATAATACCAATAACCTACTAAAATAACCCAAATAGTTTTGGTGAACATATCTGGCCCTAGAAAATTGTACCAATATTCTAAAACTCTATTTAAATATTAATAATACCCATTTTGTATAAATAACCAAATATTTAGAAAATATTATTAAGTCCACCCAAAAAGCTAGAAAATCTTTGTACGTACCTAAAAGTATGTCTACATAGGCTTGGGCTTGGTTTGGGTCCAAACTGGACTAGTTTGGTACAAGCGGGTTCCCTAAAACTCAATAATTTAATTAATAAATAAATAATCTCCGGTAAGGGTTAAGTCGTAACTTGGCCTAGTTTTTCTAGTTAGGACAATCCTATGGCTCAGCATTTCCTTACCATGGCTAAACTCTAGTCAAAGTACGCCACTGCACTATCCGTGCCATGATTCCTAGTCGTCTTGTACTCCAAACTCAACCATGGCTAAAATCATCTACCGTAATAATTAACTAAATAATCATTTCTAAAATTCTAAAAATCACCATTTAAATAAAATAAATAATAATAAAATATTTTAAAAATTCTGGAAAGGGGAGCTATAAATCTACCCACCTTAAAATAATTTCGTTCTCGAGATTCTAACTCATAACTATTCCTTAAAATTCAAAGGAAAGTCTACCTTAACCTTAATCTCCTTAAATTTTAATTCCTCGAAATAGTTTATATTCTTCTCCTAGCCATATAGCCTCCAGGACTTCTACCCACCTTTGGTCACTCTACTCCTTGAACTATAATCTTAAAATCTTCTAACTGGTTGCTAACAATCCTGCCAACAATTATCGAGGCATATGGTATCTATAATCCTCTCGTATCTATCAAGCAACCCAAAATTTAACAAGCAACAATTTTACACAAGTTGCTAAAATATTGATAAATTTAATAAGCATGACCATTCGTCTCTCTGAAATAAGAAGGACAGGAAGATAGGAGAGTAATTATGGAGTTTCAAAAGTAGTGAGGAGTATCTAATGATGCAAATAGAAAGAAAGTCTACGAACTATTGACTTATTTGCTAGGTTGAGCTACTCTAGTCTAGTCACTTGCTAAATCGAAGAACCCTTCGTTTCCTAGAGTGGTTTGCAATCCGTACAATACAGAAGTCCTATTTTTGAAATTAATCTAAACAAGGTTCATAATAGAACGGTATTTGAGAAATCAAGATTGTGATCTTTTCCGTGGTTATTTAAACACACGAGCAAGGAATATAAATGCAATACAAGATCATATCGCGACTTCCTGGTAGATGAAAAAAGGTTTACGAATGACTTCACATTCTAAAAGATGGAGAATACACAATAGGTGTAGGGACCTAGTTCAAATAGTTTGGTTTTCTAGTCCGAATGTGGTGGTATACATGGATGGATTTTACTGAGTCTTAATAGGCTTCCTGATTTGGTATCCCTCGTTGGTTGGATGAACCTTGGATTGCAATCTATATGGATTGGACAAGATTCTAATGATAAAACTATTCCTACTAGATTAGGGTATTCTAGAATAGGTTTCTATCCAAGGGGTTGAGTTAGCTGTCCGTCAGGTTGGTTAGCTAGGTTTATAAAACCCGAAATACGCCTTCCGTGACCTTTTTGTTTAAGTGGCACATGAGGCCTCAATTGGGTGGTACACTAGTGGCCCGTGCATAGTGGGCTTCGAGTAGATCCCAACCATATATTGAGTCGAAGGAATTGAGTCGAGGTTGAGGCTCTAATGGAAGTCGGGAAGTATACCGGTATTACGGTAAAGGTTAATGCTAATCCTTTTAACCTGAAAGTCATACCCCAAAATAGAGTACAAGGGGACGAGTTTGAGTGGGACATGATATACCTAGATGAAGGTGGACTCGTCTAGGTCTTGCATATAAAATTTGTTAAAATGTAACAGTTGGTCTCATGCTCCAAATATTAATGACACGGCCGGGGACACAAAATAATTGAAATGGAAAGTGGGAGTCCGTGGGCACTAATTATCAACCTAATGGAAAATTATCCTAATCAATCGGTAATCTTCGTATATCCTAAAATTTTAGAAGGCTTATGGTCTACCCACCTTAGAAGCTAGGATATGGTTTTAGGAATAATGAGGTTAGAAGGATTCCAAAGTCCGGATACTGTACCTCGACTCTTGTTAATAGAGAATAAGGTACGACGTTATAGGATACCGTAGATATAAGTCATGTCAAGGATCGTTTCTCAATAAATGGAGAACGAGTGTGTACAATGACACATGGTCGATAAAATAGAATGATCTACTCGTCTATAGTATATAAGAGTTATCGATGGGATAACCAACTCTAAGAAAAAAAGATTTCTAACAACTGAGTCGTGAATTCCTATTGGTGTCAAACCTACCAGGCTATTGTTATAAGGGTTCTAGTTAAAGCAAGCTTCAAACAAATAATTTGAGGCTCACAACAATCGGTCTCTTGAGAATTGATAGTCTCCTAGGTTGGCATTTGATCAAGGAAAAGATCCTAATCATTCTCGGACTCCAATGACTAGAAGACTAGGATAGTAGGTTTATTGTCGAAGGGAGGACGAGTAACTCAAGGCAAGGTTCCAGTCACTGGCTGGCCGTGGATAGCTATACTTGTGTATACAACTATCATAGCCATGGGGATACTCTGTATCTATCTATCAATTACGAGCTTTTTTCTTTCCAAATCAGTGAAAGACAAAACCAATAAGGAGTTCAAGAGAGGGGTCACTGAGTACAATTACGTGATTCAAAGGCGAATATATTATTTTAAGAGGGATTGTCAAAGCAGTCGCGGATGAGATCCTAGATACCTCTATATCTCATTCCACGTAGGGTAATTAGATGAAGAGCGAACCAAATGCATTATGGTTGATTAGACCGTAATACAATGATTCTAATTAGACAATATATTAGCGGGCGTCCCCAATAAACATATGCCTCGAATCAAGCTCGATAAAAGAGTAAGCTTACAAAAACTAGGCTGTAATAGCAGCGTTGGTCAAGATAGTCAAAATACAAGTGTGCAAGATTTTGAAAAGAGATACAAGTAGTTCGAGTTTCGAGAGAATTAAAACCTTACATGGTGTCATTGCTTATATAGGCATCCTACTATCTCCTATCCATAAGGCCTTGGTCGACTAATGGGTTATGGACTTCTGAATTCTATATTCTAAGTAAACCTATTAGTGTCAGTCAATTAACTCGTTGATAGATCACATTGACCACATAATGCGAGGTAGGAAGACATGCTACAGAACTTCTACTAGTATTGGCTTTAGATCTTAGAGGGCATACATGGCACTTTCCTATCCTCGATAATATCCTAAACTTGTAATCACATCTGAAGTCATTTCACACCGAAAATTATGCCTCGCCCGTATACTCGGGCGGTGGTAAACCCTTGGTTCCATGACTCAGCTGTGATATGCTATCAGGTACTCTACCTTATATTGACACAAGGTCAAAAGAGGTCAACAAGGATATAGTTTTAGCAATGATCCATAACCTACAATTCTTTGAAAGGATTTCAATTCTATGGGTTGTGCCTCGTCAGTGCGCTGCTGGCTGCAGTGAACCCACATTCTCCACTCTCAAATAATTGACGATAGTGCGCTGCTGTCTAACCATTATGAGTTAACTAACATTCCTTTAACTATATCCGTAAAAATTCATGAGCTTCTAGAGATTCAAACAAATTGACAAAAATAAAGCGTAGGTATTTGTTCTATCTGTCACAACACCTAAAATAAAAGATTTAACATGGAGGAAATAACTAAAGACGAAAGAAATACAAATATTCTAGTATCTATTTCATATGCATTTCGATGGTTGAGGGAAAATCTCGAATCAATCTACCTCGAGATTCGTATATGAATAGCAGAATTAGAAATTATAAACCAGTTCCTATCAACAAAATAGAATTTAAATAGACAGTTCTAACTTATGATATAAGATTTATATCTAAATAGAGCAAAAGAAAACTGAATAGGTTATCAAGATTATAGCCTTAATTATGGGAAAGCCTAACTAATCAAGTGAATAATAGACTAACATTGAAGCATATCGTCGTATCAAAAGCAATAATGTATCTAGCAAGCTATCTGAATTCAATCATTCCTTATCTAAATTGCATGGCCTATCTGACAACCTTAACTACCTAACGGTCAATCTGGACAAGGGACTCATAGTCCTAGTCATTCTCTTAAATTATTTCAATCCTATTGTGAATGAGCATTCCTAGTTGCAGGCTTGTAATAGTACGACTAACTTAAGTACTATCACGAGTTCGTATATTTTGCGAAAACTGACCTGCATGGGCCACCACAAAAACTTGTCACGACCCGCACCCGCTTTTCCGGATACGAGACATGTCACTACTAAAATAACCCATTTTAGCGACGTCAGGAGACGTCGCTAAATAAGGAAAATACGTCGCTAAACCAATTTGCGACGTATTTAGTGACGAAAACCGGACGTCGCTTATAGGCAAGTCGCAGATGACACTTTAGTCGCTGAACGTCGCTATTTGCGACGCGGAGTTCATTGTCGCTAGACGTCGCAAAATTAGCGACAGATAGCGACGTATTTCTACGTCGCCAAAATTGCGACGTAAAGTGACCACTTGCGACGCTGTAACTTTATATATGATGATATGGCATGGCAGCCACGTGGGCAACTTAACGACGTATATTAGTGACGTCTAGCGACGTTACGTCGCTAAATAGCGACGTATAGCGACGTCTACGTTTCGTCACAGTACGTCGCAGAACGTTGCTATACGTCGCAAATATTATAAAAAAAATTTAAAAAAATATAATTGATATTTTTGTTATGCTGTGTGTCTGTGTTTACAGTGTGTGTGAAGTGCTGTGTTCGAATCATCGACAGTTTCGCTTACTGTTCTATGTTTTATCTTGGATAGAAAGAGCAACAGTTCAGGGTGCACTTCTCAGAGCTTCCTCTTCACGTCCTTCACCTTCTCGAGAACCTTTACGACGTCCCGAGAAAGTGAAGGACGTGAAAATGAACCTCTCAGAAGTGCACCCTGAACTATTGCTATTTCTATCCAAGATAACACATACAACAGTAATCGAAACTGTCGATGGTTCCGAACACTGCATTTCACATTCACTGTAAACACAGACACACATCATAACAAAAATATACAATATATTTTTTTAAAATTTCGGCAGCACCTCCTTTGTATATCAGATCATCGCTTATAACCCAGCGTAGGTATATTTGTCATCCCCGTCACAGATATCACAAAGTAAATATCACAATAAAAATAGAAGGCAGTGCAAAGTAAATATCACAGACACGCATCCTCACAAACATCCAATAGAGTCAAATAAAAATGGAAGATGATAAAAAGTCTCCCACCAAGTGCATAAACAACAGTGTATGAATAAACAATTTGCCCATAGGGCCTATACATACAAGTCATAAAAAAATCAATAAAATGACTGCGGACCCCTGTTGCACAACTGGGATAGAATGTAGTCATACTGCTCCTGGGTGAGCTGTACCGTAGGGGCAGTAGGAGGCAGTGCAATGTCTGGAGTCGACGTCGGAGGCAGTGCAGTGTCTGGAGTCGGCACCGTCGATGGATCGGAAGGACGTATCTGCTCCAGCTCTCGCAGTCGCTCACCATGCGCAGCAAGGGTACTCACCACCCTCTCAATATACTGAGCGAGTGAGGCGGACATGCTCCTCTGTGATCCGTCCAGCTCGACCTGTCTACGCTCTGTGCGCTTCGTAGACTCGGTGAGCGTCTACAAGCTGGCAGCTGTAGCCTGATGTAGACTCATCAGCTCCTGTATACTGCTCTCGACCGCATCAAATCGTCCGGTGACGATCGGAGGGTCGGATCGTCGCTCGACTGTATCAGAAATCTGCTGCTGCAACTCGCGACGCAGCTCCTCGATCTGACGATGAACATCCTCAGCTCGTGACGACGCCTGCGTAGCCGGAGACTGCGTACTGACAGAAGAGGCCCGGGATGACTCCGAAGCCAAATACGCGTCGTAGGATCCCGTACCGTAGTACGTACCCTTCTGAAGACCGCCAACGGCGGTCATCCAGAGCTCGTCCGACGATGGATCTGTAGGCGGCTGGGAGGAAGTACCAGCCCCTTCCTCTGTTTGCGCACTAGCAGCAGCAGCAGCAGCAGCCGTCTCCTTCTGTAGCTGAACAAACTCGGCCTAGAACATGTTTGCTAACGTGTAAGTATTTGCTAAAGTCTATATTGATATCTATTTTCCTGTTTTCTAAATTATAGTAAATTAATATAAAAAATAGAACGTACATATGCCTGCATCACCCTCTCGTCAATGAACTCCCCAGCCCTCCGATGGATGACCAGGAAGACGGTCACCATGTTCGGGTCCTCACCCTTTTTTACCTGTTAAAATATATTATCTATTATTAGTATTAAACATTCTATCGAACTATATATAAATTAATGTCCGTCATAGGAAACGTACCAGACGACGAAAATGCTCCGTCATCGGAATGGAGCCACCACACCACTTATCGGCGCTCGACCGCGCCACCTTGGCCTTCTCAGACCGCTCCTGGTAACTGCGCTCGCTGAATCTAGCCTTCATCGCAGTCCACTGCTCTGGCGTAATCCAACCCTGGATCGGCCCTCCGGAGCGATCACGACGCTTCTGGTCGTCGATCGCATCACGGATGAGCTTGGCTGCGACGGCAGAAAATTGGCCCTCGATCCTCGCCGCCGGTGTGGTGGATAGAAATAGGTCCTCTAAAAGAAGTAAAATACAAAAGTTGTATAATATACACAAATAATTATTAAAATTTAAATTAAACAAATTTTTTACCTTGAAGTGGGCGAACCAAAAGGCCTTCCTATCTGCGGGAGCATCTGAGTAGTTAATCCAAGCCCCACCATAGTTCTGCCTCAGAAATGTCCCCAGCTGTCTCTGTACTGCAGAAGGCCGATATCTATACAATAATAATTTTTCATGAATATATATGTACATATAATTATTTGAGAAATATATATTAATTAATTAACTTACTTCATAGGCCCGTCCGTCCAAATCTCCATACGCGTCTTGTCTGGGGGAGCGCATGGAGGGTCGCTCTCACCTCCTGCCTGGGCAGGATCAGTCTGATCGCCGTCCTCCATATGCTCGACGTCGGCTCCCCCCATAGAGCCGTCGACAAGAGGAATGCTGGACGGGGGATCAGGGATGCTGGACGCGGGATCAGGAAGGCTGGACGACGAGGGAGGAGTCGGCAACCTGCTGGACACGGGATCAGGAAGGCTGGACGACGAGGAAGGAGTCGGCAACCTGCTGGACACGGGATCAAGAAGGCTGGACGACGAGGGAGGAGTCGACAACCTGCTGGAACTGCCCTGTCCCGGTAATGGACCGGGAACAGAACGGTACAATGGCGTACTCGGAGATGAGGATGAGGGTACGGAACTGCCCTCTCCATCCCCATGCCGAGGCTGACGGGACTGGCTAATATAAAATCCTCCGCGTCGTCCAGATGGTCTAGTCATACCTGATAATAACATATGACAATAAAACAAAAATACATATTTATATGATAGACATCACAGATTTTTAAAAAATATCATGGTCACAGATAAAAGTGTTACTAAAGTGTCACAGATTTATTACTACAAAAATACATATTATATGATAGACATCACAGATTTTAATCCTCTTCTGAAAATTCATCTAGTTCGTTTAGCTCATCTTCTTCTTCTTCTTCTTCTTCTTCCTCCTCTACATCTTCACTTTCATCTGCATCTTCCTCTTCAGATAATTCTACTTCTTCTACACAATTAGATGTGTAATGAGGAACTTCCGTCGTGTCCACTTCTATAATATTTGTTACAAGAGGTAGTTCATCTTGTTGATAAGCTATATCGTCAACCTCAAAGGTATTTCTAGCTTTGGTCTTGCATACTGCCTACCAGTTCGACCTTGTTGTTCTCCGTTTAGGATAACTTGTGAAGTACACGAGCTGAGCCTGACTTGATAGGACAAATGGTTCATAGGCTTGATATCGACGCCGATAGTTTATATCAACAAGACCGTGCTTGTCTACTTTCCAACCTTGACCTTCAATCGGATCGAACCAATCACACCTGAAAAACACAATCTTAGCATGCTCTATTCCATAACTATATGTCAGCTCCACGATCTCCCGTAGCACGCCATAGAAATCGTTGCCCGCATCAACATCTTTGTAGTTCGAAGATCTGATACACAAACAGCTGTTTTTGGTGGAGTCGAGATCCACAAAGTTGTCTCTGATCGGGCAAGTTGTTGACTTGAACCTAAACCCATTAACACAGTAGCTTGGCCATATTTTGCAGCATAAATTGGTCCCTTGGCTAGCGTTCTAATAGACTCATTCTCAAGTCTTGCGTATGGACGATCGACCTAAATACCACGAAAGAAGCAATTAAGCTCATTCTCAATCAAGTGCATATACAAAAAGGTAATTACAGAGTTCTCAAGTCTTACATATGCACTCAACCATGATGGAAAATAACGCCTCATTTCTTGTTCTAGTTTTTCTTCTGTTATGTGTGGCCTACCTGACCTCACATCATCATTAAATATGCTGAAAACAACATCGTGCAATTAATGTAATAGTATTATTCTTAATACTATTAAAATAATGTAGACGTATTATCTACTTACCCCTCCAGTTTTTTCTACTTCCTCCTCGTCGCAGTTGAGTAATACATACACCTGAGCAGCCCTTAGCTCATCATCGTTCAGATATCTCTTCTTCATCTTACCCGATGGCTTTCCTGGAGCATTGAATACCTTCAGTATTGTATCATTACTTTCATGATCTCCCTCGTCGTTTCTGGAAGCTCTCGTTCTATTAGTTGCAACATGAGGCTTGAAATACATCGAACGAAAGTTTGTAATCTCCTCGAGAACATAGGCTTCACAATAGAACCCTCGACCCGTGCCTTATTTTTTACCTTTCTTTTTAGGTGATTCAAATGTCGCTCGAACGGGTACATCCATCGATATTCGACGGGTCCACCAATACGTGTCTCATAGGATAGATGAATCGGCAAATGCTCCATAGAGTCGAAGAATCCAGGAGAAAACACCCTCTCTAGCTTGCATAGTGTTACCGCAATGTCCTTCTCTTGCTTTTCTAGACGATCAACGAGCAATTTCTTAGAACAAAGATCCCTGAAGAATATGCTAAGCTCCGTTAATGGATCCCAAACTGCCTGCGATAAGAATTCCCGAAATACAATCGGAATTAACCTCTCCATGAATACGTGACAATCGTGGCTCTTCATTCCCGTCAATTTGTTTTCCTTCGGATCGACACATCTTCTCAGATTTGACACATATCCGTCTGGAAATTTTAGGCCCTGGATCCACCGACAAAGTCTCATTTTATCCTCCTTGTCCAGCGAGAAAATTGACTTCGGCAGGAACTGTTTTCCATTCTGCTGTATCAAATGCAACGCAGGACGTTTGCATATTTCTTCTAAGTCCAACCTGGCCTTGGGATTGTCTTTCTTTTTTCCCTTTACGTCCATCACTGTATTAATTATGTTATCAAACACATTCTTCTCAATATGTATGACATCAAGATTATGTCTGATCAGATTGGTACTCCAGTATGGCAGATCCTAGAATATGCTCCTCTTTGTCCAGTTATGATCTCTACCAAATCCATCGTACTTGTACCCAGTTGTAGGATCTTCGATAGCACTTGGAAAATCTTTAACCTCCTTCCATATCGTGGCTCCGTACCACTTTAGCGGTGGATCACCCTTCTCTACAACGCCGGCACGGAATACATTCCTGTTCCTTCTGAACGGATGATCTTTTGGCAGAAATTGCCGATGACAATCAAAGAAGCACGGTTTTCCTCCGTATTTCAAGCGGAAAGCCTTACTACGGTCCATGTAATACGGACATGAGAGACGGCCATGAGTGCTCCATCCAGATAACATTCCATAGGCCGGAAAGTCGTTGATGGTCCACATAAGGGTTGCCTTCATCTGAAAATTCTGCTTCCTGGAAACATCGTACGTGTTAGCCCCTACTTCCCATAACTGATTCAACTCATCTATCAAAGGCTGTAAGTACATGTCAATGTTCCTCTTGGGATTGTTCGGACCAGGAATTATAACGGTTAGAAACATGTACTGAGTCTTCATGCACATCCAAGGCGGTAGGTTATACGGAGTGACAATCACAGGCTAGCACGAATACTGGGATCCCGAAAGACCAAAAGGAGTAAAACCGTCAGAAGATAGTCCCAACCTGACATTACGCGGATCTGAAGCAAAATCGGGATACACTCGATCAAAGTGCTTCCACGCTTCTCCATCGGATGGGTGATCCAACACTCCTTCAATCTGTTCTCGCATGTGCCAACTCATATTTTTGGCCGTCTCTTTCACTATAAATAATCTTTGCAACCGCGGCGTTAAAGGCAAGTAGTGCATTGAATCGGTCGGTCTTCTTGCACCGGTAGACCTTCCTGTGCTAGTTGTCTTATAGCGATCAGCACCACAAAATCTGCACACATCTGCGTCCTTGTCGTCTTTATAGTACAGCATGCACCCATTGCGACATGAATCGGTTTTTTTCGTATCCCATCCAGAGCGATCTCACCATCATCTTAGACCGGTAGAAGTCTTTAGGCAACTTAGCACCCGCCGGCAAGATCTCTATAATCAACTCCAACACTCGATTGTAGCATTCTTGCGACATGTTAAAATCTGACTTAATGCTCAACAGTCTTGTAACCACCTCCAACGGTGAATGATCCTCACAACCAGGATACAATGGAGTCCTTGCATTCTCCAGCAACTCCATGAACTGTGCAGCATCGGCGTTCGGTGCCTCCTCAGGTGCATCATAAACGAAACTAGGCCCCGCAGCTTCGAAAACCATGTTCACGCACCCGTCGTCGTATGCATGATTATCTGAAATAAAATTAGGTCCCGCATGCATATATGGCTCAACATAAGGCTCCGGCTCTGATGCTAAAGACACAAGTTCTCCGTGTGCGGTCCACTGATAGTAATTAGGCGTGAAACCCCTCGAGTACAAATGATATGTCACTTCCACTTCTGGATAATATTTCACGTTATAACATTTCACACACGGACACTTAATTTTGGTGCCGTCCATGTACTGAGGAAACGCCTTAGCAAACTACAGAAAATGCTCTACTCCCGCTATATATTCATCCTGCACACCACACATATCATCAGGACAACGATTGTACATCCATGAACGATTCCGCAAGTAATAATTCATATCCATTTGGAAATAATTCTGCAAAGATGGACACACATTATCCAACAGGCACAAATTCGTATATTATGTCTTATTAGGGACACACATTAGTAGCGAACAGTTACTAATATCAATGATATGCAATCTAGGTCAAACTAGGTTGTACTAAGTCAAACAAGGTCAACCTAAGTCAAACAAAGTCAAACAAGGTCAAAGTAGGTCAAGGGTTGACCTATAGTTGACTTTGTCAACTCTTAGTCCAATCTAAGTCAAATATCCTATTTCTAGTCATTACCTACCAAGGTACCGTTTACCTTATCGCTATTGGTATCCCAATACCAATACCTTAAGTTGGTACCCTTTACCTTATCGCTATTGGTACCCTTTACCTTATCGTTATTGGTACCCTTTACCTTATCGTTATTGGCATGGACTGATGCATGGTAGGTAGGTGACTAGACACTTGATGTTAGGGACTGATACTCAAGTATTTAGTCAAGTGACCTCAGGAACTGAACTCATATTCAATAGGGGACTGAACTAACCAATAAGCAATCTGGGGGCTGAATAATTGATTCAAAACTGATTTAAGGATAGGCTGGACATCTAAGTTGATAACTAATGTCGATGTGCAAGGGTGGAATGAACTAAAAAGGTAATCCTTCAACCAAACAATACCTAATCTATATGTCAATCATGGGACTGAACAACTGAATACAAGACAAATAATAGGACTGGAACTAAATAAATGCCTGGACTGATATGAAGAGATAATATGGACTGCAATATGCCAAGCAAGACTGATACACATAGTTGATACCAAATGGATATGGGACTGAACATTACACTGTGGTAATCCCCCAAACTGGACTGTACAGTGGTAAATGCTAACATGTGGATCAAATATGGACTGTTCAAAGCTCACTGACTGAACAAAGCTCAGGGATTGAATCGATATAAAGGTAATAGACTGACCTACTAAGAGACTAACAATGTATACATTCACACTTACAAACTTGAGTCTATATATATATATATATACAACGACTGGACAGTCATACATGGTTGATCATATATGGAATAAACAGCCCACACAAATACACACCCACAGTCCACTTAAACCACAAATCCCCCAATCAATATAACTACTTCTATTATACTCTTGTATGCTAGATTATCATACCAATGCTAAAGCTATAGCAAAGCACTCCTAAACTAAAGGTTAAAATTTGAATTTAGAGTATTGATGCTCTTTGAGTCATTTTGACAAACACTTGGCGTGCATATCAATGTCTGTGTCTGTGTGTGTGTGTGTGTCCGTGTGTGTCCGTATCTGTGTGTGTGTGTGTGTATGTGTGCGTGTGTGTCTGTGTTCGTGTGTGTCCGTGTGTGTGTGTGTGTCCGTAGGAGAGGAGGAGGAGGAAGGAGAGGAGTTAGGTTAGGGTTTACCTGAGGAAGAGGAGGAGGAGGTCGGATTGGGGGAGGAGGAGCTCGAGGAGGAGGATCTCGAGGAGGAGGAGCTCGCCGGAGGGAGAGGGAGTCGCCGGGGGGAGGAGGAGCTCGAGGAGGAGGATCTCGAGGAGGAGGAGCTCGCCGGAGGGGGAGGGAGTCGCCGGGGGGGAGGGGGTCGCCGGGGGGGAGGGCACTGACAGAGGGGGAGGGAGTCGCCGGGGGTGGGGGTGGGGGGGAAAATTAAAATTTTTGGGGGTTTTCGAGTGAGAGTGAGGGGGAAAGAAGGCAGCGGCGTGCCCTAAGTAAAATAACTTAGCGACGTCACGTGTTAACGTCGCTAAACGTCGCAACAATGGCGATATATACTTATAATATGTCGCTGAACGTCGCTATTAAGCGACGTAGTATACTCCTGTCGCAGAACGTCGCTAGCCAGCGACGTTTTGCGACGTGTTTATAAAGAAGTTGCTACTGGCGACGTAATTTCTTGCCGTCGCTACGTTACGTCGCTATTTGATGATATTTTAGTAGTGTGTCCAAGCCAGCCTACGCCGCAGAGTCGACGGTAGAACGCTGTCAAGCCCGTAAGAAATAAATGCTCAAAAATAACGTTTGCTGCTCATTCACATTTCTAAATTTATTATAATATTTATAACATTTATAATTAAAGAAAATACAGGATTTTACAATTAATAAAATTGATACAACTGCTATCTATTTCTAGGTTTCTGTCTGCCAGTACACCCGTATCTCCCAAGCTAAGTGAAGCCACAGCTAACCTAAAAAATGTTGGTTTTCAGTCAGGAATGGAACAAGTACACAAACCGACGACAATGCGAGAACACAATAGAATTAACAAGACATGAGAATAACATATGGAATATGAAAGCTAGGGAGTAACTGATGACATGGCAGGTGGAGAAGAAGACAAGAAAAAATAAATAAAATTCAACTACCTATGTGGTGTAAAATATTATTTTTAACATGTGAACGGCTAAGGGGTAAATACGGCACCCTGCACGTATCGTGTGCAGCTGCTATCAGTCAAGATTAGACATATTGGGATAGTTCTGGGTAGTCCACATGTATACTAAGATATTTTCTCTCTCGACTACTCCGTGTGACAATTGTGTCAACAAGCAGCAAGATATATGTATAAACATGAAATGAAAAGACCACTATGAATCGAAAGCAATCAGAAAGTGCACTTGCCTGAGGTCCTTAGCTGGAGAAACCGATAATACAACCACATCAGATGAGTCACTAAAGTTAACACATGTAAATAGTCTCCAAATGCTGAAATAAACATTACCAACATTCTCAGAATAGTCAAATTAGCTAGAATCGCCTGTCCTTAAGTCCAATTCTGGACACAGGAGAAAAACGGTAATTTCGGGTCAAAACGGTGTCCTCTGTTGGACCCGTTTTGCACCGAAAAGCGTGCCAGAGTCAACGGTCTCTAAAGTCATCAAACTATATGTCTAAAGGTCCGATTTTCTGATACAAACCCAACCGTATGTCCAGTGTTGGATTTCGGCGGACCGTGCACAAAATCGCCTGTTGAGTCGGACCGTGGGGTCCGCAAAACGGCGATCCAATCAACTGTCTCAGAATTGGACCAAACTTGGCATATATGACCAGAAAAACGATACGGTCCTGTTGGCGCAAGTTTCGTCTCGATCTGACGAACGTGCACGAAGTAATTAGGAAATTTATACAGAGATCGTTACGGTGAATTTCAACGGATACGCATCAAATTCGTCGCGCACACGCGACCAATTTGAATTCCGTCAAAGCCCACACGTCTACGAAGCCGTTACGCACATTTTGATGCTTTCGGTTCGCGACCACGTCGTCCGGATTGGCGGGACGCACGTCGTATCGAAGAATTTTCTATGAGTTTATTATTTTTGAAAATGGTTTTTTGATGATTTTTGAAACCAAATAACTGAGTCGATATTTGTTTAAAACAGAAAATAAAAGAAGGGTTTCAATCCTGGTCATGAGATCTAAAGCGTTGTTCATATAAAATTTCTAATCTGGTGTTAGGTCGATCCGAATCGATCTCCGAATATAGGTACATGAACTGTCATAAGCCCTGTTTCGGGACAGGGTTTTGCCGATGTTGGCGTCGATCGCTTGATCGATCCATGCTAAAAAAATAAAAACTAATTAAAGGAAAGTTTAGACCTATAGGTTGTCGACATGTAGGATCTTGTAATTCGAAAAACCATCAAGCGAGGGGTGAGAAAACTTACGTCGAAGTTGGTTCGGCCATGGCTGTCACTGCCGGTTTTGATTCAGTCATGTACGGATTCCCGTGTCTGGCCGGCGGCGCTGGCCGCGTACGACGACGTTGCGAGCGCGGGGTGGCCGCCCCAGGTTAAGAGGAGGGTGGCGTTGTCTTAGGGTTTGGTTCTCGAGTATTCGATCTCGATCCCCCTCTTATATACGTACGCGTATATGCATCCAATGTGGTCGGGCTTTGCTTGGCTGGGGCTGAGTTGCTATTACTGCTGTTTTGGTTTGTTTTTTTCTAATTGGGAGCATAGGCCTGTGGGCCTGCTTTGCTGGGCTGGGCTGGGATATGAGTATGGGCTCGGTTGGGCCATTTAGTATGGCCGGGCTGGGCTGTGAGCTGCTGCTCCCTTGCATATATTTTTTCCTTTTTCTTTTTTTATTTTTTCTATTTCTTTTTCCATTTCTATATACAATAAGTATATATATATATATATATATATATATATATATATATATATATATATATATATATATATATATATATATATGTATATACACACACGTACGTATATATATATACACATATATATATATATAAGTATATATATATGTATATTTATATATACACCTACACATATACGCCTATATACATATGTATATACATGCACATATACGCTTTTATATGAAATATATATATATATATATATATATATATATATATATATTTTTAAAATATATATATATATATATATATATATATATATATATATATATATATATATATATATATATATATATATTCCCATATACACCTATACACATTCCTTTATATTTATCCATACATACACACATATCTAATATATTTATATATATGCACGTATACACCTATATATATTTATATATTTACCTATACATTTACATATACATATATATATTTTGTACACATACACGTATACAATATTTTTTTATATATTCATACACATATATAATATGTATTTATATATATTCATATTCACATATACTTACACACATATATCTTTACATCTAAATAACTCTATAATACCAATAACCCACTAAAATAACCCAAATAGTTTTGGTGAACATATTTGGCCCTAGAAAATTGTACCAATATTCTAAAACTCTATTTAAATATTAATAATACCCATTTTGTATGAATAACCAAATATTTAGAAAATATCATTAAGTCCACCCAAAAAGCTAGGAAATATTTGTACGTACCTAAAAGTATGTCTATATAGGCTTAGGCTTGGGCTTGGTTTGGGTCCAATCTGGACTAGTTTGGTACAAGCGGGTTCCCTAAAACTCAATAATTTAATTAATAAATAAATAATCTTCGGTAAGAGTTAAGTCGCAACTTGGCCTAGTTTTCCTAGTTAGGACAATCCTATGGCTCAGTATTTTCTTACCATGGCTAAACTCTAGTCAAAGCACGCCACTGCACTATCCGTGCCATGATTCCTAGTCGTCTTGTACTCCAAACTCAACCATGGCTAAAATTATCTACCGTAATAATTAACTAAATAATTAGTTCTAAAATTCTAAAAATCACCATTTAAATAAAATAAATAATAATGAAATATTTTAAAAATTTCGGGAAGGGGAGCTACATCTCCTAAATGTCTAATTTATTCTCTTTGGCCTACTCAATTCCTTATTGTTCTCTAAAATTGGATATTCAAAATTTTGCTACCTTCACTAGCAATCCTTATTCAATTCTATAACCATGATATATTTTTGTATGTATCGACTCCACAATTTTCTATTGCATGGTGGTGTTAAATGCCGTTTTATCGCCTCCTCCAAAAATTTAATTGTATTTTGGTATTGACAAACTCTTCCTATCCCTCAACCCTATCTACCCTATTAATCCTAATTTCGAGGACGAAATTCTTGCAAGTTGGGTAGGATGTAAAACCCCTATTTTTTAATTATTTTATTAGACTTAAAAATAATTTTATACAATTTATGGTTTTAATAATTATTAAAAATGACGTTAGCCATTGTTGAGTTTTGGAGAACTAGACGACCATGACTTTTAGCACGGAAGTTGTAGCAGTGTGCCTTGACTAGTATATTAACCATGCCAGGGGAAGCCTAGCCATGATGATGTCCAAACTAGAAAAACCAGGCTAAGTTGCGACTTAACCTCTACCGATAAATTAATTGTTTATCAATTTAAATTTTGACTTTTAAGAGACTCGGTTGGACCAAACCAGCCCGAACTAGGGCCCGGACCGAACCCAATCCCATGTAAGCATGTAGTGTGACCAACTGTGGCCTTGTAGGTATATTTTGTATATGTACAAATACTTTCTAAATTATTTTAGAACTTTATGTACAATTCCTAATTATTTAATTATTTGTACAATTATTGGTATTTTATTATTAAAAATATTTTGCAACACGTTGTGCAATTTTTTGGACTCAAATAAGAATGTGTGGTAAGTTCACCCATTGGACTATTTTTATTATTTTATTAAAGTTAATTTATGGTGACTAAATAAACAGATTTATTCTATTAGATATTATTATTATTATTTAGTTAATTTTATTGTCAAATGAATTTAACTATATATGTACATATGTTTAAATTGATTTTATATATGGGTAGATAAGATTAAATTTTTCTTTGAATTTATGGAGATTTTGGAGGTATATATATATATGTACACACACACACACACACACACACACACACACACACACACACACACACACACACACACATATATATATATATATATATATATATATATATAATATATATATATATATATATATATATATATATATATATATATATATATATATATATATAAAAGGATAAGAAAAGAAGTTTAAAGAGTTTTGGAAAAAAAAGAAAAAAAAAAGAAGGGATATGTGGTCGGCCCCACTATGTGGGAACTGACCACACATGCTAGCAAAGCAGCAGCAAGCGCCCATAAAGTAATAAGCAAGCAGCAGCAAGCACCATGTAGAGGCCAACCCCGTCCCCCCTTTATATATATATAAGTTATATACTTATATATGTTTAGCAAAAACCCTAAACTCCTAATCACCATAATCTCCTCCTTCCTCCTCTTTCCTCCTTCCTTCCTCCTCCCCCTGTTCTCGGCATGCGTGCCAGCCTCGCCGGAGCGACAGCATCCCTGCCTCTCGGTCGTCACGACGACAGCAATAACAACAAACAAACACCCACAACAACAACAGAAATCAACATCAAGGTATTCCACTTCCCCGATCGATATCTCTCTCATTTTAAATCCATTTTTAGATCCGTAAATTCATGTAGAAAGCCCACATAACCCTCTTCGAGATCCCCCAGGTGGATTTTGACATGGCCCTCCAACTTGCTCAAAAAATTGAGACAAAGTTGGAGAAAAACCATTTTTCTGGAGTATTAAAAATTGTTTTGAAACATCAACTTGTCGGCCACTTTTCTTTACGTACATTAAAATTTTGTAGAAACTAATTTAAGACAGTCAAAGACAACATAATCGAGATTGTAACGCATCTTCTGGATTCACTTTTCATCTAGTGTGTAAAAAGTTACACGTTGTTAAAGTTTCACGAAAAATTATAAATTCTGTTTTCAAAAAGTAGAAAAACACCCGATACGGCGTGCGCCCCGACAAACCTGGCGACATGGTTGCATACTATACGCATCGAAAGGCGCATATGGATGTTGTCGACGTGTGAAAACTGACTGAACCCAATTTTGTTGCATGTCCGCGACGAAATCAGTGCGTATCCGTCGAGATACCCCCATATCGACCCTTTGCAAATTAAGTCACAACTTCGTGTACACTCATCAAATCACGACGAAACTTGTGCCATTGGACTCAAAATATTTTTCTGGTCCTGTGAACCAAGTTTGGTCCGATTCAGAGACCGTTGATCGGGACGCCATTTTGGCGGGCCCACAATCCCACTCAAC
Source organism: Iris pallida (assembly GCA_029216955.1). Classification (NCBI taxonomy): domain Eukaryota; kingdom Viridiplantae; phylum Streptophyta; class Magnoliopsida; order Asparagales; family Iridaceae; genus Iris; species Iris pallida. Next base: position 11,000,843 of record JANAVB010016599.1, on the reverse strand, counting down.
GGGCGATTTTGTGCACGGCCCACCGGAATCCAAAATTGGACATACCGTTGGGTTCATCTCATCAAAACAAATCTGTAGACATATAGTTTGACGACTTTAGAGATCATAGATATTGGCACGTATTCCGGTGCAAAGCGGATCCAACGGCGGACATCGTTTTGACCCGAAATTACGATTTTTCCCCTGTTCTAGAATTTAACTTTTGGACAGGCGTTTCCAAGGTATATTTTTTATTCCAAACTCATTCGTGATGTTTGTTGCAGCATCCGGAGTCATCTGTGGGATTTGGCTTTTCTTGCTTTGTTTATTTGTCGGTTCGAGCTACTGGATTATTCTCTTTTGCACATAACCTCAGGCAAGATACCTTGCCATTATACTATTTATATTTAGTTTGTATTTTATTACATATCACTGCTCATTTATTTCCAGTTCTTGATTTACTGTCTGCTCAGTGATATTAGATGTACTTTGCTATTATCCTTTGATTGCATATGGACTTAGAGTTAAGAGATTACCGTTTGTAGTGTATTGCATATACCTTGACACAGTTGTACCACGATAATATGTGAGATAAGTAGCATGTAGAGGTCCTTGCGTGTTGGCTGATCACCCGTGCACATGCGTTAGGTCTAACTGTCAATAGTTGTATATTAGAAGACTTGACGGTTAGTAGTGTTACATGGTCGTGGATGCGACATGATAGGTACATTAGGTGGGGAGGACATTTTCTTGTCATATGGGCTTCGATTGCACTTTCCTTGTAACCCGAAAGCTCCGCTGGAGATACGGGTATGTTTAGCCCCTCAGGTTTGCCACTGTCATTTTTGAACGTCATGCGCTTAGGTCACTGGTGCCCAAGTGGGGACTATACTAGATCCCATTTACAGCCAGGGCTCATGCGAAGAAAGGTTTGTTCTTAAGTGCATGTTCACTTTAGTATGGTTAGAGTGCCTTATTGTTGTCTTGTCACTTACTTTTATTTGTGGCATATTTTATATTCAGTATTTATATGGCATATTTATTGTATCTTGTTACGTCCCTCTGAGGACCTGGTTATCTCTCCAGGTGTGTGCTTCTGTGATAGTTGCAGGTGTTCTAGTCGAGGTCGTGATCTTCTCCATCCTTTCGAAGATGATTGCACTTGGCTAGTCTTGTTATTTCATCTATTCCTTCTTGTACCTTTTATTTGAGATAGTTGATAGTAGACTTTATCTCCGCCCAACGTATTGTACAAAGACTTATTACAGTTGATTATATGATATCTTTTATTCTTCATTTGTGGATGAGATTAGATTACTCTTGGTTTACTACATTTTACAGCTTATGTATACATACGAGTTTCCATATATTGGAGTATACTTCGTATGTATGCAGCTGGCATGGATACGTACCTAGTCCTAAGTATTTTGGGACTGGGGCATTACAGTGGCGGGCAGCGACAATGGAGACGGAAGTTCTTTCGAAGAGCGATTTCAACAAAAGTAAGAAGTCGGACAAACCTTGGTGTGATCACTACAAACGCACATAACATACTCGTAAAACATGTTGGGAGCTCCATGGCAAGTTTCTGAACTGGAAGAAAAAAGGTGGTAATGAGGGTCATACATTTCAGGCTAGTAATTCAGATCAAGGGCAGCAATCTTCTTCAACTCAGCTTTCACTCACGACGGAACAACTAGACAAACTGTTCAAACTTCTTGAATCTCAAACTTCTTCTTGCTCTATAGCACAGAAAGGTAATTATGCTCTTCTTAGTGTCAGTCTCAACCATAGGTGCAACCGATCACATGACAAGTAAATCTACTCTATTTTTTTATATAGTCCCTGTGCAGGAAATCAAAAAATTAAAGTTGCAGATGGTTCTTTTTCAGCCATTGCAGGTAAAAGTTCAGTTGTGTTGTCTTCGATGTTGAATCTTAAAGATGTCCTTCATGTTCCAAATCTATTTTGTAGCCTAAAGTTAGCCTAAGAATTTTTTTGTCAAACTATCTTTTTCTGTTCTCACTGTATCTTTCAAGATTTGAACTCGGGGAAGATGATTGACAGTGCTAAAGAGAATGGAGGACTCTACTACTTCGACATTGGACCTAAATCATACCTACCTTCCAAACCGATAAATTCCTGCTTTGAGTCTTTTTTGTTTTGAATAATGATGACAACATTATATTATGGCATTTACGATTAGGTCATCCTAGTTTTCGTTATTTAAAACACTTATTTTCAAAGTTATTTTGTAACAAAGGTTTCTCTTTGTTTAAATGTGAGGCATGTGAATTTGCAAAACATCATCGTTCCATTTTCCAATACAGTCTTATAAACCATCAAAACCTTTTCTTATTATTCACAGTGATGTTTGGATCTCTAACCGTACAAGTACATTTTTTCACAAAACATGGTTTATCATATTTATAGATGACCATTTAAGAGTATATTGGGTGTACTTGTTAAAGAAAAATCTCGATGTTTGTCAGGCTGTAAAGGACTTTTTTTAAATGGTGCAAAATCAATTTCAAACAACTATTCAAGTCTTTAGAAGTGACAATGGCAAGGAATACTTTAACACAATTTTGGGTGAATTTTTTCTTGGAAATGGAATTATGCATCAAAGTTCATATCCTAATACACCCCAACAAAATGGAGTTGCAGAAAGAAAAAATAGACACTTATTGGAGGTGTCTAGAGCTTTACTCTTCTCAAGTAAAGTACCAAATTATTTATGGGGTGAAGCAATTTTAACTACTGCATATTTAATTAACAGAATGCCCTACAAAGTTCTCAATTTTCAAACTCCAATTCATATTTTCAAAGAATGTTTTCCTGTTACTCGTGTTTCAACTGATTTGACATTAAATTTTTTGGTTGCACAGCATATATTCATGAACATAAGAATATTGGAAAACTCGAACCACGTGCTATAAATTTGTAGGGTACTCTCCAACCCAGAAAGGATATAAATGTTTTGATCCAAAAAATAAGAAAATGTTTGTCACTATGGATGTCACATTCTTTGAAAACAAATCTTTTTTTGATGATACTCATCTTCAGGGGGGGACTTAAACGAAGACTCATTTCAAATGGAGAACATAAGTTTTTTAAATAACTTGTCCTTGCCTATATTACAAAATTCTAAGACTTCTACTTCCGCACCAACAGAAAATGGCAATGATTCATTATCTGAACCTACTCCTACTATGAGTAAGGAACTCGATGAATCCGAGCCTACACTTTCTCATGAAAAAAATAATGGCCATGATTCATTATCTGAATCTACTCCTACTATGAGTATGGAACTCGGTGAATCTGAGCTACACTTTCTCATGAAAAAAACAATGAGAATCTTGAAGATGATAATAACGATGAAAAAATTGAAATGCCACAAAATGAATCATCATGTAAAAAGAACATGTTCGAAGTAGGAAACAAGACTTGGAAAGGAAAGGTATTTGTGAGGAAGAACCATACAGAAGGGGATGTGTCCACATCTCAACACTGCCATAAATCTGAACCGGGAAATAATCAACCTCCTAAGAAAAGAAAAGGTAACTCTATCTCTATCTGTAACACCCCTGATTTTTTAAATATTTTTTTATTATTTATTTTGACTTAAGTAGGTATTATTGGAATTTTCTAAGTATTTGACTTAAATTTTTATTATTATAGATGACCTTAGCCATGGTTAAGATTTTGAGTACAAGATGACCAAGATTTTTGGCGCAGATAGCGCACTCGTGTGCTTAGACAAGTGTATTACCCATGATAGGGGATGCCGAGCCATATGTGTGTTCTAACTAGAAAAATCAGGCCAAGTTGCGACTTAATCCCCACCGATAATTTATTTACTTATTAATTAGAATTTTGACTTTTAAGAGACCCGGTTGAACCAATTCATCTCGGACTGGACCCAAACCAACCCTAAGCCCATGTAGTCGTACAATGTGTCCAGAGACGTTTGTGTCTATATATCCTCTTAGTATATATTTTGTACCTTATTTTAATAGCCTAATAAACGATTTCCTAAATAATTGTTATATAAACAAATGTTATTTAATATTACACTTAATATTTTGTTGATAAATATGATACAAAATCTTTAGTTTCAGAATTTTATGTGGTGGTTGTATATCTAATACATCTAAAGGTATATATATATATATATATATATATATATATATATATATATATATATATATATATATATATATATATATATATAGTGTTGTAGGAACCACTGTTCCTACTTCTTTCCGACCCCCCCCCCCCCAGCATGAACCTGACATGCCATACTTTGGTTTATTTATAATTTTCAAAACCAGTCAAATCCCTATCATTTTGAACCAAATCTTTCGCTCATGTAATCCCAATTATATTATATTATACATACATATATATATATATATATATATATATATATATATATATATATATATATATATATATATATATATATATATATATATATATATCTGTGTGTGTGTGTGTGTGTGTGTGTGTGTGTGTGTGTGTGTGTGTGTGTGTGTGTGTGTGTGTGTGTGTAAACAGTGTTGTAGGAACCACTGTTCCTACTTCTTCTCGACCCCCCCCAGCATGAACCCGACATGCCATACTTTGGTTTATTTATAATTTTCAAAACCAATCAAATCCCTATCATTTTGAACCAAATCTTTCGCCCATGTAATCCCAGTTATATTCTCCATTGGATTACACCAAATCCAATCAAAATTCGAATCTAAATTCAAATAAAATCAAGAATTAAATCTCGGGAAGAAAAATGCTATATATACACAAACCCATATGATCCAACCTTCTTTCCACCACAAAAATCTCTTCATCATGACCCAATATCTCAAATCAGAAGGACCCTGACCCTTGGGCGAACCCCCTCGTCACCTGCGCACACCGACGTTCGATTGCAGCCAGCCAAAATGCGTGCCCCCTCCCATCTTCGCGGTATGATTACTCCCCCTATGTTCATCCGATTTGTGATCCGTAAATTTCTATGCATAACCTAGTCTACCCCCTACCAACCCCTTCAAATAGATTAATTTAATTTAGATTATACAGCTTGTAAAAATTCTCGAAAGTTCATGAAAAACCATTGAAATAGAATACCAAACCACTGTTGGGGACTAGTTTTGGAAGGATAATAACTGTCCAATTTTAGAGAGTTTTCGAATTCTAAATAAACATGTTTGAAGACAACCTATAGACCTTCTAGTCGCTCTTTACGAATCTTAATTTCATTTAGTATACATCAAGAAAAGTCTGTTTAAAAATCAGTAAAAATAGGTTCAAAAAAGTTTCAAAAACTTTGAAAATCTCCCGATACGCCGTGCGTCCCGCCAAATCGGGCGACGTGGTCGCGAACCGAAAGCATCAAAAGGCGCATATCGACTTTGTGGACGTGTGGACTTTGACGGAATTCAAATTGGTTGCGTGTGCGCGACGAATTTAATACGTATCTGTCAAAATTTACTGTATCGGCCTTTTTCAAAATTCTCTAATTATTTTGTGCACGTTCATCGAATCGAGACGAAACTTGTGCCAACAGGACCGTATCATTTTTTGGTCATGTATGCCAAGTTTGGTCCAAATATGAGATAGTTGACCAGATCACCGTTTTGCGGGCCCTACGATCCAACTCAATCGGCGAATTTGTGCACGGCCCGCTGGAATCCAACTTTGGACATATCTTTGGGTTCATCTCGTCAAAACAAATTTGTAGACATATAGTTTGATGACTTTAGAGACCATAGACTCTAGTACGCTTTTTGGTACAAAGCGGGTCCAACAGTAGACACCGTTTTGACCCAAAATTACCGTTTTGCTCCTGTGTCCAGAATTGGACTTATGGGTAGCCTATTCTTGCTATTTTTTTATTTCGAGAATGTTGGAAATGTCTGTTTCAGCATCCGTGCATCGTTGCAGGCGTTCAGCTTTCGCATGCATTTGATCTGACAGGTTATTTATACGTGGTTGAGTCTACACCAGGCAAGTACCCTTGCCAAACTTTACAGTACTTACATGCTTTTCTATTCTGCTATTCTTTTATGTCTTACTTGGTACATATTTCTCGCCCGCTTCATATCATGGTTATTTTTTAGTTTTACGTGCACGTACATGGTTGCTCTTTCTTTTCTCATGTTACTCGCCATATTATTCTGTCATGTCCCTTTGACATGATTGAGCTGGACTTGACTTGTTGACTTTTTGACTTATTGACTTGACTTACCTTGACTTGACTCGTAGTTCTAGGCGAGTACCTTGTGATAGACAATGACTATACTTGACCACTCTCTATTGGAGGCCCCACTGAGCTCGAGCTGCGATAGAGACTTATTGTAGGTTGTGAGCTCCCACTGAACTGTGATCTATAGGGCCGTGAGCCCCCACTGAGCTGCGGTTTACTCCAATTTACTCGTAGTCTTGTTTATCATCACGATTCTCGATGACATGTCACTTCCTTATATATTTCATTCTTATACTACTTTACAGTCTTTATTTCTTCTACAATTTCATACCCTTTCTTTGCATGTTAAAACTGTTAAAGTAGGCTTGTATATTATGTGTCTTACTAGTCCCCTGAGGACCTGGTTATCTCTCTAAGATTAGTTAGAGAGGAGGACTTCCCGGAGGTTTATGGTTCTGGAGTGGAGACAGGTGACGTACCTTCGCAGAAGGACGAGATAGTGGCCGAGGACTTCTCTTGAGACACGTCTCTTTATTTTAGACTTGATATATTATTTTCTTTCTTTTCATTAGTGAACATGTAGTTGATTATTCATTTCTTTATACTGTAGTTTCGTAATGTCTTACCCGCACAGTTATTATTTCTATTTCATGTTGGAAAGAACTTTCTCGTTAGTATTATTTTATTGGACTTGATAACTCGTGTCTTATTTTCTGTGTGGATGAGATTAGCTGTGTACCTGTGACTTGTACTATATTCTGGGTTGTTATCATAATTTACAGCTTAAGCATTTCGCTAGTGGGCTTATTATGAGATTTGGCCCACTGGTGAAGTGCTGCTGGCATGTACCGTATCCTGGTCCTATACGTATTTTGGGACTGGAGTGTTACATGTTTTTGTAGTAGCCCATGCAGGTCTACGTTAATCACTTTGATTACGTTACTGTACCGACGTGAGCCTGCGAATAGGATAAAAATGACCCTTAGGATCTCATCCACATCTTTATATTGTTTCACGTCCTTGAACTCTATATTTCGACTTCAAAATTATTTCCTTGATATGCATCCCGCTTGATATCATTTTTACTTTAAGCTTATAAGTTTTGTTTGAGTGCAGTGAAATGGACCTGCAAGCCAGTGATAAGAACCCTGTCGTCACCCTACAGGGCGCTATAGTGACTCATGTCGACATGACCCCGCCACCGGTTGGAGGTTTTTCTACCCAACCAGACGATCCAGCGGCTTCGCACCCACCGAGGGTCAGGAGAGACGGCATCCCATCCATGCCAGTACTGCCACTGATGCCGTCGACAATGTTTTCCCAGCTTGGACAGACGATGAATCCCAAACAGCTTTTTCAGACCATCTACGTGATGATGAAAGCGCAACAACAAATTCAGTTGGAAGCCCACCAGAGACAGACGAAGCACATCGAGGATCGCATCGTGTCAGCACTAGAGAGAGCAACTTCACCAGTTCTCCAGACGACGACGAAAACCATCACAAACTTTCGCCATCTGAAGCCAGACAAGTTCTTGGGCAAGGAGGAGCCCATCGAAGTTCATGAATGGCTCACCAACATGAGCAGCAATTGGAGGTAGCCGAGTTACCGAGAGATAGATGGATGATAGCCGTCAGGATGCAGCTGACCCGCAATGCGCACCACTGGTGGCTTACGGAAGAGAAAAGACTTGGGCAGGATAAGGTCACTTGGGAGGAGTTCTCCAAACTCTTCCAAGAGATGTTTATCCCTTCCACTTTCAAAGCAGAGCTTCGAAGACAATTCTTGTATCTCATACAAGGAAGCATGACAGTAGAAGAATACAATATCGAGTTTCTACGACTGAGCCGCTTCGCACCTACATTGATCCAGACTGAAGAAAAGAAGGCTAAAAAATTCTACGAAGTGCTTAACTACAGACTACAAGAGTTTATTGGAGCAGCTGCACCTACCACTTACTCCGGAGTTCTTACCGCAGTACGACGTTTAGAGCGAATCCATCGAAAGGGACCAACGAGAAGCGACCACAACCAGCGACACCATCGGAGAAAGCATCACCAGGAGGACCAAAGAGACACACCATATGCCAACGGCCAAGAACTGCCCTATACCCAATTCCGAAGCTTTCTGTTTGTCAATATTGCAAAAGAAGAGGACATGTCCAAAATAATTGTCGCAGAAGGTTGGGCCTATATTTAAACTGTGGTTCCAACCAGCATCAACTTCGGGATTGCCCAACAAGAGGCCCACCAGCACCACCAGTACCAATAGTACCAGCTCAAGGAGGATATCTACGTGGACCACTCACCGACCAGGCGACGCAGTTCGCGCAGACGAGGCAGCAGGCGGGAGCACAACGACAAGGACATGCCTTTGCCATGGGGATTGAAGACAGAGCAACAACCCAAGGAGCAAATGAAGATAACAACCTAAGGTTTCATGCTAATGGTAGAGAGTAGGATATTAATTATGCTTGCTTGTTACATGTTTGCTTAGGAATAACAATAGAAACATAGAACACCTTAGACATCTTAGAACCATAGACATATTTTTCCTTTACTGTAGTGAGTGATTTTAATTTCGAGGATAAAATTCTTTAAAGGGGGGTAGAATGTAACACCCCTAATTTTTTTTGAATATTTTTTATTATTTATTTTGACTTAAATAGGTATTATTGAAATTTTCTAAGTATTTGAATTAAATTGTTATTATTATAGATGACCTTAGCCATGGTTAAGATTTGGAGTACAAGATGACCAAGATTTTTGGTACGAATAGTATACTCGTGTGCTTTGACTAGTGTATTACCCATGCTAGGGGATGTCGAGCTATAGGTGTGTTCTAACAAGAAAAACCAGGCCAAGTTGCGACTTAACCCCCACCGATAATTTATTTACTTATTAATTAGAATTTTGACTTTTAAGAGACCCGACTGAACCAATTCATCCCGGACTGGACCAGAACCAACCCTAAGTCCCTGTAATCGTACAGTGTGTCCGGAGACGTCTGTGTCTATATATCCTCTTTGTATATATTTTGTACCTTATTTTAATAGCCTAATAAACAATTTCCTAAATAATTGTTATATAAACAAATGTTATTTAATATTACACTTAATATTTTGTTGATAAATATGATACAACATCTTTAGTTTTAGAAATTTATTTTATTTATTTTTTCAGAATTTTATGTGGTGGTTGTATATCTAATACATCTAAAGGTATATATATATTTTTAAAAAAAATCAAACGGCCGTGTCAAAGACACCCAGCCACCGCTTGGCCCGGGGGCCGTGGGCGAACCACCAAGCCGCCCCCGTGGGGGCTCGAACGCTGTCCGATGCCCCAAGTGCCGGTGCGCCTAGCCACTTGAGCTACAAGCGCCCGGCATATATATATATATATATATATATATATATATATATATATATATATATATATATATATATGTATTTTCGGCATATATATATATATATATATATATATATATATATATATATATATATATATATATATATATATATATATATATATATATATAAACAGTGTTGTAGGAACCACTGTTCCTACTTCTTCCCGATAACCCCCCCCCCCCTCCAGCATAAACCCGACATGCCATACTTTGGTTTATTTAAATTTTCAAAACCAATCAAATCTCTATCATTTTGAACCAAATCATTCCCCATGTAATCCCAGTTATATTCTCCATTGGATTACACCAAATCCAATCAAAATTCAAATCTAAAATCAAATAAAATCAAGAATTAAGTCTCGGGAAGAAAAATGCTATATATACACAAACCCATCCGATCCAACCTTCTTCCCGCCGCAAAAATCTCTTCATCGCGACCCAATATCTCAAATCAGAAGGACCCTGACCCTTGGGTGAACCCCACCGTCACCTGCGCACGCCGATGTTCGACTACAGCCAGCCAAAACGTGCGCGTACAGCCGCAGAAACAGCAGCAGCAGCAGCAGCACAGTAGCAGCAGTCCGTAGCCCCCTCCCATCTTCGCGGTATGATTACTCCCACTATGTTCATTCAATTTGTGATCCGTAAATTTCTATGCATAACCTAGTTGAACCCTACCAACCCCTTCAAATAGATTAATTTAATTTAGATTATACAGCTTGTAAAAATTCTCGAAAGTTTATGAAAAACCATCGAAAATAGAATACCAAACCACTATTATGGACTAGTTTTGGAAGGGTAATAACTGTCCAGTTTTAGAGAGTTTTTGAATTCTAAATAAACATGTGTGAAGAAAACCTATAGACCTTCTAGACGCTGTTTACGGATCTTAATTTTATATAGTATACATCAAGAAAAGTCTGTTTAAAAATCAGTAAAAATAGGTTCAAAACAGTTTCAAGAACTTTGAAAACCTTCCGATACGCCGTGCGTCCCGCCAAATCGGGCGACGTGGTCGCGAACCGAAAGCATCGAAAGGTGCATATCGACTTCGTTGACGTGTGGGCTTTGACGGAATTCAAATTGGTTGCGTGTGCGCGACGAATTTGATACGTATCCGTCAAAATTCACTGTATCGGTCTTTTTCGAAATTTCCTAATTACTTTGTGTATGTTCTTCGAATCGAGAAAAAACTTATGCCAACAAGATCGTATCATTTTTCTTGTCCTGTATGTCAAGTTTGGTCCAAATCTGAGACAGTTGATCGAATCGCCGTTTTGCGGCCCCACGATCCAACTCAATCGGCAAATTTGTGCACGGCCCGTCGGAATCTAACTTTGGACACATCGTTGGGTTTGTCTCATCAAAAAGAATCCGTAGATATATAGTTTGACGACTTTAGAGACCATAGACTCTGGCACGCTTTTCGGTGCAAAGCGGGTCCAACGACAGACACCGTTTTGATCCAAAATTACCGTTTTGCTCCTGTGTCCAGAATTGGACTGATGGGTAGCCTAGCCTTGCTATTTTCTTATTCCGAAAATGTTGGCAATGTCTATTTCAGCATCCGGGCACCATTACAGGAGTTCAACTTTTGCAGGCAATTGATCTGACAGATTATTTATACGTGGTTGAGTCTACACCAGGCAAGTACACCTTGCCAAACTTTACAGTACTTACATGCTTTTCTATACTGCTATTCTTTTATGTCTCACTTGGTACATATTTCTCTTTCGCTTCATATCATGATTATTTTCTAGTTTTACGTGCACGTACATGGTTGCTCTTTCTTTTCTCATGTTAATCGCCATATTATTCTTTCGTGTTCATGTCTAGTGATAGTATTGCTTAGCCTCTGTCGTGTCCCTTTGACATGATTGAGCTGGACTTAACTTATTGACTTGACTTACCTTGATTTGACTTATAGTTTTAGGCAAGGACCTTGTGATAGACAATGACTATACTTGACCACTCTCTGTTGGAGCCGCTACTGAGCTGCGATAGATACTTAATGTAGGTTATGAGCCCCCACTGAGCTGTGATCTATAAGGCTGTGAGCCCCCTCTGAGCTACGGTTTACTCTGATTTATTCGTAGTCATGTTTATCATCACGATTCTCGACGACATGCCACTTTCTTATATATTTCATTCTTATACTACTATGTAGTCTTTATTTCTTCTACAATTTTATACCCTTTTTTTGCATGTTAAAACTGTTAAAGTAGGCTTGTATATTATTTGTCTTGCTAGTCCCCTGAGGACCAGGTTATCTCTCCAGGCTTAGTTAGAGAGGAGGACTTCCTGGAGGTTCATGGTTCTGGAGTGGAGACAGGTGACGTACCTTCGCAGGAGGACGAGATAGTGGCCGAGGACTTCTCTTGAGACATGTCTCTTTATTTTAGACTTGATACATTATTTTCTTTCTTTTTCATCAGTGAACATGTAGTTGGTTATTCATTTCTTTATACTGTAGTTTCGGGATGTCTTACCCGCACGGTTATTATTTTATTTCATGATGGACAGATCTTTCTCGTTAGTATTATTTTATTGGACTTGATAACTCGTGTCTTATTTTCTGTATAGATGAGATTAGCTGTGTACCTGTGACTTGTACTATATTCTAGATTTTTATCATGATTTACAGCTTAAGCATTTCGCTAGTGGGCTTATTATGAGATTTGGCCCGCTGGTGAAGTGCTGCTGGCATATACCGTATCCTGGTCCTATACGTATTTTGGGACTGGGATGTTACACTATCTCTGAGAGTCGTATCAGGTATCCTGATATAGATGATCACATAGCTGTTAGACAACCTGTTAGATCTTGTCCTAAATACCCTATATCCGATTTTATATCATATTTAAACTTGTCTTCATCTTTTTCTGCCTCCACCTCCCAATTGTCTAGTGTAGAGATTCCAAAAAATGTACAAGATGCTCTAAAAGTTTCAAAGTAGAGGGAAGCATATTTAAGGAGATGAAAGCCCTTAAAAATAACAAAACTTGGAAAGTCATGACGCTACCAGTTGGTAAGAAGATCGTAGGATGTAAGTGGGTGTTTACGGTGAAGTACAATTCAGATGGGTCAGTTGAAAGGTATGAGGCTCGCTTGGTGGCTAAGGGTTTCACTCAAACCTATGGCATAGATTACTCAGAGATATTTGCTCCTGTTGAAAAATTGAACACTGTCATAATACTTTTATCTCTTGCGGCTAACCTGGATTGGCCTCTACATCATTTGGATGTTAAAAATGCCTTCCTCAATGGTGATCTAGAAGAAGAAGTATACATGGATAGTCCTCCTGACTTTGAAGACAAATTTAAAGGTATACATGTTGAAGAAGTCTCTTTATGGCTTAAAGCAATCTCCGAGAGCTTGGTTTGAAAGATTTACTCAGTCTATAAAGAACCAAGGTTACACTCAAGGATAAGTTGATCACACTTTATTTACCAAATTCTTCTCAGATGGAAAATTTGTTGCCTTGATTGTTTATATAGATGATATTGTCCTCACTGGAGATGATATAGTTGAAATGAGAAGAGTAAAAGAGAGACTTGCTACAGACTTTGAAATCAAGGACTTAGGGTCCTTGAGATACTTTCTTGGTATGGAGGTTGCTCGATCGAGAAAAGGAATTATGGTTTCACAGCAAAAATACATTCTCGATCTATTGCGAGAAACATGAATGAGTAGCTGTCGACCAGCCGACACTCCCATAGATTCTAATGTAAAACTTTGGGGAGAAGAAAATGTTCCTGTTGACACCGGAAGATACCAGAGGTTGGTGGGTAAGCTAATTTACTTGTCTCATACTAGACGTGACATGCTTTCTCAGTCAGTGTAGCGAGTCAGTTTATGCATTCTCCTTATGAGGAACATCTTGAGGCAGTATATAAAATACTGAGATACTTGAAGGCTAATCCCAGAAAGGGTTTATTTTTTAAGAAGACTAGTAAAAGAAATGTGTCTATCTTCAATGTTGCAGATTGGACAGGTTCAGTCACAGACAGAAGATCAACCTCTGGATATTGTACCTACGTATGGTGTAATCTTGTGACATGGAGAAGTAAAAAAAAAAGGAGCTGTAGCAAGAAGCAGTGCAGAAGTCGAGTTTAGAGCTATGCCACAGGGTACTTGTGAAGGACTCTGGATTCAAAGAGTCCTGAAGGAACTTAAGATGAAAATTGAGCTTCCATTGAAGTTATATTCTGACAGTAAAGCTGTCATAAGTATAGCCCACAACCCAGTTCAGCATGATAGAACCAAACATATTGAGATTGACTGTCACTTCATAAAAGAAAAATTAGAAGCTGGAATCATATTTCTATCATTTGTGCCCTCTAGTCAGCAAACTGCGGACATCTTAACCAAAAGCTTGCCAAGACCTGTCTTTGAGCATTTGATAATCAAGTTGGGCATGACAGATATCTATACACCAATTTGAGGGAGGTGTTGGAGAATCCCTTAATTCTCTCTCCTCTTGTTATTAGTTATTATTAGAGAAGATTTTGTTATTATTAAGAAGATTTTCTGTTAGTTTTTCTTTCCATAAAGTTCTCCTTGATTCAAGGATGGACATTGATTGTAATAAAGTTCTCCTTGATTCAAGGAACCTCATTGATTGTATTTCCTCTATTTAAACCAGCCTTGGGGTCAAAGAATAAACAAGAAAGCATTCACCACTTGTTTTCTAATAACTGCCATTGACGTTGTGGACGATGATCATGTTCTCGGCGCATCCGTCCTCAATCATGTGGTGGATGGTTGAGATGTCAAGGCAAACACCGCCTCCACCTCGAACTCCTCTCCATTAGAGCTTTTCAGTATGATCATGTTCCTTTCTTAGGAAGCTATTAAAGAGACTCTGGTTGGATAAAGAAATGATATTAGAAAACCTACAAAAATAATTAGATAAAAAGAGAGGAATGGAACGTGAATGCACCCATAGGAGGCTACACGTTTTTATATATAATGTGTTGGTTTTAGATAATGGGATATAAATGACATTTTTATCCTTGCATGATTATCTTTTTAACCTAAGAATCATTCTAATCCAAACAATCATGTATATAATCCAGTACCTCTGCTATTTGGATTATATAATAAAAATATAGATAAGTAAAATATAAATACATTCTAATAAAATATATATAAATATGAAATAAATTTAATTTAAATATATTTAAACTATTTTTAACAACATCTGAAAAAATTTTACGTAAATTTACTAGTTTTTTTATGGAAAAATTTATGAAATGCCCAAAAATTGCAAAAGTTTTATGTAAAACCCACCGTAAAATAATATTTCATCGCGTGCCCAGAATTAACGATAAATATATAAAGCGGATTCTGAATGACCTTTTAGCCCTTCTAATTTATTGAAAACACCCCCGTACCCTACTCATAAAAAAAATGTTTCGATTTTTCCTCTTCTTCCATACGCCACTCAGTTTCGAATCTAGGTTTTTTCCTCCAAAATCTTCAAACCTTCCTCTCCATTCGCAATCTTCACACCATGTCGGCGCTACCGACAGCATCATCACCGACAGCATCACCAGTTAGAGAAGATATACCAGTTGTGGAGAAAATGAAGACAGTTGCAGAAAATCTAAAAGGAATGATGGAAAACCACGGAACGGATAACTAAGAAAGTTGCGCATAAGGAAAAGGAAAATGATGCTAAGCAACAAGAAGTGCAAAAAAAGGCATAACTTTAAGTTATGTTCATGATTCTGTATAAAAACGCGGAGAATGACATTCTTCGTGTTAAAACGCATGAGAATGTTCCTTTTTCGTGTTAAATTACACGAAGAATGTCATTCTCCGTGTAATTTAAATCAAGAATGTCATTCTTCGTGTTAAATTACACGGAGGATGCCATTCTCAGTGTTAAAACGCATGAGAATGTTCATTCTCCGTGTTAAATTACATGGAGGATGCCATTCTCCGTAATTTTAATACGGAGAATGACATTCTCCGTTTTAATTACACGGAGAATGGCATCCTCCGTGTTAAAACGCATGAGAATGTTCATTATCCGTGTTAAATTACACGAAAAATAACTATTCTCTGTGTAATATAGCACGAAGAATGCCATTCTCCGCATCCTCCGTGTTAAATTACACGGAGAATGGCATTCTCATGCGTTAAAACGCATGAGACTCATGCGTTAAAATGCATGAGAATGACCATTATCCATCTTAAATTACCCGGAGGATGCCATTCTCCATGTTAAATTACACGGATAATGGAATTCTATGTGTTAAAATGCATGAGAATGACTATTCTCCGTGTATAAAAATGGAGAGTATCATTCTCCGTATTAAATTACACGGAGAATGGCATTCTTCGTGTATAAAAATACGGAGAATTCCATTCTCCTTGTTAAATTACACGGATAATGATATTCTCCGTGTTAAAACACATAAGAATGACTATTGTCCGTGTAATTTAACACGAAGAATGTCATTCTCCGTTTTAAATTACACGGAGAATGGTCATTTCCAGTGTTAAAACGCATGAGAATGACCATTCTCCGTTTTAAATTACACGTTTAATGGTATTCTTCGTGTATAAAAATGAAGAATATCATTCTCCATGTTAAATTACACGGAGAATGCCATTCTCCGTGTATAAAAACACGGAGAATGTCATTCTCCTTGTTAAATTACACGGATAATGATATTCTCCGTGTTTAAACGCATAAGAATGATTATTCTTCGTGTAATTTAACACAGAGAATGTCAATCTCTATTTTAAATTACACGGAGAATGGTCATTTCCAATGTTAAAATGCATGAGAATGACCATTCTCCGTTTTAAATTACACGTTTAATGGCATTATCCGTGTATAAAAATACGGAGAATGGCATTCTCCGTGTGTGAGGGGTGGTAAGACTTTGCATTTTCCTTAATGACTGTCTTTGAACAACTCTTAATTGCCACATTCTTTATTGGGGGAAGTTGAGGAGTTTGTGGCATGGCATCCACTTGTAACGAACCTATTAAATGAGATTCATTATGCTGACTATTAGGTTCATCTGCATTTATTGGCCAATATGGCCTATAAAAAGGGGTTTCTTGAGGAGCAAACTCCATCATCTTCATAGCATTCCTATTATGCATGACCCTGACTTAGCTTTAAGAGGACCATGGCCTGGCATCAATTGGCTGTTGGCTGTGGATCTCTTCGTTCAAAGTAGTTATGTCCTTGTAGAAGAACACGTAGTAGGGAATCTCAAGATACATTAGAACTCCTTATTCGAACCTGAACAACATCTTGGCAGTCCTCGTGCTTTATCGAAAAGTTGGGGGTCATGCTATGCCCTTCTCAGTAACGGTCTAGCAGCCCGTTATGCTTGAAGAGCCACAGGTTGTGCTCTCCCCTGTAGAGGAATACATTTCGATGGAGATCAATCTTCTAGTATGTGCACCAAGAAGAATAAGGGTTGCACTTCTGTGAAGATTAACCCCATTCTAGACTTCTTTAGGCCTTTATGAATCTGTAATAGATCCTTTGTAGAAGAACAATATAAGTCTTTGTAATAGATCCTTTGTAGAAGAACAGTATAAGTCTGTCACGACCCGCTTCCGAATAATCGGACACGAGTCGGACACGCCCAGCCTTCGTCATTAGACACGATGAAGTAAGCTGTACCAAGTTAGGGAAATCTAACCAGATAACATGAATGTGCACAATCACAGCATCTATAAAACGTTCCCAGAAAGATCACCATAATCCATAAATCCATATAACATAAAGGTACTAGAGTCAACAGGAATGAAATATACCATGAACTCTAAAAACAATATCTAAAGGTAAAGCTAATAGTCTAAACCTGAAGCCTCTAGCTAAGTCATGTCTCCATCCTGCTCAGCTAAGATCCCGGGCTCTGGCCCATAGAGTTGAACAATATCCTGCAAGTACACCTGCAACATATCCAGTCAGGAGCAGAGCAAAGTACAGTTCTAGGTAATGAACAAGAACATCATGATATGAAATGGGTACAGGGAAACATAAAATATAAAATACAGGAAAAGAACAGGAAAGTACAGGAATGTAAGTACAGAAAATAAAGTACATAAATGTAAACCATGAACCTGAAGTACAAGACATGACATGTGCAAAATGTTTGAAATACAACTAGCATATGTGACCGGCTGGGATGAGCACAGTAATATGTACAGGAGTACATGAATATCGGTACGGCTTAGGACCCGCGTGCACGATGCGAGGCCTAAACTATCTACATGAATATAGTAACCGGGTTTGGTCACATAGCTAGTGTATTTCTCCTCCCGACACAAGTAAGTACAAGAACATAAAAGTATATGAGAATATGATATCGTGTCATAACGTGTCACAGAAAAAGCACAGGATATGAATGTAAATGCACAAGATCATAGAATGTACTTGCCTTGCTCCGGGAAATCAAGGGTAGAAAGTAGAGTTGGATATCCTCCTAATTAATTAAGTACAAGTTGGTTAAGTTCTAAACAATGCCATTATCAATTAACAATTTATTTCTATCTGCAACTATCCCTAGTATGATTAATATACCAGCCATTATTTAACTAAATATGAATAACTAAATGTATTACCAGTCTACACCCTCTTTAATTAGATATAATAGAAATCTTGTACAAGTTGGTATTTGAAATGCTACATCAAGGTAATATAAGTAGTATAGTTAAGTGACAGATTTCTTAAAATGAAAAAGTACTATACTAAGGTTTCCTTAGAAACTAACAATACATTAATCCTAGTAATTATCAAAGTCCCTATGGTTCCTACCAGAAGAGCATCACTCCAAAGCTGACACAACTTCTAACTTGATATACTTTAATAGGTTTAGTCTTAAAGGACACAATATGATACAACATACTCCTAAACTTGTCAACACTTGGGTTTACCACTCTTGCAATAGTCCAAACTCCTAATTGTATACTAAGGCAAGGTCCAGAATCCTTAAACTGTTTTACTGCTCACTCACCAGTCTACTTAATGCTCCTTCTAGTAATATGGTAAAGTTCAAGACCAATACAACTTGTTTAAAGAAGCATTCATTTGGAAAGAGTTATTCCAGGTCACCCACAAATTAGAGTTTAGCACCAAGTAGATAATTACAACATGGAATCATAAAATGAGCTAAACTAAAGGCCATTAACCTGACATAGAACTTTATTATCTCCACAGACCCTTGTATCAGTAAATACATAATTACTATAACTTGTACTACCGCCAATACTCAACAGTATCTTCCAGTTTAGCAAAACTCAGTAAACACAACACCAAGATCTGACCATAAACAAAATCGAAAGTTTAACAAAATGCAAATAACCAAATAATCTTAGCAAGGCAAAACTCAACCTTCCTTAATATTACAAATTTAACTAGACAGCCCACACCACCCTTGCTATAACTCAACCGAGCTATGATCAACACAACTATAACTCAATGTAAAATTGGAAACACACACAGAGGTTAGTTAGCTCCAGTTCACCCAATATAAGCAAGGTTCAGACCTAGTCAATGCTAACAGAAACTGATCCCCCTGATTCACTTGGTTTGAACCTCCATTCGTGCTACAGCCATTCAAATCCCAGTTGTTTCCATGCAACATTCGATGCTGGCCACAAATGAAACTAGATACGAACAAATCGGACACGAGCGTGCCAAATTCCATGTATCTCGACCATACCCCTGGCCAATACTCCCCATTGGCAGGACACATGACACAAATCAAAACTGGTCACGAACAACTACAACCAACGCTCGGACACAACCCCTGCATCCCTGATCACAATCCTGCCCAATCCCTTCCATCAGATACTTCATTCCAAAAATTAAAACAGGGGTAAGAGAGAAAACAGGGAGAAAGAATCTGTACCTGTGTCTGTACGAATCAGTATTGAACTCCCTGAGTCCGATTCAGGCATAATGTTGTACCAGACTCTACGGAGGCAAATCTACAAAAGCCTGGTGTTCAAAACAGAAAATTGATTCAATGAATGATTAATTCATGAATTCAAGACAATTCAAGAATAGGACAGATTAAGACTCAATTACAACTTCAAAATCAAATCAATAAATGGAAGAAGCTATTGATCATAACTCGATCGATTGATCGATTCGATCAAAATCAAATAATCCCAGAAATAGTCGAAGGAAAGAAGGATCAAAGAGGACTCACTGTGTCATCGCCATCACTGTGAGGATGAAGGAGGTGACCAGAACAGAAGGGTCCACCATCCGCCGTAGATTCGCTGTCGACTTGCCGACCATGTCACTCGATCGTTGATGACGAGTTTGTGGTGGAGAACCTCGGTGAAAGTCGTTTGGAGGAAGCTCGCCTCTCTATCATAGTCATTGCCAGGGTCGGTGCTTGTCGAGATGTCCTGTCGCTCGGGAAGGGAGGGTGAAACCGCCACCGTATGGTCGCGTGCACCGTCGAGAAATCGTCGTTGTCGGGAATGGCGTGGTTGCGTGAGACGGAGGAGAAGGAAGCCGTGCGCCGTCGCAGTTGCTGTGACGCATCACCGCTGGGAGATGAGAAATCACCAGAACAGGGAAGAGATCATGGTGGAGGGGACGCTTGACCGCCGTGGTGAGCACCGCCATAGTCGCCTCGTTGGTTCGCTTCCTGTCACGCCCCAGTACCGGAATACTGAGACGGACTAGGCCAGCTACACCGTATGAGGTATATAAACGTCATACGGCGATCGTGGCTGTCAAGAGACTAGGGGGTGCATGCTACAATCAGGTCTCCTATGGTCCCACAGAGCATCTATGTCTCAATCAATCAAAACAAGAAGCAGTAAATAATGATCATATAAGACAAAGCAGTAAGGCGTCCCCGACGCTTCATCAGAATGATTCATGAGTCTAGCTATACAAAATGATGAGCTAGTTCCGAGAGTCAATAGTACATAACTATATTCAGCTGCAGTCTGATTTAATTACAATTATGTAAAGGAAACTAGTGTCCAGAACTGCCGGCTAAACAAGTGCCGGTGGCTAAACGCCAAGTACAAAATAGAAGATATCAGAGCGGTGAAGAAGAAACCCACTCATGGTCCCTGGCGTCCATACTCCTGGTGTGCACCATTGTTCGGGTGGAAGGCTGGATCCTCTGGAGCTGCTACGAGATCTGGCCAAACAAAACCAGCGGGGTCAGCCCCGAATAGCAAGTACCGCCAAAGGGGCACAAGAGTTAAGATTAAAAATCCAGTTAATAGAATGATTGATAATAGTAATACTCATGCTACCATTATAGGGTAACGCCACATCCTCGAACCCATATGGCACCCTTACAACCAAACAAGGACAAAAGGTGCCGCATGGAGTCGGGACGCGTCGTACTCTATAACTTTCGCATAAGTTAAAGGGTATAAACGATAAAATCTCCTGATCGTGACTTCGGTCGATAGCCTATCGCAGCACAATAACCAACCCAACAATTAAACAAGAACATGGGTTGGATCATGCACCATGATAGACCATGTTCCTCAGTCATTCACAGAAGTAGCACTTCACAACCAGAATAAGTCTTCCGTTCATAACTTCGGTCCACAGCCTATCATAGTACGATAACCAACCCAACAATCAAACAAGAACATGGGTTGGATCACGTACCATGACAGTCCGCTTCCCTCAGTTACTCACGGAAGGTAATAGGGTACAAGCAATTCATTTTCACGGCCAATCAAGTCTACGAGTTTCTAGTGGGACGAGGTTATCCTCGCATCATATTATGTAGAAATCCTCAGATCGTATCTTTCCAGCAAGGCTAGCCAACCCAGGGGTTCGCGTAGACAGGTATGATTTGAGCACAGGTCCCTCGTAAGGCTACCTTGCTAAAACATATAATATGTAGCAGGAATTAATCGGATACAGTCATCCACTCGTTGCAGATGACAATGTATCCGTGGAGACCAGCCGGCGCGTCAAGACAGTATCTCAAGGCGGCTGGTGTAACACGATCTCGGGATTCCGCCCTCCCCATGCATCTAGTATATTTAGTTGCCTAGTTTAACCCTAGGTGAAATCTGGACTCACATGCTGTGGCCTGCATGATTATCCTCCTAAAATCGTACCTTAGTATGAGTACCCCAAAGAGGATTCATGTCAATCAGTATGTCAACATGTTCTACCCTCCTTAGTGTAATACATCATTGCAAATACGCCACGTGGAGTTACGAGTCTTTTGTCGAGCATGAACAAGAACTGGGACATTCAGGTACATATATCAGGTAGGAACACTTTGTTCTTCGGGTCACAATAGTGCTCATATCATGCTCGGGACAAAAGGCGTAAGGATATAAAATGGGCATATAATATATAATATATATATAATAATAATAATAATAATAATAATGAGGTAACAATATAAGGCACAAAAGTCCATGCGGCTCAGGGGGAGTGAGTCCATGCGACCGGGTCAATACTGGTTCATGCGGCTGGGACTGCACGCTCATGCGGCTAAGGGAGCCCCAAGGCGCATGCGGCTGGAAAGGCGAGTTCATGCGGCTGCGAAGGGGTGTCAGCGTATGCGGCTATGATCAGATGACGTCCGATGCGGCTGAGTTTGGGCGATGCATATGCGGCTGGGTGATGGATGGGCCTTATGCGGCCCAGGAACAGCAGCGCATATGCGGCGGGGTGCAAAGAAACTCATGCAGCTCGAAGGCTAGCCGCATGAAGTCCATGCGACCGGGGCTCATGCGGCTCAATTACTTGCCGCATGAAGATTCATGCGGTCAAGTACTCAAGTAAGTCTTATGCGGCTAGGAAAGACTTTCCATGCGGCTGAACTCGAACGAGTCTCATGCGGCTGGAAAGGCCATGCGGCCAGAGACTTGCCGCATGAAGACTCATGCGGTCAAGTACTGCTCTTCTTCTCCACCTGTCCGAGAAGAGGAGCCAAGCAACCATGGCTTCCAAGCTACACAAAACCTTCATCCGGAGCCCAAATCGGAACTACCTTAGGTCAAAATGGGGTAGAATAAAATTCTCTACAACATGGAACCATCAAAACTTAAAAATAATGAAATTTGCTAGATCAAAACCAAGAAAATCCGAAAATGGTTAAAACCTAGATCTACAAAGATTAAAGCTTCAAAATGAAAAACTTCAAGTTCTAAACTAGTATAGAATAAGAAGAAGAACATATTTTGACAAATAATTTGTAAGAAAATATCAACAACATTTATGGATCCATCTCTTGAGCAAGTTGGTACTTGCCTAAAAGTTTGCTTGAGGAAAATAAATGAAAGAGTGAATGAAGAGAGAGAGAGTGTGGAAAAGAATATATATAGGGGTTGGGTTGACTCAAAGAAACCCTAAGCTTAAGCATGCTCTTAGCCATGTGACTAATGACATGTTAATGCTACATGATACAACTAATTAAATTAAGTAAATAAAATCCTAACCACAACACGGTTCAGAAATCTTATCATCGAAACAGTGAACCACGCCTACAACCAGACAAGGACAAGGGGTGGCACACTAATTCGCGACGAGATACTGTTCCATGCCATGGCCAGTTACAAATACAGGATAAATACAATAAAGATACAGGTGCCAGATACCATATACCTGAAAAATCAAAAATTTACGTATTCCGGGAATGGGGAGTGACATCTCTACCCTCCTTAGAAAAATTCCGTCCTCGGAATTTCGATAAGGCTAGTCGAGCGCGCTCTCAGATCACGAAATACACTCATGACATAATGCAAGCACAACTATCAAACAACACATGACATATGAACAGATTACGAAAGAAAGAACTATTAAGTAAAAGCACAAACAATAATCATACCATAGAAGGAAAATGATCGGAGACATACGAATAAAATATGCCTCTCAAGTCAGGTAGGAATTCGTCCTCGATGTCCTACACTGACTCCCAAAGTGGACAAGGGTCAACGCTTGAGATAAGTCGGTACTAATGACTAAATCAAGAACGAGACTCTGCCCAGGACGTACTCTCGTAATCAAGACACATGATAAATATCACGTATCACATGATACGAGAGCAGATGAGTGAGACGAGAAAGTCGCCTTCACTCTTCGAATATAGAACTCAAGGAATTATAATGAATAATACTGAAATCTTACCCACAATCTGACCACCTTCGGCCAACCTCTGCTCTAATACTCCAAATTCTTCTTGCCTTTGTCCCTGCCTTCCCTGGCCCTGCTGTCCAACCTGATGTTGCGCTTGTCGGTACATCTGAGCTTGCGTCAGTAATGGGCGCTGGGCTAGTGGCCTCACTGCTAGTGCTGGCCCTTGATACGGTGCTACCTTTGGAGCTGGCAACGCCGGAAACCGTTGAGCTGGCCCTCCTGGCCTCTGCATCAGAGGACAATTGGCAATCCTATGGTCTGGACTGCCACACCTCAAGCATAATCCATTAGTTGAACGACACACATCCCTAGTGTGCCCTCCCTTACCACAGTAAGTGCAACCCACTGGTGCTTCCTGATGCTGCTGCTGGTTCCTCTGTTGCTGCTGTCGAACTGGTGCAGTCACAATTGTCGTGACTGGTGCTGCATCACGAATACGGACGCCAGGTGCTGGTGCTGACGTCCGAGGTACTGCTCCTCCCCCAGCACTCTGCGTATGAGACCTCTTCTGGCCCCCAGTCCTTGCTGATAACCTTTGCATAGTAAGCTCGTGCCTCCGAGCCGCCGTCAATACTGCATCGAATGTCTGGTAGTCGTGCCCCTCGACCAACTGCAAAATCTCTAGGTGAAGTCCCTGCTGGAACCTCATTGCTCTCTCTGGCTCTGTCGCCACCATCATCCGAGCAAACCTACTTAACCTGCAGAACTCCGCTGCATAACCATCCACCGTCTTACCAGCCTGCTTGAGACTGATAAACCACTGCTGTAGCTCATATCGCGCTACCACGCCAAAGTACTTAGCCTTGAATCTGGTACTGAAGCTATCCCAGGAAACAGGATGCCTCATTCCAACCTCTTTCGATGCCCACCAATCGCGGGCGAGATCCTGAAGTAAAAGTCTGACCTGGTCAACCTTCTCTTCTGCTGGAACCTTTGCTGCGGTTAATATGGCCTCTGTATCCTGAAGCCAAGCATCCGCCGTGATGGCATCCTCCGTGCCGTCAAAATATTTCGGGTTAAGTCGACAAAACCTTTCGGACGCTCCTGAATCATTTCTGACACTTCTCTCAAGGGCTAATTGCAACCCCTGATTCTGTAGCACATTCTGTTCTTGCTGTCGGGTTTGTTGTTGCTGTTGGGCTGCCATCTGGCGTTGCTAGGTCTCCAATAACCCTCTAATAATCTGCAATAGTGCCGGTGTATCTAGTGCTACTGGTACTACCGGCATCACTAGAGGTACGGGATCCTCTGGCCTCTGCGGCTCAACTGGCTCATGCTCGATAACATTCTCGATGGGAATCTGTCCAGGTAGAGGGGCTACCCCTTGCTGATCTCCAACTGGTCCCTGATCTACTGGATTCTCTCCCATGTCGGCTCCTCCAATAGTCGAGAATGATGTGACCCTAAAGGAAAGGATACAAGGTATCAAAAGACAGGATGGGAAGGAATCGAGGATGACAATCATGTTAGCAATCAAGGTGGGAGAAAGAGAAGACGAATCAGAAGATCAAGGGGAACATGTTTTGATTGAGACTCCTATAATCGCAACACCCCACAAGTCTGAAAAACAGACCTGCATGGGCCACCACTAAAACCTTGTCACGCCCCAGTACCGGAATACTGAGACGGACTAGGCCAGCTACACCATATGAGGTATATAAACGTCATACGGCGATCGTGGCTGTCAAGAGACTAGGGGGTGCATGCTACAATCAGGTCTCCTATGGTCCCACAGAGCATCTATGTCTCAATCAATCAAAACAAGAAGCAGTAAATAATGATCATATAAGACAAAGCAGTAAGGCGTCCCCGACGCTTCATCAGAATGATTCATGAGTCTAGCTATACAAAATGATGAGCTAGTTCCGAGAGTCAATAGTACATAACTATATTCAGCTGCAGTCTGATTTAATTACAATTATGTAAAGGAAACTAGTGTCCAGAACTGCCGGCTAAACAAGTGCCGGTGGCTAAACGCCAAGTACAAAATAGAAGATATCAGAGCGGTGAAGAAGAAACCCACTCATGGTCCCTGGCGCCCATACTCCTGGTGTGCACCATTGTTCGGGTGGAAGGCTGGATCCTCTGGAGCTGCTACGAGATCTGGCCAAACAAAACCAGCGGGGTCAGCCCCGAATAGCAAGTACCGCCAAAGGGGCACAAGAGTTAAGATTAAAAACCCAGTTAATAGAATGATTGATAATAGTAATACTCATGCTACCATTATAGGGTAACGCCACATCCTCGAACCCATATGGCACCCTTACAACCAAACAAGGACAAAAGGTGCCGCATGGAGTCGGGACGCGTCGTACTCTATAACTTTCGCATAAGTTAAAGGGTATAAACGATAAAATCTCCTGATCGTGACTTCGGTCGATAGCCTATCGCAGCACAATAACCAACCCAACAATCAAACAAGAACATGGGTTGGATCATGCACCATGATAGACCATGTTCCTCAGTCATTCACAGAAGTAGCACTTCACAACCAGAATAAGTCTTCCGTTCATAACTTCGGTCCACAGCCTATCATAGTACGATAACCAACCCAACAATCAAACAAGAACATGGGTTGGATCACGTACCATGACAGTCCGCTTCCCTCAGTTACTCACGGAAGGTAATAGGGTACAAGCAATTCATTTTCACGGCCAATCAAGTCTACGAGTTTCTAGTGGGACGAGGTTATCCTCGCATCATATTATGTAGAAATCCTCAGATCGTATCTTTCCAGCAAGGCTAGCCAACCCAGGGGTTCGCGTAGACAGGTATGATTTGAGCACAGGTCCCTCGTAAGGCTATCTTGCTAAAACATATAATATGTAGCAGGAATTAATCGGATACAGTCATCCACTCGTTGCAGATGACACTGTATCCGTGGAGACCAGCCGGCGCGTCAAGACAGTATCTCAAGGCGGCTGGTGTAACACGATCTCGGGATTCCGCCCTCCCCATGCATCTAGTATATTTAGTTGCCTAGTTTAACCCTAGGTGAAATCTGGACTCACATGCTGTGGCCTGCATGATTATCCTCCTAAAATCGTACCTTAGTATGAGTACCCCAAAGAGGATTCATGTCAATCAGTATGTCAACATGTTCTACCCTCCTTAGTGTAATACATCATTGCAAATACGCCACGTGGAGTTACGAGTCTTTTGTCGAGCATGAACAAGAACTGGGATATTCAGGTACATATATCAGGTAGGAACACTTTGTTCTTCGGGTCACAATAGTGCTCATATCATGCTCGGGACAAAAGGCGTAAGGATATAAAATGGGCATATAATATATAATATATATATAATAATAATAATAATAATAATAATGAGGTAACAATATAAGGCACAAAAGTCCATGCGGCTCAGGGGGAGTGAGTCCATGCGACCGGGTCAATACTGGTTCATGCGGCTGGGACTGCACGCTCATGCGGCTAAGGGAGCCCCAAGGCGCATGCGGCTGGAAAGGCGAGTTCATGCGGCTGCGAAGGGGTGTCAGCGTATGCGGCTATGATCAGATGACGTCCGATGCGGCTGAGTTTGGGCGATGCATATGCGGCTGGGTGATGGATGGGCCTTATGCGGCCCAGGAACAGCAGCGCATATGCGGCGGGGTGCAAAGAAACTCATGCGGCTCGAAGGCTAGCCGCATGAAGTCCATGCGACCGGGGCTCATGCGGCTCAATTACTTGCCGCATGAAGATTCATGCGGTCAAGTACTCAAGTAAGTCTTATGCGGCTAGGAAAGACTTTCCATGCGGCTGAACTCGAACGAGTCTCATGCGGCTGGAAAGGCCATGCGGCCAGAGACTTGCCGCATGAAGACTCATGCGGTCAAGTACTGCTCTTCTTTTCCACCTGTCCGAGAAGAGGAGCCAAGCAACCATGGCTTCCAAGCTACACAAAACCTTCATCCGGAGCCCAAATCGGAACTACCTTAGGTCAAAATGGGGTAGAATAAAATTCTCTACAACATGGAACCATCAAAACTTAAAAATAATGAAGTTTGCTAGATCAAAACCAAGAAAATTCGAAAATGGTTAAAACCTAGATCTACAAAGATTAAAGCTTCAAAATGGAAAACTTTAAGTTCTAAACTAGTATAGAATAAGGAGAAGAACATATTTTGACAAATAATTTGTAAGAAAACATCAACAACATTTATGGATCCATCTCTTGAGCAAGTTGGTACTTGCCTAAAAGTTTGCTTGAGGAAAATAAATGAAAGAGTGAATGAAGAGAGAGAGTGTGGAAAAGAATATATATAGGGGTTGGGTTGACTCAAAGAAACCCTAAGCTTAAGCATGCTCTTAGCCATGTGACTAATGACATGTTAATGCTACATGATACAACTAATTAAATTAAGTAAATAAAATCCTAACCACAACACGGTTCAGAAATCTTATCATCGAAACAGTGAACCACGCCTATAACCAGACAAGGACAAGGGGTGGCACACTAATCCGCGACGAGATACTGTTCCATGCCATGGCCAGTTACAAATACAGGATAAATACAATAAAGATACAGGTGCCAGATACCATATACCTGAAAAATCAAAAATTTACGTATTCCGGGAATGGGGAGTGACACTTCCCGCCGTCGCTAGAGATGATCAACCATCGTCGTTCGCAGCGGTGGACCATGCACAGCCGGGATCTAGCCGCCATCATCGTCGTAGAAGAGAATGGCCTGTCACCGTCGCCTAGTCACTGGCACCGACCGACGCTACAAAAATAAGCCAAATTAGCAACGTCCAAATACGTCGCTAATTAAGGCATATACGTCGCTAAAGTTATTTAGCGACGTATTTAGCGACGGAAAATGAAGATCGCGAAAAACCTAATCGCAGATGACACCTTTGTCGCCCTACGTCGCTGTTTGTGATGTCATCATAATGTCGCTGTGTTGTCGCAAAAGTAGCGGCAGAGGGCGACGAAAATTAACGTCGTAAAATTAGCGACGTAGTACGACATATTAGCGACGTCCAGATATATTTATATGATGACATGGCATGCCTGCCACGTCAGCATCTTAGCGACATACATCGACATATTAGCGACGACAGTATTCTACAGTGAAGCGACGGATTACGACGGTTAGCGACGCAATACCGCTATTTAGCGACGTACCTATACGTCGCTATCCGTCGCTATACGTCGCAGAATAATAAAAAAATATTTAAAAAAATATAATGTGTATTTTTGTTATGCTGTGTGTCTGTGTTTACAGTGTGTGTGAAGTGCAGTATTCGAACCATCGACAGTTTTGCTTACTGTTCTATGTTTTATCTTGGATAAAAAGAGCAACAGTTCAGGGTGTACTTCTCAGAGCTTCCTCTTTACGTCCTTCACCTTCTCGGGATCCTGTACGACGTCCCAAGAGAGTGAAGGATGTGAAAATGAAGCTCTCAGAAGTACACCCTGAACAGTTGCTCTTTCTGTCCAAGATAAAACATACAACAGTAATCAAAACTATCGATGGTTCCGAACACTGCATTTCACATACACTGTAAACACAGACACACATCATCACAAAAATACATATTATATTTTTTTAAAATTTGGATAGCACCTCCTTTGTATATCAGATCATCGCTTATAACCCAGCGTAGGTATATTTGTCATCCCCGTCGCAGATATCACAAAGAAAATATAACAAAGTAAATATCACAATAAAAATACCAACAAAGTAAATATCACAAAGTAAATATCCAACAAACATACATGTCCACAATGGAGGGCAAATAAGAATAAAAATCAGTGTACGTAACGGTCAATGGGCCCATAGGGCCAATACAAACAAAGATGATAAAAAATCTACTGGATCACTAAGGACCCCTGTCGCGTATCTGGGATAACATGTACTCATACTGCTCCTGTGTGAGCTGCACCGTAGGGGCAGTAGGAGGCAGTACAACGTCTGGAGTTGGCGCCATCGATGGACAGGGAGGACGTATTTGCTCCAGCTCTCGCAGTCGGTCACCATGCGTAGCAAGGGTACTTACCATCCTCTGAGTACTCTCCTCAAGAGAAGTATGCAGCTGGGTGAGTGAGGCAGCCACGGTCCTCTGCGATCCCTCCAGCTCGACCTGTCTACGCTCTGTGCGCTACATAGACTCGGTGAGCGTGTACAAGCTGGCAGCTGTAGCCTGCTGCAGACTCATCAACTCCAGTATACTGTGCTCGACCGTATCAAATCGTCCGGTGATCATCGGATCGTCGGATCGCCGCTCTGCCCCAGCTGCCTCAAAAATCTGCTGCTGCAACTCGCGACACAGCTCGTAGAGCTGTCTGCACACATCCTGCGCTCGTGATGACGCCTGTGAAGCTGGAGACTGCGTACTGACAGAGGGGGCCCGGGATAACTCCGAAGCCAAATATGTGTCGTAGGATCCCGTACCGTAGTATGTACCCTTCTGAAGACCGCCAACGGCGGTCATCCAGAGCTCGTCCGGCGATGGAGCTGTAGGCGGCTGGGAGAAAGTACCAGCCCCTCCCTCTGCTGGTGCACTAGCAGCAGCAGCCGCCTCCTCTTGTAGCCGAACAAACTCGGCCTAGAACAATGTTTGCTAACGTATAAGTATTTGCTAAAGTCTATATTAATATCTATTTTCCTGTTTTCTAAATTATAGTAAATTAATATAAAGAATAGAACGTACATATGCCTGCGTCGCCCTCTCGTCAATGAACTCTCCAGCCCTCCGATGGGTGACCAGGAAGACGATCACCATGTTCGGGTCCTCACCCTTTTTTACCTGTTAAAATATATTATCTATTATTTGAATTAAATATTCTATCGAACTATATATAAAATGATGTCCGTCATAGAAAACGTACCAGACGATGAAAATGCTCCGTCATCGGAATGGAGCCACCACACCACTTACCGGCGCTCGACCGTGCCTCTTTGGCCTTGTCAGACCGCTCCTGGTACCTGGCCTCGGCGAATCTAGCCTTCATCGCAGTCCACTGCTCTGGCGTGATCCAACCGTGGATCGACTTTCCGGAGCGATCACAAGACTTCTGGTCGTGGATCGCATCACGGATGAGCTTGCCTGCGACGGCAGAAAATTGGGCCTCGATCTTCACCGCCCGGTGTGGTAGATAGAAATAGGTCCTCTACAAGAAGTAAAATAGAAAAGTTGTATAATATACACAAATGATTATTAAAATTTAAAATAAACAAATTTTTTACCTTGAAGTCGGCGAACCAAAAGGCCTTCCTATCTGCGGGAGTATCTGAGTAGTTAATCCAAGGCCTACCATAGTTCTGCCTCAGAAATACCCCCAACTGTCTCTGTACTGCAGGAGGCCGATATCTATACAATAATAATTTTCATGAATATATATGTACATATAATCATTTGAGAAATATATATTAACTAATTAACTTACTTCGTTGGCCCGTCCGTCCAAATCTCCATACGCGTCTCGTCTGGGGGAGCGCATGGAGGGTCGTTCTCACCTCCTACCTGGACAGGATCAGTCTGATCGCCGTCCTCCATATGCTCGATGTCGGCTCCCCCTATCGAGCCGTCGGTAGGAGGAATGCTGGACGCGGAATCAGGAATGCTGGACGCGGGATCAGGAATGCTGGATACGGGATCAGGAACGCTGGACGACGAGGGAGGAGTCGCCAACTTGCTGGATCTGCCCTGTCCCGGTAATAGACCGGGAACAGAATGGTACAATGGCGTACTCGGAGATGAGGATGAGGGTACGAAATCTCCATCCCCAGCCCAAGGCAGACGGGACTGCCTAATATAAAATCCTTTACGTCGTCCAGATGGTCTAGTCATACCTGATAATAACATATGACAATAAAACAAAAATACATATTTATATGATAGACATCACAGATTTTTGAAAAATATCATAGTCACAGATAAAAGTGTCACTAAAGTGTCACTAAAGTGTCACAGATTTATATGATAAAAGTGTCACTAAAGTATCAAATATGATGATAAAACAAACGTACAGATTTAATCCTCTTCTGAAAATTCATCTAGTTCGTTTAGCTCATCATCTTCTTCTTCTTCTTCCTCCTCTACATCTTCACTTTCATCTGCATCTTCTTCTTGAGATAATTCTACTTCTTCTACACAATTAGATGTGTAATGAGGAACTTCTGTCGTGTCCACTTCTATAATATTTGTTACAAGAGGTAGTTTATCCTCTTGATAAGCTATATCGTCAACCTCAAAGGTATTTCAAGCTTTGGTCTTGCATACTGCCCACCAGTCCGACTGTGTTGTTCCCCGTTTAGGATAACTTGTGAAGTACACAAGCTGAGCCTGACTTGATAGGACAAATGGTTCATAGGCTTGATATCGACGCCGATAGTTTATATCCACAAGACCGTGCTTGTCTACTTTCCAACCATGACCTTCAATCGGATCGAACCAATCACACCTGAATAACACAATCTTAGCAGGCTCTATTCTATAACTATATGTAAGCTCCACGATCTCCCGTAGCACGCCATAGAAATCGTTGCCCGCATCAACATCTTTGTAGTTCGAAGATCTGATATACAAACAACTGTTTTTGGTGGAGTCGAGATCCACAAAGTTGTCTCTGATCGGGCAAGTTGTTGACTTGAACCTAAATCCATTAACACAGTAGCTTAGCCATATTTTTGCAGCATAAATTGGTCCTTTTGCTAGCGTTCTAATAGACTCATTCTCAAGTCTTGCGTATGGACGATCGACCTAAATACCACAAAAAAAGAAATTAAGCCCATTCTCAATCAAGTGCATATACAGAAAGGTAATTACAGAGTTCTCAAGTCTTACATATGCACTCAACCATGATGGAAAATAATACCTCATTTCTTGTTCTAGTTCTTCTTCTGTTATGTGTGGCCTACCTGACCTCACATCATCATTAAATATGCTGAAAATAACATCGTTCAATTAATGTAATAGTATAATAATCAACACTATTAAAATAATGTAGATGTATTAATTACTTACCCCTCCAGTTTCTCTACTTCCTCCTCATCACAGTTCAGTAATACATACACCTGAGCAGCCCTTAGCTCATCATCGTTCAGATATCTCTTCTTCATTTTACCCGATGGCTTTCCTGGAGCATTGAATACCTTCAGTATTGTATCATTATATTCATGATCTCCGTCGTCATTTCTGGAAGCTCTCGTTCTATTAGTTGTAACATGAGGCTTGAAATACATCGAACAAAAGTTTGTAATCTTCTCGAGAACATAGGCTTCACAAATAGAACCCTCGACCCGTGCCTTATTTTTCACCTTTCTTTTTAGGTGATTCAAATATCGCTCGAACGGGTACATCCATCGATATTCGACGGATCCACCAACACTTACATCATAGGATAGATGAATTGGCAAATGCTTCACAGAGTCGAAGAATCTAGAAGGAAACACCCTCTCTAGCTTGCACAGTGTTACCGCAATGTCCTTCTCTTGCTTTTCTAGACGATCAACGAGCAATTTCTTAGAACAAAGATCCCTAAAAAATATGCTAAGCTCCGTCAATGAATCCCAAACTGCCTGCGGTAAGAATTCCCGAAATACAATCGGAATTAACCTCTCCATGAATACGTGACAGTCGTGGCTCTTCATACCCGTCAATTTATTTTCCTTCGGATCGACACATCTTCTCAGATTTGACACATATCCGTCTGAAAATTTTAGGCCCTGGATCCACCGACAAAGTCTCACTTTATTCTCCTTGTCCAGCGAGAAAATTGACTTCGGCAGGAACTGTTTTCTATTTTGCTCTATCAAATGCAACGCAGGGCGTTTGTATATTTCTTCTAAGTCCAACCTGGCCTTGGGATTGTCTTTCATTTTTTCCTTTACGTCCATCACGGTATTAATTATGTTATCAAACACATTCTTCTCAATATGCATGACATCAAGATTATGTCTGATCAGATTGGTACTCCAGTAAGGCAGATCCCAGAATATGCTCCTCTTTGTCCAGTTATGATCTCTACCAAATCCATCGCACTTGTACCCAGTTATAGGATCTTCGATAGCACTTAGAAAATCTCTAACCTCCTCCCATATCGTGGCTCCGTACCACCTTGGTGGTGGATCACCCTTCTCTACAATGCCGACATGGAATGCATTCATGTTCCTTTTGAACGGATGATCTTTTGGCAGAAATTGCCGATGACAATCAAAGAAGTACGATTTTCCTCCGTGTTTCAAGCGAAAAGCCTTACTACGGTCCATGCAATACGGATATGAGAGACGGTCATGAGTGCTCCATCCAGATAACATTCCATATGCCAGAAAGTCGTTGATGGTCCACATAAGGGTTGCATTCATCTGAAAATTCTGCTTTCTAGAAACATCGTACATGTTAGCGCCTACTTCCCGTAACTGATTCAACTCATCTATCAAAGGCTGTAAGTACACATCAATGTTCCTTTTGGGATTGTTTGGACCAGGAATTATAACGGTTAGAAACATGTACTGAGTCTTCATGCACATCCAAGGCGATAGATTATACGGAGTGACAATCACAGGCCAGCACGAATATTGGGATCCTGAAAGACCAAAAGGAGTAAAACCGTCAGAAAATAGCCCCAACCTGACATTACGCGGATCTGAAGCAAAATCAGGATACACTCGATCAAAGTTCTTCCATGCTTCTCCATTGGATGGGTGATCCAACACTCCTTCAATCTGTTCTCGCATGTGCCAACTCATATTTTCGGCCGTCTCTTTCACCATAAATAATCTTTGCAACTACGGCGTTAAAGGCAAGTAGTGCATTGAATCGATCGGTCTTCTTGCACCTAGAAACCTTCCTGTACTAGTTGTCTTATAGCGATCAGCACCACAAAATCTGTACACATCTGGGTCCTTGTCGTCTTTGTAGTACAGCATGCACCCATTGTGACAATAATCGATTTTCTCGTATCCCATCCAGAGCGATCTCACCATCCTCTTAGACCGATAGAAGTCTTTAGGTAACTTAGCACCCGCCGGCAAGATCTCTATAATCAACTCCAATACTCGGTTGTAGCATTCTTGCGACATGTTAAAATCTGACTTAATGCTCAACAGTCTTGTAACCACCTCCAACGGTGAATGATCCTCACAACCAGGATACAATAGAGTCCTTGCATTCTCCAGCAACTCCATGAACTTTACGGCATCGACATTCGGTGCCTCCTCAGCTGCATCATGAACGAAACTAGGCCCCGCAGCGTCGAAAACCATGTTCACGCACCCGTCGTCGTATGCATGATTATCTGAAACAAAATTATGTTCCGCATGCATATACGGCTCAACATAAGGCTCCGACTCTGATGCTAAAGACACAAGTTCTCCGTGTGCGGTCCACTGATAGTAATTAGGCGTAAAACCCCTCGAGTATAAATGATATGTCACTTCCACTTCTGGATAATATTTTACGTTATGACATTTCACACATGGACACTTAATTTTGGTGTCATCCATGTACTAAGGGAACGCCTTAGCAAACTGCAGGAACTGCTCTACTCCCGCTATGTATTTATCTCGTATACCACACATATCATCAGGACGACGATTATACATCCATGAACGATCCCGCAATTAGTAATTCATGTCCATTTGGAAATAATTCTGCAAAGATGGACACACATGTTCAGCGCAGTAACTAGTCAAACTGGGTGAAGTTGAGTTGACTAAGTCAATATCTTGGACAAACTAGTCAAACTGGGTAAAGTTGACTAAGTCTAGGCAATTATCCTTCACTAGACATAGACATGGAAGAAACACCGATATTTGCAGTGTCCGAACTTCCTACTGTATATTACAGTAGAGAGACATGGTAACCGTGTGTAGGGGTACAACTCGGGCGGGGCATGGCTCTGCCTACCTGAGCTCACTGCCTACAGGGTAGTGTACATGAGTAGTGTACATGACCTATTAGCCTATGCTCCAAGCCAATTCCTCTACTCGACTTGATATCATATCCTCTTCATATCAGATATTTGATACCAAGATAGGAAAGGTTGACAGATACTTGAATATAAAATTCCCCCCCTTTACCTATCAACTGATACCAACTGATATCAGTTTCCATTGGTCGAATACCCATGTACTTCCATACCATTTTACTCATCAAAGTTAACTATTTCTAACCCTATGCATAGTCAGTCACCTGTTTTAGAAACCTATACATAGTTAAAGACCCATTTCTAACCCTATGCACAGTCAGTCAGTCACCTGTTTTAGAAACCTATACATAGTTAGAAACCTATACATAGTTAAAAACCCTATGCAAACAAAAAGACTATGGTCCGCATCAATCTCCTCTCTTTTTGGGTTAGGATCTTAAGTGGCCTAGTCATGCTGCATATTATTTGGTCACGATTGGTTCGCAAAATCAAAGTAAAAGTCATTCATATTTTGGAATTTGAATATCAAACGAGACTTTTATGGAAATAGCAATCATAACAAAATATTTATGCTTTGTTTTGAGATTGATGTAACATTTTTTTCTTTCTTTTTAAACTCTCTCCCGGGCCTCGTTTGGTTCGCATAATGGAAAAAGAAAGAAAATTAATTCCTCGACATTTTATTTCTTTTAAAAAATTACAATTTTTATTGATTTTTTTTTATATTTAAAAATGTCAATGAATTTGAAAAGAAAAGTGTGCTTCAATTTGGAAAAGTGATTCCTTACTTGAATGGTTGTAATTACTTTCCTCCCTAATTTTTTTCTATTAAAAATTATTTTTCTTTACTCCTCAATTCTTTTGACACCAAAACATAGAAAAGTAATTATTTTTCTTTCCCAATCCGATAATTCGACAAACCAAACGAGAAAAGTAAACCTAACTCAATATTGTTGTTGATTTTTCCTACAAGTCTACACTCAACATGCTGTCAAACATCGTCGGTGGACGTGTGTGTGTCTGTGTGTGTCTGTGTGTGTGTGTGTCCGTGTGTCCGTGTGTGTGTGTGTGTGTGTGTGTGTGT
Organism: Iris pallida; assembly: GCA_029216955.1. Lineage (NCBI taxonomy): Eukaryota > Viridiplantae > Streptophyta > Magnoliopsida > Asparagales > Iridaceae > Iris > Iris pallida. Next base: position 10,964,151 of record JANAVB010016599.1, on the reverse strand, counting down.
GTGTGTGTGTCTCTGTGTGTGTGTGTGTGTCCGTATGCATATGTGTGTCCGTGGGAGGAGAATGAGGAGGAGGGAGAGGAGTTAGGTTAGGGTTTATACCTTAGGAAGAGGAGGAGTAGCTCGGATTGGGGGAGGAGGAGCTCGACGGGGGGGGGGGGGGTAGGGGCCGCCGGAGGTGGAGGGAGTCGCCGAGGGGGGAGGGAGTCGCCGGAGAGGAGGGAAAATTTGAGATCGAAATTTCTAATTTTCGAGTGAGGAGGAAAAGGAAGCAGCGTGCCCTAAGTAAAAAAAGTTAGCGACGTCAATAGTAGACGTCGCTAAACGTCGCAAATATTTTAATATATAGCAAAATATTTTAATATATGGCGACATATTTTAATAATATGTCGCTGAACGTCGCTATTCAGCGACGTAATATACCTAATGTCGCTGGACGTCGCTATTCAGCGACGTTTTGCGATGTCTGTAGATAGGAGTCGCTATATTACATATATAGCGACGTAATTTTATTCCGTCGCTAAAATGCGTCGCTAATATAGCATATTTTAGTAGTGTGACACCTGGGAGACCGCCACCGCCATCGACATGGCTGGCTAGGTAGGTGACCGATTGGTCGCTGATGGTGGGGATGGAGTTCCTGCCATGGCCGCTCCCAATTTCTAGGGTTAGGGTTTCCGACTTGAAAATGATTTTTTTAGGGAAGAGGGGGTCTGGAGAGCTCTTGGGAATTGAGAGCTCGAAGTAAAGAAGAGAATAATTTTCTCTCTCTTCCACTTAGTTTTAAACACATCAGGAAAAGAATGGAAAGTTGCATACAAGTCCCCCTTTAATTTCTATTTTCACTAATACTATAAAATCTGTTAGAAAAGCTGTTAGGTAGTTAGGGAGAGTGGTTAGAAATGTGGGGACCACAATTGTTAGTTATAACTAATTCCTGAATTAATCACTCAAGCTAAAGTATATAAAATTTCTCCCCAATTTAACTAATCATAGGAATTTAATTAAGAAACTTATTTACTCAAACTAACTCAAATTAGGAAGAAACTTTTAAAAATCCCTAAACTTGAGGAAGTGGGGTTACAAATCTACTCTCCTTACAAAAATTTTGTCCTCGAAATTTCAAAGAGATCGACACGGTACGAGAATGCCACAAGGTTCAAAATTGATCAGAGAATATATTCCATAACCAGGTACGAAAATCATGACGATTTGGAATGATTTAGCATGGTCAAACAAACAGATAAAATGCCACCAAATCGATAATGGTCAAATTTTAATTAGGTACGAAGGGAAACAAAATTATAAGGAATCGAAATAACATGATTTAACAGTGATCGAGAATTAAATAGGCACGTGGTGGAATAAATTTTAATTACGACTTAAAGGAGTAAATCATGAGGGTACAACCTTCTAAGCACGATCAAAGTTGAAAGTTTGGCACATTTGAACTAGAACAAATTAGGAAAAATCATGCATGATTAAGGTCGGAGTTAGACAAACACGATCAAAATATATGCACGATTTTAAAATCTAGTGAAACGGAATCAAGATCTAGCAATGTGTAAAATCAACGATCCAACAATAATATACAAGAAGAAAAATTGTAAGGGTTGAGGGAAAAATATATGGAACTAATCCGGAGATATCAGTATCAAGTCAAGGTGAAGACTACATGGATTTGTCATTCAAGGAAAATCAATAATCATATAAAAGAGGGATATCGTCTCCATGGTACCCGAGGACATATAGGTATTTGAAATCGCTTTGCTTAGAATCCCTACCCCGCCAGTATATATCTGACTGCAGTGGACTTTCGGCTCCGTGACTCAAATAGCAATATGTCACCGAGCACTCTATCGACTTATCCATTTGCCAACAATATGGACGAAGCAACTCAAGAGATCAAATATGAAGATTTTAGGACAAAGTCTCGATAATATCCGAAAACCTACGAATGTCTGAAACCACTTCAACTTAGAGTTCAAGCCCCGCCAGTGTGCTGCTGGCTGCAATGAATTTCTAGTCTCTGCAATCCAGATAACGGCTGTAGCGTGCAACTGCCACACCCTAGTAGGTCATCGAATAGTCTTCCAACTTTATCCATAAGAATTTAAAAAAACTCAAGAAATTCAAAATGAGTTCCGGTAGTCTAAGTCAAGATAAAAGGTAATATTATATGCTTTTTAGAAACAAAGGGTTTATAGGTACTAAGAAGCAACAAGGAATCAAATTAAAGGGTAGTGAGTACAAAAGGGCACTAGGGAGATTTAAAATCTCGAACAGTGAATCGAAGTCTCAAATAATAACCGAAATCTTAACTGATATCTGGGATGGTAACAAAATTCCGTATATGGAACTTTATCCTGAAGGGAATAACAAAGTCTCGAAGGATGATCAGAAACAAAGTATCAGATAAAAGACAAGGTTGCAAAATAAGAAATAAAATCTCGTATTGGAAACGATGTTCAACAAAAACCCAAATAACAACAAAACCTTGAACAGATCTCGAATGGAAAACGTGATCTCCAATAGAATGCAAAGTCTCAATTAGAACTAAAATATCACAAAATCGTAGATAGAAGGTAATTCTCGAATAGAAAAACCTCGAACGAGAAGTAAGGCTTATGACTATTGAGTAGAGATAGAGTATCAAGTAGAAAATAAGAAACAATGCATCGAATGGTGAATATGAGACAAGCAAAATCTCAAATAGAAAATGGGGTCAAACAAGGTTGTGAACAAAACAAATTCTTGAATAGGAGCGAGCCACGCATAGGAAGAAAAATCTTCAAAATCTTCAAAGGAATCCTCAACAATGTCTTAAATAGGATGGAGCTCGAACAAGGTTTCGAATGGGGAACATGATTAAAATCTCAATTAACACGGAGAATAGTCATTTCAGTGCTTTAAGGCATGAGAATGACCATTCTCCGTTTTATTTCAGTGCTTTAAGGCATGAGAATGACATTCTCCATATTAAATTACACGGATAATGACATTCTCATGCGTTAAAACGCATGAGAATGACCATACTCCGTTTTAAATTACCTGGAGGATGCCATTCTACGTTTTAAATTATACGGAGAATGACATTCCCAGTGTTAAAACGCATGAGAATGCCAATATCCATGTAATTTAATACGGAGAATGTCATTCTCCGTTTTAAATTATACGGAGAATGTCATTCTCCGTTTCATTTAAACGGAGAATGACATTCTCCGTATTAAATTACACGGATAATGGCATTCTCATGCGTTAAAACGCACGAGAATGACCATACTCCGTTTTAAATTATACGGAGAATAGCATTCCCAGTGTTAAAACGCATTAGAATTGCCATTCTTCGTATAATTTAATACGGAGAATGCCATTTTCCATTTTAAATTATACGGAGAATGGCATTTTCAGTGTTAAAACGCATGAGAATGATCATTCTCCGTCTAAAACTCACGGAGAATGATCATTCTCATGGGAATTGGCCATTCTCCGTCCAAAACTAACGGGAAATGATCATTCTCCGTCTAAATATAACGGAGAATACTCTTTCTCTGTGACAAGTGAACGGAGGATGACCATTCTAATCATATTAGCACGACGAATATCAGTCGCCTTCATATTCGCACAAAATAACGAGATTAAAGATCTCTCTAATCGTTTCTCAGTTATAAATCTTCATAACAAATTCAAATTCAGCAAAAATTTCAAGAAAATCACAGTGAACGAAGATCTTCTCTCCAAAATTAACCTAATCGTCGAAAAACTTCAAATCTCTCCACGAAGATGATGATGATAATGATGAGCGATGATCAAAGTTCGCCTGAAAAAAATCACAGTGAACTACGAACGATCTTTACGATATCTGCTGAAGATGAGAGCAATGGAATTCAGATCCCTCGTGAAGAAGAAGAAGAAGACGAAAATCACAATCCAAATATGAGTTTTTAATTCAAAATCATATATATATGACCAAATTTGTGCGAAGGGATATTTTTGGTACTATGAAAATGTCAATTTTGTAAATACATAGCATCTAAAGGAAATCTTGGAATATTTAACGTGGAATTATATAATTCTGGACATTTCATAAAAGCCATCCTGCGGGTGGATTTTTTATACAAACCAACTCCGAAATTAGGTTTCTCAGCAATTTCTAGTTTTTTTATGATTTTTTTCTAAGGGCACCACACTTTTTACTAGGGCTAGCTCAAAAAATGTTCAAAAAAATTACAAGTTTGCCATCTATTTTTTACTTGGGGCTAGTCCAATTTTTTCCAGCAAGTGGGACTGCCAACTTAGTGGCAGTCCTAGGACTGCAAGCAAGTTGGCAGTCCTAACATTATGTTAGGACTGCCAATTTAGTGACAGTCCTAGGACTACCAACTTAGTGACAGTCCTAGGACCAAATTGGCAGTCCTGACATATGTTAGGACTGCCAACAAGTTGGCAGTCCTCGGAGAGGGAGGCGGGGGATGCGGAGGGAGACGGAGGAAGGAGGCAGAGGAAGGAGGCGGCGGAGGAGGAGGAAGGAAAGGAGGCGGAGGAGGAGGAAGGAGGCAGAGGAAGGAGGGGGAGAATCACTCACCAGGCGGAGGAAGGAGGCAAAGGAGGCGGAGGCAGAGGCGGTGGCTACTGGTAGTAGTGGTGGCGCGCCGCTGGAGGAAGGAGGAGGAGGAGAAGGAAGGAGGGAGGAGGAGGAGGAAGAGGAAAGAGAAGAGGAAAAACCCTTAATTTTTGGGCTAGTCCCTGTAAGCCCCCTGAATTTTCGAAATTTATTTTCGAATTTTCTAAATAATTTATTCTCGATAATTCATTTTTGCTTTAATTAATTTTGATCTTTAAATGCTCTTTACCGTGACTTGGAATTCTAGAGCATCAGGGATGCCAGTCTCTGGAAACTTTCTTCTTGAAGTTTGTAGTAGACGAGATTATCTTCATGTTGATATTTCGTATCCCACTCGAATTTGTTCCCTTGTGCTCCATTTGCTTCGCACAACTTTCGGGTCAATTTAGACCAATTTATCGTCTATCGTAATTTGTGATTTAATTTTCAACTTAATTTTCGGGCCGACATCGGTCCAATCCAGTCGACCCAATATATGGTCCTGGCCTATTTTGAGCCCACTATGCACGTGCCACTAGTGTGCCACCGATTTGATCTCTCTTGTGCTCCCATTCCATCCGTGATTTTAATTGGTTTAATTTATTATTTTAATTAAATCTTGGCCCCAAGTTTGTCCAAACTTGGCCCAACACCCAACCCAATTTGGTGTAACCCCTGTCATGACTGCCCATACACCCCACTGATATTTTTTTCTCTTTTCTCTACTCAAAATATATCTCTTTATGTATAAATATCTCTATTTCTCTCTCTTTTATATATGTATATATATATACATATATAATATAATATATATATAATATATCTCTCTCTCTCTCTACAAACTCACCCCCCTCACCTCACTCTCCCACTTCTATACCAGCAACAACCCCCCTGTGGCCGACACCCTCTTCCTATTCTCTCTCTAAATATCACATTCTCTCTCCTTCCTTATTAACAACACACACACACACACACACCTATCCTCTCTCTCTCTTTATTTTTCTCTCATTCAACCATCACCACAGCCGACAGCAGCTCCTCCCGAGCCCAGCTCCCCCATACCCGACCCATGGTCGGTCGACCACCAGCCCATCCTCCTTCTCCTCCTCCTCCTCCTCCTCCTCCTCCTCCATTCTCCACCATTATTCCTACCACCAACAACACCATTCCCACACCATCACTACCTTCATCACCAACACCATTACCATCTCCTCCACCCTAGCCCGCCGGCTGTGTCCGCCACCGCATGCCACCCGTGCACCGCGTACAGCCCCGTCGCCATCGTCATGCCCGGCCAGGCCGGCCCCGCTCTACTGCAGCGCTGCAGCAGCGAGCAGCAGGCGCGCGCGTTGTCGCCGTCGCCGGTGCCGTCACGGCCGTCGCTGCCGGCGAAACCCCCCCACGGTCGGGCGCACCCCCGGACAGGCCCCCATGACCACCGTCGTCCTCTCCGACGCGATACATAGCCGATTCGTGCGTTTGGCACGGGTTCCCGTCGGCGCGAGCTCGGGATGGGTCCGAAAATGGCGTTCCGTCGCAGCGACTTCGTACGCATTTTTCGAGAAATTCGACCGTTGGATCGGCGATCTCTTTACTCCGTTACAATCTCGGTATATACCCCTTCGTCCCTCTCAATTTACATCCGTTAATTTCGTCGTTTGATATATCAAAACCGGCCACCAAGTTGACGTTTTAAATAGTACTATTTTTGGACAATTTCGTGGAGCCAACTTCGCGGGATCGTATCTCCGCCATCGCAGCTCCAGTTGGCGCGCTACCAGTTCCTGTGCGCAGCTGGTATAACCCTCTTCCTGCCTCTTAAGTTTTATTTCATTGTAAGCACGTTAGGTTGGTCAAATTCGACGCCAAAGTTGGCCGTCCGAATTCTTTAATTTGCAATTGTTAAATTCTATTTTTGAACCCGGGGCTCCGAATTCAATTTCTGACACCACCAGTAGACTCGTGGCATTGTTATGGCATGTTTTTATATAAAGTTTGTTAGATTTTGTGGACGTGGGCCCTGGCACGTATTTCGGTGCAAAGCGGGCCCCACAGTCCGAGTCAACGGAACTTTTTGACGCCGGCTCATCGGAATCCAATTTCGGATATACCGTTGAGTTCGTATCGTCATTCTGGACTCGTTGACATATAATTTGTTAGCTTTTAGAGGACATTGGTTCCGGCACGCATTTCGGTGCAAGTCGGATACCAATATCTGGGTCAACGGGTCATTTTGAGATCGGCTCATCGGAATCCAATTCTGGATATACCGTTGGGTTTGTATCATCATTCTGGACTCGTTGCTATATAATTTGTTGATTTTTGAGGACATTAGCTCTGACACACTTTTTCGTGCAAATCGGTTTCCAATGTCCGGGTCAACGGACCAATCTGAGATCGGGTCATCGAAATCCAATTTCAGATATACCGTTGAGTTCGTATCGTCATTCTGGATTCGTGGACATATAATTTGTTAGGTTTGGTAGACTAGTATTCTTGCACATTTTTTGGTGCAAAGCGGATCCGACACGGACACCATTTTGACCCAAAATTACTTTTTTGCCCCTGTGTTCAAATTGGACTTATGGATAGGCTATCCTAGCTGATTTGACCATTCTGGATACGTTGATGATATTTGTTTTATCATCCAATAATGTTTGTAGATATTTCTCTGTGTATTACCTTTTCTTACAATTAATTCTTATTTAGTTCGTATTTCGGAATTAGTACAACGAAACTGAGATCAGTCGATTCCGGTGATCTCACATCGCTGAAATTGGCAAGATGATCATGTGGATCATTGTGATAAGATGAAACGTTGATTATCTTATCTCGATTTATGTGTCGTAGGTTTCGATGTACGAATAACGAGGTACAACTTGATATTTTAATTCTTAATTTAGAGTGATCCTGTTTGACCAAGATATATGGTATCTTGGTAGATAAATTTAGGAATAGTATGTTTAGGCTAGTTTTGACCTTGGTTGACCAAGTTTGACTGCTTTGACCAAAGTCAACTATCAGTCCACACTTGGCCTAGAAATGTCTAGAACTTGACCAGAGTTGACCAGTTGACTAAAAGTCAACTGTAAGTCAACCATTGTCCCAGTTTGACCTAGTTTGACTTGGTTTGACTTCCTGTGACCTAGTTTGACCTAGTGTGACTCAGTGTTACCTAGTTTGACTTAGTTGACTGAGACTGACCTAGATTACGTAGCTTATACCATAGAATCAAGCCTAACACTGTTGAACCCTAATTAGCTTATATGTATCTTATCTTTAGGTCTGTGGCATCACTCTGAACATCGACCCCATTTGACAGCTCAGCATCGCAGGCGAGTATATTCACTGATAGTTTTCATTGTCTTGATATCTGTTATATCCGATTCAGTTGTAGTGTCTTGCTCGATTTCTAGTCACGATAGTTCACGAACTAGTATACGTTGGATCATGACATGAGATGTTGTTCCTGGATTTTCTTGGTATATATGTACATTTTCTGTCTTGTTTCATGTACTTGTATAGACACCGATTCCTGAGAGAGAGTAGCTATCCTCTTAGGGAATCTCGTGTCATGACGTGTCATATCCAGATCCATTGTACTATTCGGAGATGGAGAATTATTAGGGGCTATGTGATCCAAGCCACCCTGTCACTATATTCTTGTGCTCGTGCCACTCTGCCCTCACGTAAGGTATAGCGAGATCCTATTTACCTTGTGCTCGTTATCCAGGTTGGCCGGCATGACTTTTCGTTGAGGTCGCCACGGATTGTCGGGCCAAGTGGATAGCCTGTCCTGTCACTTATCCCAAGTCGATCACATAATACTCTAATAATTCAAGGCACATTTTATATTTACTTTATCTTATCTTATATCCTGCTCTGTTCTACATTCAGTACTTTCTCACCATGCTATGATATATAGTTACTCACATATTTTACATGCCCTTACATTGTACCTTGATGGGAGACTAAGTTCTGCTCGGGAGAAGGGTTACAACCCTGGTCCTTGTTTGGTTTAAGGGTTGTAACTCAGCTTCCGAACGGTTTCCAAGTTTTTCTATATCTTTGTCTTGTATTTTATTATACTGTCTCTTATAGAATTTGTCAATTCACATGGAACTGCTGTTAGTGCTTGTATTTGCTCATTTTTCTGACAGGATACCGTTGATAATATTTTAGGAGTTATTATACCATTATTGGACTTTATGATGTTGCTAGCTGAGGTGGATCTCACTATCCTTCTATGTGAGTTGCCTGGTAGTTATTCTTAGTTCGTCTTATTTTTTCTTCTTTATTTTTCTGTCTTATGATTCCTTTAGTAGTTTCTAGTTGTTCTTGTGCCTTAGTTATCTTTCATGTCTTATCTTCTTTAGATGTTGGGTTGTGATTGAGTACATTTGTAGTTCATGGACCTTCTAGATGTAGTGTATATTTATTGGGTACTAGACAACGTTCTACCGTCGATACTGTGGCGTAGGCTGGGCGTGGCCCACGTATTCGTATCCGTATATCCGGGTGCGAGTCGTGACACATTTTTAGTGGTGGCCCATGCAGGTCAGTCTTTGTAATTGATGCGAAGTCGTGGTAGTACTTGAGCTTATCTGTACTACTTCGAGCCTGCCCTAGGATTAAGGTTGAGTCATGGAATATTTTAGGAATTTGGTACTCAGTCACATATTAGAAACTCTTGGTAGATTCCAGGGATGACCCCTGGGAATCTTATTTCAAACTTTTCGAAACTTTTTCCATTTGTTCTTATCCGTCCTGATTTCTGAAACATCTGTCCGTTATCAACCTTATTCTTTCTTGGAATGAGTTGGTAGACCCCAGAGGGAAGGTATAAGTTAAACTTATATATCTTCTAGGTTGAGACGAGAATATGAATTGCAGTCTCATATCAGGTTGAGATTGTTTAGATTATATTCAAATGATTTTCTTTATCTTGACCTAAATGGTACCTTTGGGACTTCTCCTGAGAACTTTTCCTAAATCCTGTCTCGGAATCTGTTTTCGCTAGTTTTTATTTGCTTATCCTTGATTCGTTGTTGAATTTTGAATCTTGATGTTCGTTGTTGACTTTGATTTTGATTCTTTTTGAAGATAAGTTTCTCTGGATTGAGTAAGATATTCTGATAAACATATTTGATGAGGACGATGAGAACGATAAATGTCTATTTTATTCATGGAGTTTAGAATTTATCGCAGTCATATTAGCTAGCCTGACAAGGACATGGAGCCTGATTTTGGATATACTATCCTAGTTATGGCATTTAGATTCTCTTGCAGCCATATCGGTTGGCTTGGTAAGGAATCTAGATGACATGATTATAGGGTGTATACCTTAGTTATGGACTCTATCGTTTATTGCAGCTATGTTTACTGATGTGGCGTAAATTCTGGCAACATGATTTTGGATAGACGTGTATGGTTATCAGGTCATATCTTAAGTTGATTCACTTCTTTTACCAATTGAGCAAGATAATTCCTACCATTATTTCTTGTTTATCATTATTTTCTCTCCCATCGCATGATGATTTTCTCATCTTACTATCATTTCCTTTGCCTTGTTTAGCTATGTCTTGATTACACCAATCAACTATCTCGTATCTACATCTGTCATCTATACTTTGAAATCTTTTTGAGCTCTTGTATCTTTTTATCTTGGAAAAAGTCGAGGAAGTATCGTAATCATCTGTTTCGGAGTAGACGTTGGATCTTGGTAGTAGTCGAAGTAGAGCGAGATGATTACTCCGACTTCCTTCTACAATCCTACATTTGGGTTTTCTTCCATAGCAGAAGAAATTCAATTCCTTATCCTTGAACTGTTTCTTAAAATTCAATATCGTAAGATTTGATCTTCTCTGATTTTGACCAGTCGATTTGGTCGTCTTGTTTATCGTGCCAAAGAGTCTTGGTTGCTGACTAGACTCTAGATGACTTCAGATTCCTTGGTGACTTGGATCTTCATCCTTGGATGCTCGTGCCCAGCCTTCGTTGATCTTATTCTCCATCTTGCCTAAATTTAGATTTACTCGAAAGTTGATCAACTTAGATCGTGTTGAGACTAATTCCTTTATCGTGGTTGGATTTCAATGCTATTAACCTTCGTGCATTGACTTTCAATTTTGATCATGTTTGGATTTTGGACACTCGTGTCTAAACTCCTTTCGACCTTGATTTCATTTCCTGATTACATCCAATTCCTTGTGATTAGTCGTGCCTAGATGACTTGGCATGACTAAGACAACTTGGGATTTCCTTGACCGTGATTTTAACGATCATAACTATATATTTTATCTTGCCTCAGACTCGTGCCTAAAATTTTTGACTTTCAATCACGACTAACTAGTGTGACTACGAAATTATTCGTGTTAGAATTAAACATGTTTGACTTTCTACCGTGCCTAATTGACTTGGGTTCCCTCCTAAATTGTGCTTTTAGGACCTTGATTTCGAATTCCTGATTTTATCGGCATTCACAACTGAACTTGGACCTTGATCGTGCTTATGTGACCTATAATCTGATTTCTATCCAAATATATCTTTCAATCGTGCTATACTCAAATTTTCTCCACATTTGCTTCTCTTAGCCCTGTTTTAGATCATGACTATCCGACTTTGATTTTCATAATCTTGATAATCTTAACCCTCAAATCATGCTAAAAATCTTGAATCATAATCGACTGTGTCGAAATAGATCTCCTTCGTACTTGAATTTTGATTCTCTAGTCGCTCGTGCTCAGGTTTCATTCCTGATCATGACTAGATTTTCGATTTTCCTCGTTCTATTCTAAATCGTTCCTAAGTGGTTAATCATCACAATTTTTAACGCATCTGAGTCTTGATTTCACTCATGACCAGATGGTTAATCCTTGATCAATGTTTGTGCTAAACATCTGATTATTCCTAACAATGCCCAATCACGTCATTTTCATCTTGATCGTGCCTATGTATAATCCTAAATTTAATTTCATCGAGCTGAAATCATGTTAATCAATTTTTGGCTTGATTATAATTGGATGAAGCTCAAGTTTTGATTTCGTTATCGTACCTCTATCGTGCCAAGTGAACTTAGACTATTTCTAATTTTAATCACGTTCGAACTTGGATCGTATTTCATGATTTTATTAATCATACTCCTTAATCTTTGATCGGGCCTATAAGACCTTGACTTCGATTTTGTTGTGTCTGAAATTTCATCTCAACCATGCCAAACCTTGTTTTGGTCATGGTTAGCTTTTTCATTTTGATCGGGCCTGTGCGACTTTCGGGTTGATTTCCATCAACCTAAGTCCTACAGATCACCCCGTACTTGAACTTCATTTATATCTTCGATTCTCCTAATCGTCTCTAAAATCGTGCCCCAATGACTTGACTATTTCTGAAATCATGCACATATGATTTTGTTCATATCATGATTCTATCGTGCCAAATCCATCATCTTGCCTGAACAATTTTAAATTGATTATCTTGATCGTGCAAAACTCGTCATTCTTGGATCGTGCCTAAAATATTGCTTAAATATTCTATCATGTTTTAACCCCACTACCAACCTTTAATTTCGAGGACGAAATTTTTATAAGGTGGGTAGGATGTAAGCCCCCTGAATTTTCGGGATTTATTTTCGAATTTTCTAAATAATTTATTCTCGATAATTTATTTTTGATTTAATTAATTTTGATCTTTAAATGCTCTTTACCGTGACTTGGAATTCTAGAGCATCAGGGATGCCAGTCTCTGGAAACTTCCTTCTTGAAGTTTGTAGTAGACGAGATTATCTTCATGTTGATATTTCGTGTCCCACTCGAACTTGTTCCCTTGTGCTCCATTTGCTTCGCACAACTTTCGGATCAATTTAGACCAATTTATCGTCTGTCGTAATTTGTGATTTAATTTCCAACTTAATTTCCGGGCCGACATCGGTCCAATCCAGTCGACCCAATATATGGCCCTGGCCTGTTTTGAGCCCACTATGTACGTGTCACTTGCGTGCCACCGATTTGATCTGTCTTGTGCTCCCATTCCATCCGTGATTTTAATTGGTTTAATTTATTATTTTAATTAAATCTTGGCCCCAAGCTTGTCCAAACTTGGCCCAACACCCAACCTAATTTGGTGTAACCCCTGTCATGACTGTCCATACACCCCACTGATATTTTTCTCTCTTTCCTCTACTCAAAATATCTCTCTTTATGTATAAATATGTTTATTTCTCTCTCTTTTATATATGTATATATATATACATATATAATATATATATATATATAATATATATCTCTCTCTCTATAAACTCACCCCCTCCCTCACCTCACTCTCCCACTCCTATACCAGCAACAACCCCCCCGTGGCCGACACCCTCTCCCCATTCTCTCTCTAAATATCACATTCTCTCTCCTCCCTTATTAGCAACACACACACACACACACACACACACACACACACACCTATTCTCTCTCTCTTTATTTTTCTCTCATTCAACCAACACCACAGCCGACAGCAGCTCCTTCCGAGCCCAGCTCTCCCATAGCCGACCCATGGCCGGCCGACCACCAGCCCATCCTCCTTCTCCTCCTCCTCCTCCTCCTTCTCCATTCTCCACCATCATTCCCACCACCAACAACACCATTCCCACACCATCACCACCTTCATCACCAACACCATTACCATCTCCTCCACCCTAGCCCGTCGGCTGTGCCCGCCATCGTACGCCACCCGTGCGCCGCGCACAGCCCCTCCGCCGTCATCGTGCCCGGCCAGGTCGGCCCCGCTCCACTACAGCGCTGCAGCAGCGAGCAACAGGCGCACGCGCTGTCCCCGCGGCCGCTGCCGCCGGCGAGACCCCCCCTCGGTCGGGCGTACCCCCGAACAGGCCCCTATGGCCACCGCCGTCCTCCCCGACACGATACATAGCCGATTCGTGTGTTTGGCATGGGTTCCCGTCGGCGCAAGCTCGGAATGGGTCCGGAAATGGCGTTCCGTCGCAGCGACTTCACGTGCGTTTTTTGAGAAATTCGACCGTTGAATCGGCGATCTCTTTGCTCCATTACAATCTCGGTATATACCCCTTCATCTCTTTCAATTTTCATCCGTTAATTTCGTCGTTTGATAGATCAAAACCGGCCACCAAGTTGACGTTTTAAATTGTACTATTTTTGGACAGTTTCGTGGAGCCAACTTCGCGGGATCGTATCTCCGCCGTCGCAGCTCCGGTTGGCGCGCTACCAGTTCCTATGTGCAGCTGGTATAACCCTCTTCCTGCCCCTTAAGTTTTGTTTTATTGTAAGCACGTTAGGTTGGTCGAATTCGACGCCAAAGTTGGCCGTCCGAATTTTTTAATTTGTACTTGTTAAATTCTATTTTGAACCCGGGGCTCCGGATTCAATTTCTGACACCACCAGTATACTCGTGGCGTCGTTCTGGCATGTTTTCATATAAAGTTTGTTAGATTTGGAGGATGTGGGCCCTGGCACATATTTCGGTGCAAAGCGGGCCCTACAGTCCGGGTTAACGGGATATTTTGACGCCGGATCATCGGAATCTAATTTCGGATATACCGTTGAGTTCGTATCGTCATTTTGGACTCGTTGACATATAATTTGCTAAGTTTTAGAGGACATTAATTCCGGCACGCATTTCGGTGCAAGTCGGATACCAATATTCGGGTCAACGAGTCATTTTGAGATCGGCTCATCGGAATCCAATTCTGGATATACCGTTGGGTTCGTATCGTCATTCTGGACTCGTTGCCATACAATTTGTTGAGTTTTGAGGACATTGGCTCCGACACACTTTTTCGTGCAAATCGGTTTCCAATGTCCGGGTCAACGGACCAATCTGAGATCGGGTCATCGAAATCCATTTTTCAGATATACCGTTGAGTTTGTATCGTCATTCTGGATTCGTGGACATATAATTTGTTAGGTTTGGTAGACTAGTATTCTTGCACATTTTTTGGTGCAAAGCGGGTCCGACACGGACACCATTTTGACCCAAAATTACCTTTTTGTCCCTGTGTCCAAATTGGACTTATGGATAGGCTATCCTAGCTGATTTGACCATTCTGGACACGTTGGTGATATTTGTTTTATCATCCGACAATGTTTGTATATATTTCTCTGTGTATTACCTTTTATTATAATTAATTCTTATTTAGTTCGTATTTCGAAATTAGTACAACGAAACTGAGATCAGTCGATTCCGGTGATCTCACATCGCTGAAATTGGCAAGATGATCATGTTGATCATTGTGATAAGATGATTAACCTTAACGTTGATTATCTTATCTCGATTTACGTGTCGTAGGTTTCGATGTACGAATAACGAGGTACAACTTGATATTTTAATTCTTAATTTAGAGTGATCCTGTTTGACCAAGATATATGGTATCTTGGTAGATAAATATTATGAATAGTATGCTTAGGCTAGTTTTGACCTTGGTTGACCAAGTTTGACTGCTTTGACCAAAGTCAACTATCAGTCCACACTTGGCCTAGAAATGTCTAGAACTTGATCAGAGTTGACCAGTTGACTAAAAGTCAACTGTAAGTCAACTATTGTCCCAGTTTGACCTAGTTTGACTTGGTTTGACTTCTTGTGACCTAGTTTGACCTAGTGTGACTCAGTGTGACCTAGTTTGACTTAGTTGACTGAGACTGACCTAGATTACGTAGCTTATACCATAGAATCAAGCCTAACACTGTTGAACCCTAATTAGCTTATATGTATCTTATCTTTAGGTCTGTGGCATCACTCTGAGCATCGATCCCATTTGACAGCTCAGGATCGCAGGCGAGTACATTCACTGATAGTTTTCATTGTCTTGATATCTGCTATTCTGATTCAGTTGTAGTGTCTTACTCGATTTCCAGTCATGATAGTTCACGGACTAGTATACGTTGGATCATGACATGAGATGTTGTTCCTGGATTTTCTTAGTATATATGTATATTTTCTGTCTTGTTCCATGTACTTGTATAGACACCGATTCCTGAGAGGGAGTAGCTATCCTCTTAGGAAATCCCGTATCATGACGTGCCATGTCCAGATCCATTATACTATTCGGGGATGGGGAATTATTAGGGGCTATGTGATCCAAGCCACCATGTCACTATATTCTTGTGCTCGCGTCACTCTCCCCTCACGTAGGGTGTAGCGAGATCCTATTTACCTTGTGCTCGTTATCCAGGTTGGCCGGCATGACTTTCCGTTGAGGTCACCGCGGATTGCCGGACCAAGTGGATAGCCTGTCTTGTCACTTATCCCAAGCCGATCACATAACGCTCTAATAATTCAAGACCCATTTTATATTTACTTTATCTTATCTTATATCCTGCTCTGTTCTACATTCAGTACTTTCTCACCGTGCTATGATATACAGTTACTCACATGTTTTACATGTCCTTACATTGTACCTTGATGGGAGACTAAGTTCTGCTCGGGAGAAGGGTTACAACCCCGGTCCTTGTTTGGTTTAAGGGTTGTAACTCAGCTTCCGAACGGTTTCCAAGTCTTCCTATATCTTTGTCTTGTATTTCATTATACTGTCTTTTATAGAATTTGTCAATTCACATGAAACTGCTGTTAGTGCTTGTACTTACTCATTTTCCTGACAGAATACCGTTGATAATATTTTAGGAGTTGTTATACCATTATTGGAGTTCATGATGTTGCTAGCTGAGGTGGATCTCACTATCCTTCTATGTGAGTTGCCTGGTAGTTATCCTTAGTTCGTCTTGTTTTTCCTTCTTTATTTTTCTGTCTTATGATTCCTTTAGTAGTTTCTAGTTGTTCTTGTGCCTTAGTTATCTTTCCTGTCTTATCTTCTTTAGATGTTGGGTTGTGATTGAGTACATTTGTAGTTCATGGACTTTCTAGATATAGTGTTTATTTATTGGGTACTAGACAGCGTTCTACCGTCGATACTGCGGCGTAGGCTGGACGTGGCCCACGTATTCGTATCCGTATATCCGGGTACGGGTCGTGACAGTCCCAAGAAAACAGTGGTTTGCCCCTAGCAAAATTTCTACCTACTTGGACTGTCCCCAAATAAGGAATGCCCCCCAGTAAACAATGTGTGCCCTTAGAAAGAACCTTTTTATACGTACGTGGGGTAGTTAGAATTTTTGTAGCAGAATATAATAAAGTATTAATTAAGATCCTAATCTCGATCTCCGTCTGGAGATTTGCAATGTCTGAGTACGAAGAAACGGTCGAATATATATACTGATATAATAATTACACAAAATTCCAATCTCCTCTATCTCAAAATCATTTTGTCTCTCCTCACTCTCTCTCTCTAAACCGAAGATTCCACGTTCCTCCGTCCATCAATGGCGATTCCAGAAGAAGCAGCAGAGATTCTAGAGAGCGAAACCTAGAGAGAAAGGGAGATGAAAGCATACTCTTCCTCGGCTCCGGCGAAGCGGAGATGGACGTGCTTCTCCGTCACCGTCCCCATCGTTGTCTTCCTCTCGCTCGTCGGCACCGTCTCCGTCCTCCTAGGCCTCCACACCCGCTTCCCCTCTGGTGAGCCCCCACCCAGAAA
Organism: Iris pallida; assembly: GCA_029216955.1. Classification (NCBI taxonomy): domain Eukaryota; kingdom Viridiplantae; phylum Streptophyta; class Magnoliopsida; order Asparagales; family Iridaceae; genus Iris; species Iris pallida. The sequence continues at coordinate 10,947,004 of JANAVB010016599.1, read as the reverse complement.
CCCTAGATCCGCCCCGGATCTTTTCGCATTGTGTTCGATTCGTTTCCTTCGATCCGGATCTGGTCTGGATCCGAAGAAAGTAGGGTTTACATTGTTGTTGTCCTTTGTTTTTCTGCAGGTTCCGTTGCGGATGACAATTCGGCTATGGTGAGGAACAATTTCGATTTGATTTGGTTTTGTTGTTTTTTTTTTTTTTTTTTTGGATTTTTTTTATTATTTGGTTTGGTTTTGGAGTGGCAGGGGAATAGCTTTCCCGGGAGTATCCATGTAGATGAAAATGAAGAGCGGATTATATCGGAGGTTCGTTTTCGTTGAATTTTGAGGGAAAAGTTGGTTTTTTGGTGTCGCCATCATGAAAATTTTCTTTTCTATTGCAGGAGGAGTCAAGGGTCATCGAGCTGATGGAGAAGTTCAGGCCGACTCTTCCAAAGGTCAGTTTCGGTGCCTCTTGGTGCCGTTGTTATCATACTTTTTTTTTAGGTTTTTTATAATTTGCAAGAGTTGGTGTGATCTATCATACTCTGGTACCAATTTGATGCTGGAGAAAGAAGGGAAACCTAGATCTCATTGTTAGTCGACGTAATGACTAAATAAGATCCTAGCATAATAAACTAATCGATGAAGATCACAATCCTAACAGTAAAAACATCTAGAAATTAGTCAGAGTTTGCAATCAAATCAAGAGCAAACTTAGGGTCTGCTTCGATTGAGGGGGAAAAGGAAAGCAGAGTTAAGTGGGGTTAAGTGAGGGGAAGTTAAGTGAGAGGGAGGGGAGTCAACATATAAGCTTGCTTGGATTGGAGGGAAAGTTAAGTGTGTGATATGTTTAATAACTCTTGCTCGAATTGGAGATTTTGAGTGGGAGGAAGATTAATAAAAAACACAATATTTACGAAAATACCCTTATTACATATGGCATAGAATTAGATTACTTTGATTGGATTTTTAATTAAAAACTTGTTAAAATATCTTCACAAAAAATAGTAGCTACAAATCTAATACATATATAAACAAAATAAATAGAATCCAAACACAATAAAATTAAATAACATGAGAATTATAGGCTTTTTCCGATTATAAGCTACAGAGCAGCATGCTGAAAGCAAAAAAAAGTTATAATATTTTATAGAACAAATAAGGGGTATTTACGTCTTTTTTGACAAAGTTTTATCATTTCCTCTCCTTAACCCACCATTTTGGTGGTTTCAAAAATGGACAAAAGAAGGCTAAACAAATTCCGACTTAACCCTCTTTGACTCCTTACAAATCTCAACCCTCAAACCAAGCATGATTGTTTTTTTCCTTAACTTATCCTCCCTTAACTCTCTAACCCTCAATCCAAGTAGACCGTTAGGGTTACCCAAAGGTGGTCGTGGGTCCACACAATCTAAATAATCCTGAATCTCGTTTTTTTTTGCAAGACGATCCTTTGCTATGAAGCTTTTGTTTCTAGAACCGAAGGTTCGATCATGATTCAACAGAATAATTTGCACTTAAGTAGGTATTAATAGGAACTAGGTTTGGATTATTTTGGTTTTATGGTATTGGGAAGTAAGAGGGATTAGGTGAGGATTTAGGTGATGAATAATGGAAGATGAAGAGGTATCATGGTTTTCTGTTTATCGACCACACATTGAAAGCTTTGGAAGAGAATAATTGAGGAAAAAGAAAAGATACAATCATGTCCGAGTAAAATTTGAGGATCAAAATTCAATTTTGTTCCTTTTGCATTAGTTACTGAAGAGCTTGCTGGCCTACCCATGACAAGCTTTCATTGTGTGTTGTTTAAGAATTTGAGGTTTAGTTTGGGTAGGTCTAGAAGGCTTCTTGTTATTTGAGGTCTGAAGGGGTCACCCCTTACATATAGTGGTTTGGGTGGATGGGGAGTTAAGAATAGTGGGTTTCTCTTATACTTTTCCCTTAGTACAAAGGTTTGCAAGATGTTTTACCTACCAGATGGAAGAATTGAACGGGTTAAAGGTGTTAATGGTTCCCACTGATTTGGTTAACTTTCCCAACAGTTAGAGAAGGGAAACAGATAACTCTTCAACCATTTGGCTAGTTAATAGGGTTAGAGACCGTAACTCATTGCTAAAGCCACACCTAAATTTAAAATTAGGAAGAAAATGGAGTAAAAATTGTAGCTTTAGCAAAGCTCAAGAGGTAATGAGAGAAGTTTCCATTGGTGACCAAGAGATGCTTAAAAATGTTTGTTTTCTTTGTAATGACCCATAGTATGTTATGATTGTGAGGATGAGGGAGATATTGTTCATCGAATTGAAGGACAGTTGAAATGGAGAAGACGTCTTTCAGGACTTCTTGATCAAAAATATTTTTGAAATTAGAAAGTTTTTATTGCTAAAAACGAACCATGTGCGTGGTGTAGACATCCTGGAGATGCATATAGCCTGGATGTGAGTGTTGAGGTGGATGACTCATGAGTGGTAATACAAAAAAGAAGATAAGAAATGAGTGCATTAGCGCAAAGTTGAGTGTAAACTTCAATCGAGAATAAGGTAGTTAAAAGCCTTTTAGATGGTTTGAACATGTCAAACTAACAGATGTGAGTGTTGAGGTGGATGACTCATGAGTGGTAATACAAAAAAGAAGATAAGAAATGAGTGCATTAGCGCAAGGTTGAGTGTAAACTTCAATCGAGAATAAGGTAGTTAAAAGCCTTTTAGATGGTTTGAACATGTCAAACTAACAGATGCACCTGTTCGTAGGATCATAGTTGAACGAGTTGCAAAGGAACATGAGAATTTGTCGCTATTTATCTTTGAAGACATACTTCTAGTACAAATTGAATACCTTTGTGCCATTGCTTATGTTAATTAGAGCTCTTGTCCTATACTTATTTTCCTTTTGCTCTTGTATGATCAATTGTAACTAGTATTTATAATTGTCATTTTGTTTTCCCTAAAAAGTTATACAATTAATGGTTGTTGTTGACTGTTGCCTTATTTAAATGGGAAAAAAAAGGAGTAGGTCTATATGAGACCAAGTGATTATCATTCATAATCCATAAATAATCTTTGTGTTGAGGAACCCTTTCGGGATAGCAGCATTGGTTGTGAACAGCTAGCGGCTGCACTAGGCTCCAAAGAAAATAATTAACATAGTTGAAAATGATTTTACATGGTCGTGATCTGCCTAACATATTTGAGATAAAGCAACATTTTATTGTATCAAATCCTTTCTACAACTTTTTTGGGAACTTAGTTACTACCTAAAACATGCATAAATATAGATATATTAGGATATAATATATAAAATATGTATATAGGTATCTTTTCATTGGTATATATAACCACACCCATATTGTACCCATATTTCAGAATTTCTAAAATGCCGTATTTGGAACCCGTTTCATGTCCATATCCGAATCAATGTCAGTGTCTATGCAACCTAGCTGTCCAGGAACTCCATCATTTAAGACCCGGCCAAAACTCTTCCAACCCCTCCTGCATTTCTCAAATTTTTAAAGTTTAGTACTAATTTGTACAATGGCTAAAACCCTGATTGTTAAACTTTTAGTTCTTACAGTTCCATATCTTAACCCGAGATCAGTTGTGTGATTGTCTTAGATCAGTTTGATTCCCGAATCCACATTGACATTAATGTGTCAAAATAAGGGCTTTGCTTGGCTCGACATAAGGCTTGTAGGTTGCATCCTGTAGGATGCGGGTTTGAGTCATGGAAACCTCTCTATATGGCGGTATGTCTGCCTAGATTTTGACCCTCCCCAGACCCTGCATAAACAGGAGCCTCGTGGAACTAGGATGCCCCTTTTATCATATTCATTCTAATGGGTTACATTGTTGGTCTTCACCATATTATTATGATATACAGTGTTGATATTTAGTGTGAATTTATATTGTTGGCTCGACATAAGGCTTGTAGGTTGCATTCTGGAGGACGCGGGTTTTCCTCTCTATATGTGGGGGTATGTCTGCCTAGATTTTGACCCTCCCAAACCTTGCATAAGCAGGAGCCTCATGGCACTAGGATGCCCCTTTTATCATATTCATTCTAATGGTTTATATTGTTGGTCATTCGCCATATTATTATGATATACGGTGTTGATATTTAGTGTGAATTTACCGTATCTATCCACTGTTGTTGTGATAAAATCTATAGTTTTTTGATGCAGTATAAGGCATTTCAACTTAATGAAAATATTTCCACAGAATATATTCCCTTTAACATTTGATTTTTGTGGTTTCCTATGCATTTATAGTTTTTAACTAGTTATTTTTGTAACATAAAATCAGAACATAAAACTTCTTATTTTTGACAGCATTGAACTTGAATCTGAATTTGAATTCTGTAACCTTGTTATCTTTTGTATGGAGTGGGCCTATATTTGAAGACATGAGTTAGTTGTTCAATTTTCTGAAATATTAGTGATTTCATGATTACAGGCAGTTACAAATAACACTACAGGCAACACCAATGGTATCTATTACGATGACACTACCAATCCGAGGAATCTTAATCGAAGACTCCCTACGCAACGCAAAGATACTGCCTCTTTGTCCAAAGCAGCGAGTATGAACTCTGAAGGTATGCAAGATATGGAACTTTAATTCGGTGATCTTGCTGTTTGCTGGTATCATGAGAATTTGAATCCTTGGTGGTTACATGCAGGTCTGCCTATACGACAAGTTATTACTTCGACAGATACAAGAGTATGTCTACTCTTATGTGCAAATGCTCACCGTTAGATTTAATATTGAGGTTTTTGAAAATAATAGTGAACGATGCATGAGGTTGTTGATGAGTTTTCTTTAGCAGCAAAATGTTTCCAGATTTGGTGAAACCATGTCACATTAGATTTCAATTCAGTATTTCTCTTTATTTCTGTTTTAAGAGATGATATTTTAGTAGTCAAATCTCATTATAAACCATTGGCATGTTTGCTAATATTGGTTTGTTTGTTTTTTATGGTAAGCTGACATGCATGTTAGAGCAATATCGTGTATGATTTGAAGTGTGGTTCCTTTCTGGTGTTTCAATATTTAGGCCTGCAGAATGACTTGTTTATTGTATTCAGGTTAATGAACAAGTGGAAAATACTTCCAAAGGCTCAACAGATGATGCAACTGAGAAGTCTTGTCAGCTAGTGTTTGGAAGCTACTGTCTTTGGTCCATAGAAAATAAGGAAGCAATGAAAGATGAAGTTGTTAAAAGACTCAAAGATCAGCTTTTTGTCGCCAGAGCTTACTATCCGAGTATAGCGAAACTTAAAGGACAGGAGAAACTATCACGAGAAATGAAGCAGAATATTCAAGAGCATGAGCGCATGCTTAGTGAGGCCATTTCAGATGCTGATCTTCCATCATTGTTAGCCTTTAATTTAATCAACTACATATTACTCTTTACTCGTTTGATATCCTTTATGGTTTTCTTTAGAAAGAGTTTTTAGTGCATGCTATCGAACTTAGTTGATAACTATATGCACATTACCATGGTAGTTTAGTAAGTCAAAGTCATAATAGAATCTGAGAAGTCACTCCAAAAAGATAATTTTAGTCGTACACATTTTCTGTCTTAATAGCCTAGAAGTTTAGTACCTAACCGTTAGAGGCCCATCATTGTTAGCCTTTAATTTAACCAACTACATATTAGTCTTTACTCATTTGATATCCTTTATTGGTTTTCTTTAGAAAGAGTTTTTAGTGCATGCTATTGAACTTAGTTGATAACTATATGCACATTACCATGGTAGTTTAGTAAGTCAAAGTCATAATAGAATCTGAGAAGTCACTCCAAAAACATAATTTTAGTCGGACACATATTTTCTGTCTTAATAGCCTAGAAGTTTAGTACCTAACCGTTAGAGGCGCGAGCCACACTAAATGCGCCTCGCCATGAGAGATATTAGGTGCTATCCTGATTTATGCCTAGGAGTGTGCTTTGAAAACTAACGTAGACGTGCACCCTAGAATCCTATTCTTTTGTTTTAGATGAATCTGGCACCCTGTACTAGTCTCGGACTCCAACTCTCAAGGATTAGGTTCTGTACAAAGATTTCACCTGGATAACCTAATTTTGTTGAGACGACTTTGGGAACTTTAATGCTTTCAACTTTGGATTTGATTTTAGAACTAATGTTTCATGTGCAGAATTTTAATTTGTCAAAAGTCCCTCCTTTAAATACAATTTGAATTGACAATATCTTATTTTTGACAAACAGAATAGTGTTAAAATGTCCACAACTAAGAGACCCTGTATTCTTTTGACAATAGACATCATCATCAGCATCCAAGCATCTCCCATTAGATGTGGGGTCGGCTATGGAGCATAAGAAATTTTTATACAAGATTTGAACAAAGTTTTTATGACCGGCCATCGACCTGACGTCAACCCTCTATATTAAGTTTTTATGACCGACCATCGACCTGAAGTCAACCCCTCTATATTGGTGCCAAGTTCTTAGCCAAGCTTGCTATGAGCATGAGAGGGTCATGCATAAAACCTAGGTGGCTAGTTAGCAAGTAGGTAAGCCTGTCTTTTGGAATCTTGGATATGTGGTTTAAGCTCATGCAACCAAGGTGCATCCTCCAAGTGCCTCTAGTGTATAAAGACTCTAGACAAAGAGGTAAGAGAATACTTCTTTTTTTTTAATTTCATTCATCTCTATTTCACAATAAGCCAAAAGGTGCAATGGAATGACAATCCCATTCTTTTGAGGATAGATGATTAACTAAAATTACATATTTCTGTTTCAACTTTTAAGATGACCTGGAATGATTGGATTGGATTATTATACTTGTCTTTGACACTTGTTTAGACCTGGCATCTTCCAGATTTTATGGGTAAACCTTTCTGCTACTATCTTTTTTTTCCTCATAATGATTTTATGGCTGTCTCGGTGTGTGTGGTGTTGGTGATGGTTTGTGTTACGTTTAGCATTTTGAAATGTTTAGTTGAAGGTCAAGGAAAGCCAAAAAGATATTCATGACTAACTACCAAAAAACATAGGACACATGCGCCTTTTAATTATCTTGTTCTTTGTTATTATGATTAATTGGTTTCTATTAAATTATGCTAATTCTACCTGCTTTTCAGTGCTCAAAAAAAGATGGAGAAGATGGATCAGACAATTGGAAAAGCGAAGTCATGTACTGTAGAATGCAGTAATGTTGACAAGAAACTTAGGCAGTTACTTGATCTGACTGATGATGAAGCTCACTTTCATTTGAAGCAAAGTGCGTTCCTGTATCATCTAGGTGTTCAGACAATGCCAAAGAGTCACCACTGCTTGTCTATGAGGTTAACAGTAGAATATTTTAGAGCCCCACCAGCGGACATAGAGCAGTTGCATGCTCACAAACTTGACAACCCAAGTTACCGGCACTATGTAGTTATTTCTCGAAACATACTTGCACTATCGGTTGCTATAAATTCCACTGTGATGAATGCTGAGGTATGATATCATATACTAAAGATGTAAAATGCCGACACATTTCATGCCTAACTTGTGACAATGACTTCTCTTATTGATGTTGCAGGAAACTGAAAATATAGTTTTCAATGTGCTTACCGATGATCAGAATTATTATGCTATGAAACTCTGGTTTGCAAGAAATTCTTACAAGGAGGCAGCTATTCATGTGCTGAATCTCAAAGATCTTAAACTTAACTATCCTTATGATTTGGACCTGAAACAATTATCACCATCCGAAGAATTCCGTATTTCCATTCATAATAATGGTCAACCATCTAGTCCTCAAATGAGGACTGAATATATATCCGTTTTTGGCCATTCACACTTTCTTCTTCCTGAGATTTTCAAGAATCTGAAGAAGGTGGTGGTGCTGGATGATGATGTGGTGGTCCAGAGGGATTTGTCTCCATTGTGGGATATTGACCTGCAACAAAAAGTGAATGGTGCTCCCCAGTTCTGTGGGGTGAGACTGGGTCATCTGAAATCTTATTTGGGCATCAGTCAAACTGACAATTCTTGTGTCTGGATGTCTGGATTAAATGTAGTTGACCTGGAAAGGTGGCGGGAGCTCGATGTTACTGGAATTTATCAAAAATTCCTCCGCAAGGTAAGTAATACTATCATTGGTGGTGTCATCTTCATTTTAAGTACTTGTTAGTACTTGTTCACTTACAGAAAATTAGCAATTACATGGGGAAAACGAATTTGGTACTATGAAGAAATAGTACTTCAAAAGTGGCTTTTACCGGTTAAGTACACAGTATTCATACTGCCTGGGTACATGTCATGTTTGCTCTAATGATACAACATGTATACGTCTTTCCATGACTCGTGGTTTCATAGCTTGACATTTGGTGTAGGTGCAGTTCCAACTATTTGGAACATGTTATACCAGAAAATGTCATACATATCTTAACCATCCTTCAATATTTTCGGTTTTTCTCAAGTCCCTAGTTGTCTGAACCTTCCCCTCTTCACTATGTTCACCGTCTTTGAACCTCTTTTACCTGAGCTTCAGAATCCACTCCACTGCAATCTTGCATATGTCCAGACTCTAGCTGCCACGGTGCAAAACCTAATCCACTTGTTCTCTTTTTCGTATTTTTGCACCGTGTTTCCATTGTTCGTTTAAATCTCTATTGCTTACTTTTTTTTTCCACTTATTTTAATTTTCTGATCTATAATATATATATATATATATATATATATATATATATATATATACTTTATTTTATTTTTTTTTGGAAAAAGGGTAAATTTTATTCCACAATCATCGCAATAAGGTTACAACATAGAGATACAATCCCAACTCAGGGGGACATTACTAGTACATCCGACTCAATGTTATGAAGGATGCCCACCAGTGGGGTGGACAGTCCCTCATAAATGCGCCGGTTCCTCTCCCTCCAGACATGCCAAACTGATGCAGCAAGCCTCAATCTAGCACGTCTGGCCCAGCTCTGCCCCCGGCCCCTGCCATCTCCAATCCACTGAAGGATTTCTCTGAAGTCACGCTCCCTTCCAACCCCTCCCAAGTATCTCCGGCTCTGCTCTACCCAGATGCTCCACGCCACTTGGCACTGAAAGAACAGGTGCCCAATGGATTCATTCTCTGCCTCACACAAAACACACGTAGGGTCAGGGACAGGGACCCCGAACCGAAGCAGTCTGTCCCTAGTAAGCAACCGGCCCAGCACCAGTTTATATGCAGACAATTGCATCTTTCTGGCAAGGCCCTTCCCCCATATAAAGTCATACTCCTCGATCTTGTCGAAGTGGGAACGAACAAGATCGTAGCAGCTGCTAAATCTGAACTCCCCAGCACCCTCCGTGTAGCCGGGAGGGGCCCAAACCCAGACGTCAGACAGTACATCAGGAGTGATCTGTACTTGCCTGATCTCCCCTCCTAACTGAGCAGTGAAACGATACTCCTCTGGTCTCCAGACCCCACCCCTGATGATGCGCCTACAAGTTAGACCTCTGTACTCCACACCATCCGACTGGGGACCCAGAATCTCCAGGAGAGACTGACCAGCAATCCACGGATCAAGCCATAGGTCCGTCTCCCCTCCCTCCCTCATCTTCCGTCGAATCGCCTTCCGAAGTACAGGTCAGTTCCTCAGGATATGCTTGAAAGACACAGAGAAGTTGTTGTCAATGTCACATACCCAGAAGTTCCTACCCCGGAGGTACCGACTAGACATCCAAGCCGACCAAAGAGAGCCGCCCTGAAGGAACCTCCACGCCAGCTTGATCCCCGCCGCCTCCCTGACAGAAACCAGAGAACGCAGACCCACACCTCCCTCCTTCCTAGGACGACAGAGCTGCTCCCAAGAGATGGCATGAATCCCCCCATGCCAAATGAACTTGGCACATATGCCCTCAATCTTTCTGATAGTAGCCAAAGGGACCATAATAGATTGGAGCCAAAATAGAGCAATAGCAGATATAACCGATCGAACCAGCTCAATACGCCCTCCAAAAGATAGGCCAGCCGCCAGCCAGCCCTCTACCCTCCTCTGCGCAAAGTCCACCAGACTCTGACATTCTCGGTCCTTCGCGTAATTGACAGATAGTGGCACCCCCAGATATTTCACCGGGAGGTCACCCTTTTCCACCCCAAGCTCCAGGGCCCGTTCCTCTTTCAAGGTGTAAGAGCTGTTGAAGTAAACTTTGCTCTTGTCCCTATTCAACCGAAGACCCGATAACTGTCCGAACTCCTCCATCACCACCGCAAGCTCCCTCATCCCTCGCATGGAAGGCCTCATCAATACCAATAGATCATCCACATAAATGAGGTGTGAGACCACCGGAGACACCCTACTGTATATCGGTACAATCCTCTCCCGATGCACCGCGATGTCCATCAGACAGGTAAAATACTCCATCACGAGGGTGAAAAGGTAGGGGGAAAGCGGGTCCCCCTGCCGAAGCCCCCTGCTGCTGCCGAAGAACCCGTAAGGGATACCCTGGATGAGAACCGAGAATGTAGGGGAGGTGATGCACGCTCGGACTCTGTCCACCCATGTCTCGGAGAAGCCCATCGCACCCATCAAATGACAGAGGAAGTCCCTGTTGACGGTGTCGTAGGCTTTCCTCAGGTCAAGCTTCACACATGCTTTCATCCCCCCTGGCTTGTGGAACTCCCGAATCATCTCATGAGCCAACAGACTATGCTCAGCAATAGACCGCCCCTTGATGAATGCCGCCTGATTCCAAGAAACCAGGCCCTGCATAGCGTCCTCCATCCTCCTGCACATAAGATGAGTAATTATTTTATACAAATAATTACAGCAAGCAATCGGTCGGAAGTCAGCAAGAGAAGTCGCCCCCTCCTTCTTGGGCACCAGCGTCAGGAAGGTGTGGTTCAGCTCCTTCAGGAGCTTGCCCGTCTCAAAGAACTCCTGAACAGCCTCTAGAACCCCTATTGTATACCGTATTGTATACCGTATCTTAGACTTGAACTTATCTACCACTGTACTGGTTACATAGCGTATTCCATACTCATACCTCTCACTGGGGCTACATTGATTTAATAGTCTGTACTAGTTATTCTCACATTAACCTGTTTCCAAATAATTCTGAGATTAATTTTCTTTTAAGATTGAGAAGAATAGTCTGGTAACTTGAGCTTTGGATGCTTTAGAAAGATGACATTCTCTTGCTGTCTGTTGGTTGGGTGGTAACTTTTACTGGGTAACATATTTTTCTGGGACGGGACATTTTTTTCAACTTTCAGGTGAGTGGAGGTATCTTATTTTTTGAGTCGACTTGTTGCCACTAAATGAAGCTTTCTTTACTACAAGCAAATATGTAAAGGGAAAAATATTCAGCTCTGACAAAGCTGAAGAAGTGCTGTATGTAATCTAAATGCTAGGATTACCTGGACCACTGTTTATTGAGTTCATCAAAGCAAATTGAACGATAATTTTTTTACTTTTGTAACTTGTGTCAATTTGACTGATTTTACAGTTCAATAATGGAAGTGATGCATCTTGGAGAGCTGCAGCACTGCCAACAAGTTTACTTGCATTTCAAGATCTGATCTTTCCTCTGGATTCCTCCTGGGTTCTCTCAGGACTCGGTCATGATTATGGAGTAGATGTGTATACCATACGGGATGCTGCAGCTCTGCACTATAATGGCAACATGAAGCCCTGGCTTGATCTTGGAATACCAAACTACAAGAAGTACTGGAAGAAATTTGTAACACAAGGGGAGCAGTTTATGACTCAATGCAATGTACATTAGATGCAGTAGTAGGGATTATCGTAAGTTGGAGATTTGAAATGAGAGTATGGAGCCAATTCGCTCTGAAGAGTGATAGTCTTTTCCCCACATAGGGTTTGGAGCAGAAGAGCACTGTGAGGCAGGGCAGAGGCTAACGTCTTTGATTTTTCTCAGCAATAATAGGGAGAAAGAGAAAATTATGGTTGATAAGAGCCGAAGGCCCTTAGCCAGTGCCATTTGACCATTGTGGAAGTAAATGTACAACATACAGTACGGGACTGCCAATTCTGTAAGTTTGTGTTGCAGGTCGGTTCAGACATTTGTTAATTGCTCGATTCATTTACCATATAGTGTGGACAATTATTGGTCGGCATCCCAAATTGGTTGGTGCCATCCAGGCTCGGATCAATGTAGATTCTTTTTGTTCTTTTTCTGTTCGCCTTCCAATTTTTTGGCCCTTATTGTTCTATATTCTTTGACAATATGGGTGCATACTTCGTAATTTCCATTGTATGATTCATTGTTAACTGCTGCAATATCGAATGGAAGTTGTATGCAACTTGCTGAAAATATGTAATGGAATATGTGATTTTCTCTATTCGTCTTGGGCTGTCTAAGCTATGGCTGGAACACGTGTATTATCTTGTTACATCTTTGGTTATTGCTAATATTTGGTGCTTTATTGATGATGATGTTCTATAGGAAGAGGAGAATCTCAGTTTCACATGATATTTGGAATCTCAGAAATCCATATTTGCGTGAATTTATATGTATATTTGTTGCTTCCTTGTGAATAAAAAAGGACCCCTTCCGATACCAGAAATAGTAAAGGGTTTCTTGCACTGCAGATGGAGCAGTGGGCTATCATAATTTACGGACTTGTGATGACCACCATCCAATTAATTGGGTGTCTATAAGGGCACTTCAATTTTTACTCGGGGCTAGCCCGGATTGGGGCTAGCTCAAATTTTTTGGGTTTTATTTAGGACAGCCCATTTTTTTGATCTAGGGCTGTCCCAAAGTAATCCCCACCCCCCCCCCCCCCCCCTCCCCCCCCCCCCCCCTCTCCCAGAACACAAATTCAAATTTCATCTCTCATTTGCCAAAATACTTCTCTCTCATCCTAAACCTTAACTTCTCTATTCTTCTTCCTCCTAAACCCTAAACTCTAACTCCATTCTCCACCACTGCAGCTGAGCATCTTCATCATCTTCCTCTTCTTCTCCACGTCTTCTTCTTTCTTTCAAGGAGAACGATGGCCCCCAAACCTAAACCTTCCTCGCAAACAAGGTACGAAATCTTTGTTAATCTTTCTCCATTTCTTTCAAAAATCCTAGAAATTTACTTCAAAAATTGAAGCATCAATTACATTCTTTCTTTCAATTGCAATTATTGTAATGTGAATTAAACTATATTCGGAGGAGGGAAGTAAACCCTAGCATACGTGAATGCTAAAATTTTGCGTCGTCCAGGACTGCCAGAGGCAGCCCTGACTGTATGTTGGACTGCCAGAAAAATGAGCAGTCCATTGGCATAACATGTGTAACAATGGACTGCCCATTTTTCTGGCAGTCCAACATACAGTTAGGACTGCCAGAAAAGTGGGCAGTCCTTTCTTACACATGATGTTAGTTAGGACTGTCCACTTTTCTGTCAGTCCTAACTGTATGTTGGACTGCCAGAAATTTCGGCAGTCTTTAGTTACACATGTCCTGAGCCAGGGCTGCCCATTCATCTGGCAGTCCAATATACAGTCAGGACTGCTAGAATAATGGGCAGTCCAATGTTTGCACTAGTTGAACAACAACATTTGTGGGCATGCCATACATTTTAATATCTAATTAAAATTCAATATTAGTCATGAAAAGAAGAGAAAGGAGAAGGATGTTGAGGCCAGGCCCGGACTGATCGATTGCTACATTTGATGTCCCAATTTCTTCCATATTTTTTTACATTATGATAAAACATTCAAAAATTAGGAATGAACCGATTATTTAACAAACTTTGCAATATAGTAGTCGAAAATTTACTGAGTACTACGAATATTCGTTGATAATTAGTCTAGGGTTACAAAACAAGAAGATTTTCTTAGGTGTAGAGTGGGGGGACCACACATGGGGACAAGAGGAATCTTTCTCAATCTAGGATTTGGAGAAAAAGTGGAGAGGAAGAAGACAAAGGAAAAAAAGAAAATGTTACTTTTATACCACCTATTGGGATAGCCCTAATAAATTTTTCCAATGACAAACTTGTAAATAATACAAAGTTTAAAATGGACTAGCCCTGAATAAAAATTTGTAGTGCCCTTATAAACACCCAATTAATTTCGCATAAAGTCCATTGCTTACACACTGCCTAGATCAAAATCGGTGCAGCTTGCTGTAATTATTTGTACATAGTAGAAAAGGATTATCTTGTACAAGGGTACCAGGTTTAGGACCTAATTAGATTTTGGGTACTAGGTTTGTCCGTTTAAGATTTTGGGTAATCGAACTTTTTAGTGACACATTTTAGGGACGAAATTGGACTTTCAGTGACGAATCATTGAGCTAAGAACTGCGAAGAAGGCTTTTTGGTACAACCGTCCCCAACTCTCACCACTATTATAAATGGAAGGAATAATATGTCATCGTGGCTCGATCCACTGATCTTTTGCCACATAACTAGGGTCTTATACATCTCCTCGGTAACCACAAGAGCCACTAGAGTTATAATTCTCAATCCCGCTAATATAAGCTCAAGGAGTAAGCTAATTTTGCACATTAGCTGCTCAGTTCAAGTCCGGAGCTACTGGTCTGAAATGTTACAACATAAAATTTAGGAGCAATGGATTTGGCATTCATCTACAATCTTCTCTGCAGCACAAATATTACAGAGTAATGTTAAATCTAAGGATTTCAATGAAGGAGCTCATATATCGGAGGAGAGCAGTCGGTGTCAACTTGCAACTGTAAATTCTAGAGTTCTCCACTCTTTCATCAGATTCAGGTACACGTCAAATGGCTCTTATTGCATTATTGGATTTCACTACATCATATGCATATGCCATCGGCTTTTCATCAAACAAGTGGCGGTCCACAGTGTCGAAGAGTTTGTTGTCATTTGGTGTAGTGCAAACACTACAGCAAAAGCTAGCATCGTCAGCTGAAGTACAACACGATAACAAAATGGGATTTAGTGGTTCACTTTTAAGAGGAATTAGAATAAAAATGGTTAAGTTGAAACTTATAAACCTACATAATCTCTGTTCCCAACTTGTAACTTCTCTTCTAAAACTATGACACAAGAGTTGTAGTGTAACTTAGATGGTTAGCAACAAGATCTACAACTCACAAAAATATGTCAATCGGAGCTTAGAATCTGCACTTTAACAGTGGATTGTCAATACATTAAAATTCCACAGGCGGCTTAGGATGATTGTCATTAACCATGTACAAAGCTCATCAATCTCCATCCTTGTTTCCATTACCGTCTTGAGGAGGCTAAACGCCTCTATTGCCCATGCAAGAAAATGGAAGAAAAAAAAATAAGGGCAAAGTTTTATTTAGATACCCCTAAATCATCGAGTAGGCTGCATGTCCAAAATGTAACCTAAAAGTAAAATTTGAATATAGGAGGCCCTAAATGGATATATTCTGTTGTGTGAATTGACTTATTTAGTTTTGCACGACAGAAATTCTATGACTTGGATTATTTAGTTTTGTTATGACCAATCAAAAATGAGACTTGTGGCACCGTCTTAAGGCTTCCCAAGAAAATAGAAAATTAACCCCAAAATCAGACGCAACGACACTGATTTCTCATTGCCAAGTTTTCTTTATCATACAAATGTACCTTGTATGTGAGATACTTGTGACACTAGCCATGGATGGATGGAACTTGCTACATGCAAACGAACTCCATAAAATACAAACTATACACTGCCATCAGAAATTATATTATCCTTGAAATATTAGTCGACCGTACAAATTTTCCTAATGTTAATGTTTAATGCGCAACTCATAGTACTCTTGCAGATCAAACAAACCGAAGATGGCAAGTCGAAAGAAAAAAACAACAAAAACATAGTTACATTCTCAAACTTTGTAACCAAGAGAACCCTCTATAAAATTTCCATAACATAGGCATCGATACATGAGTTTAACCAAAGGAAGAAGAAGAAAGAAGAAAAAAAAAAATTATGGGGTGTGGGAACAGTAGCTATCCTTATGTTCCCTTTATTAGCGTTCATCCCTTATTAATTAAATCACAAGTAGTGCACAGTGGGAAAACAAGGAAATGAATGAATCGATGAATCAGAATCAAGTGATCCAGCTCGCTCGCAGCTCAGGAGTAGAGGGGTTGGATCGGCAGTCCCTTGACGATCCCGCAGAGCAGGGTGGTGTTCAGCATGTTGTACTCGTCCCTCAGCGACTTGGCGGCCGACTCGACGCTGACGTAGAGCTGCTGGCCCAGGTAGAACCTGTCCCAGTGGTTGGACCTCAGGTTCCACATCCCCGCGTTGTCGAACGTCAGCATGATCGCTGTCCACGACTTGGGGTACACCTGGATCGCCACCCTGCTGACGGCATCGAGCCCGTTGTACCTCTCCCTGCACTCGGGTGACCACTTGCCCGGTCCCATCCTGTCCATTAGAGCAGATTGATTCATTGGTTGTTATTGGAACACGTAACAACTAATGATTCAAATAGCCGACCCCAGAAATTTAAAATGTACTACTGGTTGGTTACCCGACTGCGAAGAAAGAGTAGCCGTCCAAGTGATAGGACTGG
Source organism: Iris pallida (assembly GCA_029216955.1). Taxonomy (NCBI): domain Eukaryota; kingdom Viridiplantae; phylum Streptophyta; class Magnoliopsida; order Asparagales; family Iridaceae; genus Iris; species Iris pallida. Next base: position 10,930,549 of record JANAVB010016599.1, on the reverse strand, counting down.
ATGGCCTTCTCGGGGTTCTCGAAGATGATCTCGATGTAGGTCCTGAACTCGGCCCTGATGACGTTGGGGGCCATGCTGATGGGGACGTCGAGGGCCGGAGGGTCGTCCTTGATGAGGTCGTAGGTGAACACCTTGTCGGCCATGCCGAAGTACTCCGCCAGCTTCAAGGGGGTGTCGGCATCACGGTGGGACATGCCGTTGAGCGCGTACCTCTTCTTGCCGTTGATGGTCCCGGCGCGGTTCTGGAGCTTGATGGTGCGCGTGATGGGGATGGAGCCGTAGTGGTAGGATCCCTGGGGGTTGGGGCGGGCGGCGCTGGCGGTCAGGTTCCACCGGTAGGACCTCCACTGGTTGAGCGACCAGGCCCAGCCGACGGGCGCGGGCGGGAGCTCCGCAGACGCCTTGGCGGACTCCGGGGCGCCGGCGTACCTGAAGGGGAACGTGGAGGTACTCACCTTCTTGACGAACCGCGTCGACGCGATCAGCAGGTACTCGCCAGCGGGCTGGTCCGCGGTGACGAGCACGGAGTAGCACTGCCCGACGTGCACGTCGAGGGAGTCGTACATGTTCTGGACGGTGTGCGACCCGTCGATCTCCACCAGCTTCATGGCGTGGCCCTGGATGCGGAAGTTGAGCGAGGTCTTGAGGCCGACGTTGCAGATCCTGTACCGGTAGGTCAGGCCGGCCTGCACGGTCTGCGGCTGGTTCCACTCGCCCTCGTTGCTGGCCTTGACGTTGATCAGCACGCCGTCGGGGAGCTTGATGCTGCGTCCCGAGTCGAGGATGCGGGCGAGCACGGTGTGGGCCTTGGAGTACCAGTCGCTGATCAGGACCGATATCTCGTTGGCCGGGTCCGCGAAGGGGACCGGGATGAGGAGTCGGCTGTTGATGCGGATGGGGCCGAAGCCGCCGGCCGCCTTCTGCATGCCGATGGACGGGAAGTAGAAGAAGCTGCCGATCTGGTCCTTCACCTGGAACTTGTAGGTCAAGTTGGTCCCCGGCGCGATCGGGCAGTTGGTCCCAGGCATGCCGTCCATCCAAGAGTTCTTCCTCTGTTGTATGCCATTCCTGCATTTCAAAGTCCATTAATCCAACTTTACAGTCGTTCCAACTTATGAATTACATTATTGATCCACAACCTAACAATACTTACCATGTAAAAAGGAACGGCTCGTCGATCTGGTTGAAGACATTGACGACGATGTTGTTGTTGGAGCTGCAGTTGATCTCGGGCCCCGGGAACGCGTTGTTGATCAGGATAACCCGCTGGGGGACCCCGAGGAGGGTGCGGGTGCCGTAGGTGACGTACCACTCGAAGAATAGGTAGGGGTCCTCGGCATGCACGACCGAGAGGCCGAGGAGCGCGACGACTAGCACGCAGAATGCGGCACGACGCGACGTCATTCTCTTCTTCTCCTTCTTCCTCGAGGCTAACCGATCGGTTCGGCCCGACGCTCCCTCCGTCAGAACGGAAAATAATCGAAGTCGGAAGCTAGATGTGCTTAGGTGAAGCACATCTGGTGAATCCCTGGCTATCTATACAAGTGGGGTGTATGAGAAAGACCAACCGGGAACTTCCGCTTATAGGTAAGGGGGGCTATGGCAGGGGTTTTGTAGTGCATGGGAATGGAGGAACGAAAGGGTGGGAGGGGTTTTAGGAGCTCCTTCCTTTCAAATGGACAACGTTCAATTTTATTTTTATTTTTTCTATTTCTGAGTTTGTATTTCGGTTAGTTATGTGATGACCGTTTCTCCCTCCATTTTTTGCTGGGAGGAATAAGAAATTCCTCAATAAAAACTTCGGTTATTATTATTATTTTTGAAAATTATTGGTTTTCTTAAATCATTATGTAACGTGCAAGAAGCCTCATACTTCTCATCATTGTTTAGGTGACTGTTTCACGAAGTCCTCATGAGTCTACTAGGCATGAATATCAGAGTATAAATCACTATTTTAAAATATTTTTTTTTTTGAGGAAACATAAATTTCATTTAAGTGTTCAAAGGATAACAAGAGGACGTGTCTCGAAGGACATGATCATAAATACAATCTGGAATAATATCATGAACTGTAAGAGAGTTCATAGGATTGTGGAAAAGAGCCTGTGACACCAGTCGATATGCACAATGGTTGGCGCTTCCGTGGACAAAGGAGAATGAGATCTCCTTAGCTGACTTCAAAAGCTTTCTAGCATCAGAAGAGATTGTATGGCGAACAAGCCAAATAGTAGATGCCACTTGAGAGTTTATAGAATCAATAATAGCTTTGCAGTCCCCCTCAACTGTGGTTTGATGCAGTTGCTTCCTTTCAATCAATACAAGAGCTAAGTGAATTCCCAATGCTTCAGCTTCAACCGGAGAGCCTCCATCTTGATTCTTCGATAGAGCACCCATGAAAAGGCCCTCTCCATTTCTCAGGATAGCTGCAGCGGCCATCTTCCCGTCCAGGTATGTGCCATCATAGTTAATTTTCCATTTGTTTGCTTCAGGTAGTCTCCAAGACTCATTAATAGCAATCTTGTCAAAGGAAGAACTGCTATAGGATGGAATATGATTGTGGGCTTCATATTTCTCCTGCAGAGTAGAGGCTTCGTGAAGGATTTGATTGGTATTAATTATTGGATTATCGAAGATAGCTTTGTTTATGGCCTTCCATATAGACCACATCAGATATAGACATGTTGACACATCAACTCGGTCTCCCTCCTTGAGAAGATTTGAGATGAGAGAGGAGATGGTAGTCTGGGATTGTATATATCTTGCAATTGAAGGTTTTCCTTGCCAAGCTAGACCTGAAATGGGGCAATGAAGAATAAGATGGTCAGTTGTTTCATCACATACCTTGCAGAGAGGGCACGTAGCTTTAATGTCATTGATTCTTCGATGTATGTTAGCTTTTGTAGGTAAAGAATTCGTAAGAACTCTCCAAGCAAATAGGAGCACCCTTGGGCAAATGTGGCTAAGTTTCCAAAGTTTCTTCCATTCAATAAATCCATTATCATCAGAGGAATGATGTTCCCTATAGAAGCTCTCATGGATAGCTCGATATGCTGTTGAGAATCAATAAGGGACTTTTAGTCCCACATCGAAATTTGTAGTATGTAGAGGAGCTAGACTCCCTATAAGTAGTGAAGTAGTCCATCAATAAAATTACACCAACTATTATTTTCTACATGGTATCAGAGCCATAACTCTCTCTCTCTCTCTCCAAGTTTTTTTTTTTAACTCTCTCTCTCCCCCCCCGGAGCAGCAGCCCCCCCCCCAACCCCCCCCTCCCGACCCCCCCCCCCCCCCCCGGAGCAGCCCCCCGACCCCCGCCCCCCCCCCGGAGCAGCAGCCCCCCCCCCCCAACCCCCCCTCCCGACCCCCCCCCCCCCCGGAGCAGCCCCCCGACCCCCCCCCCCCCCGACCCCCCCCCCCCCCCCCGGAGCAGTACCCCCTACCTCCCTCTCCCACTCTCGACATGGAAACCCTAACCCTAGCCCTAGCAGCCCCATCAAAACCCTAACCCTAACCCTAGCCGCCAAAAAAAAAAAAAAAAAAAAGAAAAATAAAAGAAAAATAAAAATCAGTACCTTCTTTTTAGAAGATCTACTGCAGTTGCCTTCGAGAATCAGTACCTTCTTTTTAGAAGCTCTACTGTTGTTGCCTTCGAGACTCAGTATCTTCTCTTTAGAAGACCTACTGCTACGCATACGAAATCTCTTTAGATTTTCGTCTTGCTTCTGTTACGAAATCTCTTTAGATTTTCGTATACTCAGAATCCTTCTAGGATTTCTGTTGCGACGTGCTGCATACTTCGCCATGCAAGGAGGCACAACTAAGTTTGGGCTGTCCGAACACGTCATAATGACGCGGTTCTAATTGGTCGCATACACTCCAACATATCAGTGAGGAAGCTAGTTTGTTGTTTCCTCCCCTGATCTCTATCTCAACTGTCAGAATATACAGTTGACGAAGACGCTACCTGAGATCAGGATTCACAGCAGATTGCTGACTAAGACGAAGACGAAGCAAACGACAACGACTCAGAAAACAACAAAATCTCACTGATTACAGTTGCAGAAACCATGGATTCCATCTATGGGAAGTTGACAGCAGAAGAGATGAAGGTCCTGGTCGAGGATCTCCTGACCAAGAGATTACCGGAGGCAACCTCACGCGTGACCCATACTGATGTGGATCCGTCACCGTATAGAATGGGGAAGTTGGACAAACTGGAAACGAAGCTGGAAGGCACGACCAACTACTTAAAATGGTCGTGGCAGGCGATGCGGACGCTGAAGGGACGTGGCTTGGTTGGCTATGTAGATGGCCACACCAAGGCCCCGGTCGATCACTCCTCGAAGGAGTTTGCTGTATGGGAGATTGTCAACAATGTCGTGGCTGGTTGGTTGACAGCCTCTTTAACCGATCAAATGTCGGGTAATGTTGAAGCAATGGAGGGAGCTGCTGATATCTGGAGAACATTGAAAGATATGTACTCCGGTTCAGGTAACCCAATGCGAGTCTTCCAACTGCAGAATGAACTCGAGCGGGTAGTCCAAGACGATCGTACCATATCTGAGTACGCCGCCTTGTTGAAGAAGTACTGGTCTGATCTTGACCATTATGATCCTCTTGGAATGGAGGATGCTCAGGTTGAACCGTCCTTCGCAAAATATTTCTAGAAATTTCTGGATTATATCTCGCGGCAACGGATGATGAAGTTTTTGAAGGGGCTCAACCCTGTATTTGAGCAACGGAGGAATGTACTTCTTGCGCAACCGAAGCTGCCGACCTTAGAGGATGCCATAGCTGCCATGGCACAAGAAGAAGCACGGTTGAAGCTGATGCCCACCAGGGGCATCTCCCAGGGGGAGCAAGTCGGAGTTGCCACATCTGCTCTTGCTGCTTTCAACCAGCCTCCTTCTGCGGGAGGCGTTTGCCACAACTGTGGTGACACAGGACATTACATCCGCTTTTGCCCAAAACCAGCACGGAGTTCCTCGCGTGGTCGGGGCCGTGGTCGAGGTGGACGACGAGGTGGTCGAGGCAGCTACACTGGTGGAAGGGGCACTTACTCTGGAGGCAACACGGCGAATCTGGCGGATGAAGGCCGGGACAATCAGCTGGCGGACATAACTCCATTTGAGAGAGAAGTTCTTGAGAAACTTCGGGGCTCAAAGATTGGTTCTGGTGACCGACAAGTCAATTCTGAGGTGCCGCCCACCTCAGGAGATTACTGCACTTACTTTTCCCAAACCAGTGACGGTATACCTCCGCGTGCTCTTGCATCTGTCTCTCAGCCAGTCTGGATTATGGACTCTGGGGCATCCCGCCATGTCACGGGGTCCCGAGGTGAGTTCCGGGAATACTCTAATCTAACGCCGCCAGAAAGCATTCAGACTGCTGATGGTACCTCCAGGCCTGTTATGGGTAAAGGCACTATTGATTGCACTCCTTCCATCACTCTATCTAATGTCTTACATGCTCCTTCCTTTTCTGTCAATCTTATATCCATTAGCGCCATTATCCTTGATCTAAACTGTACTGTTTCCTTTGATATTCCTAAGGTAATCTTTCAGGAGAAGGGAACGGGGAGACGACTGGGCACTGGCACATGGCATAAGGGTCTATGGTACTCGGACAGGAACGGTCTGGACAGAGCACTGGCATCATTGGTTGCAGACACACAACCAGAAGTCCGAAGTCGAAGTATCGAAGCCAAGCTACTCCTACACCATCAGCGTGTAGGACATTCTTCCTTTTCTGTTATTAGTCGCATGTTTCCATCCTTATATCAAAAAGCGAATAAAGAGTTGTTAGTTTGTGATGCTTGTGAGTTGGAAAAACATACCAGAAGCTCCTATGTGAGTTCTGGGCATCGATGTACTGCTGCTTTTGATATGATTCATTCAGATGTGTGGGGTCCTTGTCCTACAACCGGCGTTAACGGTTATAGATGGTTTGTCACTTTTATTGACTGCTCTACCCGCGTAACGTGGGTATACCTACTGAAGAATAAAAGTGACATTTTTGAAGCATTTCAGAGCTTCCATCAACGCGTAAAGACACAATATAATGCTCGTGTTAAGTGTTTTCGGTCGGATAATGGGACGGAATATACCTATACGAGGTTTGCTGCATATTTATCCTCTCATGGCATACTGCATCAAACCTTTTGTGCATATACACCGGCTCAAAATGGTGTTGCAGAACGAAAGAACAGGCACCTGCTGGAAGTAGCTCGGACGATGATGCTAGCTATGAATGTGCCTAAATACTTGTGGGGGCAGGCTGTCTTGACAGCCTCTTATCTCATCAACAGGATGCCCTCTCAATTGCTGGACTGGAAGACGTCGTTGGAAATGCTCACGGGGACAACTGCATACACCGTTCCTCCGAAAGTATTTGGATGTGTATGCTTTGTCCATGATAACAGACCTGGAGTTGGTAAGCTGGATCCTAGAGCAGTTAAGTGTGTCTTTGTTGGGTACACCGGGACACAGAAGGGGTATGTATGCTGGAGCCCGGTGGAACGGAAGCTGTTTGTAAGCATGGACGTTACATTCAGAGAGGTGGAACCATATTATGGTTCAGATGAGGGCTCCGCGTTTGGAAACACACCTAACACAGCGGGTGTTAGCCGTGAGGGGGAGATAATACGTCCAAGCGTGGTCGTCGGATCGGTACCTTGTCCTGTTATTGCAAATTGGAAAGAAAGAGGAGAAAGCATCAGTAATACCGATACGGAGGATGAAGAAGACGATACATATATTACGCATGGGAGAATCAGACAAGGGAAAAAGAGCTCCAAGTGTACAGAAGACGACAGCAGAGGTCCAGTACTGTGCCGTGTCCTGTGCCAAATGTGCCAAGTCCCTCGTCTACTCCTGCCCCAACTCCTGAAGATGTTACTCCCGTACCGGATCACTCGGATTCGGAAGCGGGTCTCTCCGACTCGGATGGTATGCTTTCCCCACCTTCCATTGCTCCCTTAAGGAGGTCTTCTCGCATTAATGCGGAAAAGGCTCCTATTTGTTATCGAGATTATGAACATGATATCGCCAACTACTTGTCTTATTCTAATATCTCTCCGACTTATCAAGCCTTCCTCACTTCGTTAGACTCCACTTCTTTACCTAAGAATTGGCAGGAAGCAAAGAAGGACCCAAGATGGAAAGTTGCAATGATGGAAGAACTTGGGGCACTAGAGAAAAATAAGACATGGGAGCTGGTGCCATTACCTGAAGGGAAGAAAGCTGTGGGATGCAAATGGGTTTACACAGTGAAGGAGACACCATAAGGAAAAGTTGAACGATACAAGGCGAGACTGGTTGCAAAAGGCTATACCCAGACATATGGTATCGACTATGATGAGACTTTTGCCCCAGTAGCGAAGATGAGTACCGTAAGAACGCTGGTCTCCATTGCAGCAAACTATGGGTGGAAGCTACACCAGTTAGACGTAAAGAATGCATTTCTTCATGGAGACCTACAAGAAGAAGTATACATGGAGACTCCTCCGGGGTGCTACTCTGTGTCAGATTCAGGTGAAGGAACGTCACATGGAAAAGTGTGCAAACTGAAGAAGTCGCTGTACGGGCTGAAGCAATCTCCTCGAGCCTGGTTTGACAGATTCAGAAAGGCTGTCACTGGCATGGGGTACCATCAGACAAATGCAGATCACACGGTCTTCCTCCAGCATGCAAGAGGCCACATAACTATACTTGCTGTATATGTGGATGATATAGTGATCACAGGTGATGATGCTGATGAGATCACTAAGCTGAAGTCGAAACTCGCTAAGGAGTTTGAGGTGAAGGACTTAGGACAGATGAGATACTTTTTAGGTATCGAGGTGTGTGATGGTGAACAAGGAATTATTCTCTCACAAAGGAAATATGTACTAGATCTACTGAAGGAGACAGGGATGCTGGGATGCCGAGCAGCAGTCACTCCAATTGACCAGAAGTACAAGATGGGAGCAGAAGCAGGAGAGCCTGTTGATCGCGAAAGGTATCAAAGGCTAGTAGGCAGACTGATTTATCTAGGGCATACTCGCCCTGATATCTCATTTGCAGTAAGCGTTGTAAGCCGCTATATGCATGATCCAAGAACGGGTCATATGGATGCAGTATTTCAGATCTTAAGATATCTGAAAGGGACGCCGGGAAAAGGACTGTGGTTCAAGAAGAATGGATGCACAGATATTGAGGGATACTGTGATGCAGACTGGGCAAGCTACATAGAAGACAGAAGGTCTACCACGGGGTACTGTGTTTTTGTAGGAGGAAACCTGGTTTCATGAAGAAGCAAGAAACAGTCAGTGGTAGCACGGTCGACAGCTGAAGCAGAATACAGAGCAATGGCTCTAGGGGTGTCAGAACTACTATGGGTGAAAGCACTGCTGACAGAGTTGAAGTTGGATAAGGGGACACCGTTACATCTTCTGAGCGATAGTCAAGCCGCAATAAGTATAGCGAATAATCCGGTTCAGCACGACAGAACGAAGCACATCGAAATCGATCGATTCTTTATCAAGGAGAAGCTAGAGCAAGGGATACTGAAGATTGGCCATGTCCGCTCAGAAGAACAAGTGGCAGACTGTCTGACTAAGGGTCTTAGTTCATTAAGTCTGTCGAAGCTATGTAACAAGATGGGGATGATCAATATCTATCGTCCATCTTGAGGGGGAGTGTTGAGAATCAATAAGGGACTTTTAGTCCCACATCGGAATTTGTAGTATGTAGAGGAGCTAGACTCCCTATAAGTAGTGAAGTAGTCCATCAATAAAATTACACCAACTATTATTTTCTACATATGCCGACTTGGTAGTTAAGCTCCCATCATTAGTATGTTTCCAAATGAGCCGATCAGTTGAACAATTAGCTGATAAAGGAATCTTCAGTATTGTCGCTGCTTTAGGTGGAGGAAATAATATGAAAATTAGATTTTCTTTCCAACTAAAAGTTTCAATATTGATAAGATCACTGACAAAGTTGACCCATATGCTAGCAAATTAGTATCTAGATACTCGATGATTTGGCATGCTAGGAATCCACGGATCTTGCCATATGTTGATCTGAGTACCATCCCCTATTGACCAAATGACATTCTCATGAAGAAAGTCTCTGCTGCTCAAGATGCTTATCCAAATGTAGGAAGAAGTTGGTGAAGGTTTAGCCGACCAAAAGAAAGATGAGTGGAGATATTTGCTTCTAAGTAGATTTGCCAAGATAGAGGTAGAATCCGTGATGAACCTCCAAGACAGTTTGAGCATGAGTGAAATATTTGTGATATGTGGATCACGAATGCCAAGTCCACCTTGAAATTTTGGTTTGGTAAATGTAGACCAACATGAAAAATGAATTTTCTTCCTATTGTTCACTGCACGCCACCAGAAGTCTCTTTGGTGTTTGGATAAGGAGTTACTAACAGTCTTAGGAATGAAATAGGAGGAAAGACTGTAAGTAGGAAGGGAGGAGAAGAGTGGATTTGATAAGGACTGTGCGAGCAACATGAGATAAACAACGTCTCTTCCAACCATTAAGTTTGCAATTGCTGGGGAGATCAGAGATCGTTTTAACTCTATTTTTCAATTGAAGAATTTTATGTCCAAGATATTTGTCTGTGGGATCCATAGGTTTAACACCTAATAGATTTTGAAAAAGTTGACACATGTAGAGGTCAGTTTTCTTAGAGAAAAAAATGGAGGATTTGTCAAAGTTGATGCGCTGACCAGACCATTGTTCGAAAGTTTGGATGATAATTTTGGCTTGGATAATATTATGGAGAGAGCATTTACCAAATAATAATATGTCATCAGCAAACGTTAAATGGGAGAAGGATATAGAGCATCGATTAAGCTTGACACTTTCATAGAGCATGTTCCTTTCCATGATAAGGACTCATAATGAAGAGATATGGTGAGAGAGGGGCATCCTTGTCGAATGCCACAGCTTGGAGTGAAAGTCTTAGTTTGTATGCCATTCACAAGGACAACAAAGGAGGTGGAGGAAATGCACTTCATAATGAGATCGTGGGATTTTAAAAACATTATAACATACGTTAAATGGAGGGGAAAAAAATTCAAGATGTTAACCAGCTTGGATGGCCCGAAGTCGGCCATAGGTCAGCCCGTTCAAACTTGGGCTGGGTCAGCCTAGGTCTGCTCACAGGACCGGTCCAGCCCACAAGAATTTTGGGTTGGGCTGAGTTTGCCCCCGGCCTAGTCCGGACCCGTCCTACTCGGGTCATGAGCTCGGACTGTATTCAACATGTGGGTGAAAGCCCGATCTAAGTCGGGTCAAACCCGATCAAAATTTGGTCTAAGTCGACCCGACCCGACCCACTTCACACCATGAAACAAAATATAAGTGAAATCAATAACAGCTTCATACTTCAGATCCTCTAGTTCTTGAAGAATTGACTATGCGTGATGGAGTGGTTTTTGTGATTAAAACTGGTTCAACATCTAAGTGTTGAGGTAGCATATGCTACGCTCCTTGTGTTAAAAATTTTATTGTGCCCTGTCGATTCATGAGATAAAGAACATAAATTAAATTGCGGAAGCGTACCTGAATCTATTGCTAGACTTGATGGATTTTGAAGCGAACGTCTCTTTATTGGGTTCAATCTTCCAACTTGCTACAACCCTTAATGACAAAGAAAAATCCAAATCCTTTGTCCCTCTTTTTCTGTTGATGGGGATGCAGAAGAGAAAAAGAGAAAACCCTCTCTTTTGGTGGCCGTATAAGTTGAGGACCATAACCCTAATGAATACATATATTTATATGTTTTGATATTTCTAATTTGGTCCATCATCAAATTAGAACTATCTCCAGTATCTACACATTAATTCCATGACAATTATATCCTTAAGCCAATTTCCAAATAGACCACTTTAATTTGGCTTAAATATTTAGATAGCCCAAAAACAATTAATTTTACATGTGTGACCCCTTAATTATTGAATAATTCCAACAATCTCCCACTGGGCCACATATGTAACCTTATAATTGTGTTAACCTTAGTGAGCTCATAAATTGCTATCTTAATCCTTAGGGTATATCCGGACAATCTCGTCCATTAACCATATCAACATAGGATCAAAGCGGCCTTCGTCACATATAGCGTAACTAAACCATCAATGGTCACATATACCAATATAGCTAAACGACATAGATCAATCATGGATGCGTAGCATGGAAATTATACGCAATGTGATCAATACATGTCTATTTCCAACTGGTCCTCCTTAACTTTAGTGAGATTAATAATTTAACATAATGAAAACAGAATGAACTGAATTTTCATATATCTGATCAGATAAATATCCAAAATACTTTAATACATAAATGTGTCCAAAACCAAATAGCACCCAAATACATAAAATACAAACTCCCACTATATTATCATATACTTGATTGAGATAACACCCATATGAGCAGTATGCTCATGAAAGACCCTGGGTGATAATGCTTTTGTGAGCGGATCCGCTAAAATGTAGTTTGTCATAATGTGCTATATGGACACTTTAACCATTCTGAATTATTTTCTTCACAACTAGAAACTTTATGTCAATATCCTTGACTTATACAAGTTTCTGTTGTTATTGGAATATATTACTGCTGATTTATTATCACACCATAATTTAAGTGGTCTTTCAAAACCGTACTGTAGGCGCAGCCTTGTGACAAAATTTTGCAACCATATTCCCTGAATAGATGCCTCACAGCATGTTATAAACCTTGCTGCCATGGTGGAAGAAATTATAAGTACATGTTTGTAACGTCCGTAGTTCGTATTACGTATTTTGGTATATGTGTACGTATTTTGACTCATATTACATGTCTCATTGCATGGTTTATTTTGGCATTTTATTTACTTGGTTCGGCTTGGTTCGGTTTTTGTATGTGGACCAACCCCACCTACCACCCTCTCTCTTCCTTATAAGCCACCAACCCCTTTCTCTTTCCTCATTCACTTCTTCATTTACTTCTTTTTATTCCTCCATTAACTCTCTCCACCTACCAAGAGAGGCTTAGGCAAGTGCAACTTGCTTCATGGAGGAACTTAAATTTTGTTGTTCCATTGTCTTCCTCACGAGATTCTAAGACACTTTAGTACTTAGCATTTTTAATTTTCGTGGTTCATTTCATGTAGATCTAAATTTTAGTATTTTTAATCTTCATGGTTTTGATCTACTAAACTTGGTTGTTTTCGAAAACGGAGAGTTCCATGTGGTAGGAATTTCGATTTTACGCAAGTTTGGCTTTTGAATGCCTGGATTTCACCAAGTCTTGGCCGTGATGGGGTTCATTGAGTTCTTGAGTCTCCATGGCTGCAAGTCTCGGCCTTGGGGAGAAGACGAGCCCTTTACGCACACGTTCATATGTGCTCGCGTAGTGACTTTCTTTATGCATACGTTTTCACGTGCCCGCGTAGTGTTCCCTTTTTACGCACACGTCTTGCGTGCCCGCGTAATCCGTTCTACGGGCACGTAATCCGTTCTACGCCGAGCTCATTCGAGCTCTACGCAGGGGACTCTCGCTCGCGTAGAGTCTCGCGTGCGTAGAATCTCGCGTAGAGTCTCACGTGCGTAGAATCTCGCGTAGAGTCTCGCGTGCGTAGAATCTCGCGTAGAGTCTTACGTAGAGGGCTGCTCGCGTAGAGTACTTGCTCGCATAGAGGGGTCCTTCCTTGGTATTGCTCATGTAAAGCCACTTTTACTTTTGGGGCCCCTAGCCTTGCGTAATTTCTCTCGTGTAGAGGCTTTGAACCCCCTATGCGTACCCGTGTGCCTTTTGTGCTTGCATCCTCTTGTCACGGACTTGATAACCTTGACTTGATTGACATGATTGGACTGAAAATTATACATGGAATGGTATGACAAGTAGCTGATATGACATGGCATGACATGACAAGACATGACTAATAAGCATGATGGGAACTATTGATTGCTATTGCGACGGCTAGCATGATATGACAAGAATGAATGACCTGGACACCGTGGACGATTGTGTTTGTACAAATGAACCAGTACTGTCTCACATCATGTCTAAGGCAAGGACCCCTGAGTATCACGGTCAGGGGTACCTACTGAAACTGACTAAGGCTAATAACTAGAATAATCCAGTAGTCATGAAGAGATTTTCCAACTATAGGCAATCCCGTTATCTGGGCTCCCTACCTGGGATCTGTAGCCTGCCATCGAGTAGGGCACATTTCCAGTACACTGTCATGTGTTGCACCCTTCAAGCTACTTAAGGGTACATGCGTTTCCTGAACGATGTACCCACATGAATTCAACCCCTAATTTGCGTCTGGATAGCTTGGATGGTCTGCAGGGCTTGTGGCTGTTGGAATAATCTTATTGCATCTTGCTAGTAACTAGGCCTGTGTAACCCTAGTTAGTTAAAGTATCAAGCCGTACTTATTGCTTGGCTGTGAATGTTGGATGGAGTCTAAGCCTTGTCTTGTCCCAGTACCTGGTTACTTCAGTAACATGATTACTTATATTTACCTTGTCAATAATTGATCGGTATAACTTCTCATCTCTTGATATTTATTGACCTATTTAGATTTCATGTCTTAATTATCTTCTTATTTTATGTTCTGATATGCTGGTTTTAGTTCTTAAGTGAAGCCTCCTTTGTGGCACTTGCTCTTTCTGGGATATGACCCAACTGGTTTTTCGTGGCCAGATACCGGAGCAGCTCCAGAGGATCTCCCTACCTTCCAGCCAGATGGTGACCACCAGGCGTAACCCTGGCAACGAGTGGGTTTTATTTTGCTCTTCCACTCTATTGTAAAAATATTCTTTTGAGGCGTTTAGCCGACGAGCACGTGTTAGCTCGATTGTACTTTACTTACTGTCTACCTACGGGCTGTAGCATGATTAACAAATCCTAGGGTTGATCATGTATGATTGAAACTCTTGCTAGTCTTCATATTTTGTATGACTAGCTTCATGATCATTCAAATATGTAATGTATGGGACGTCTTACTATTGTATATTTGGTTCTCTGACATCTTGCAACTGTTATTACTTGCTTGAGATTGAGACAATAGGCTGGTTTATGACCGTAAGAGACCGATGGCTTGTAGTTAAACCCTCATGTATCTAGACAGCCATGATCGTATAGCGAGGTGGGTTGCACTTCAATATACGTAGCTGGATGTGTCCGCTCCCGCTCTCCAGTATTCTGGTTCTGGGGCGTGATAATGTTTGACACTCATCCAAAATATATCTCCATTAGTCAGCATAACCTGATGTGGATCTCCTACTGTGTTGGCATCCAACAAAATTAGAGTCGAAATACCTTATGATCTTCAGAATTATCCGTTCTCCTACAAAGAGCATATAATTTCTTGTTCTCTATTAATTACTTAAGCAGTTTGGCTGCTACCCAATGATCCATCCATATTTGCTTAAATATCTGCCTAACATCCTAATATGTACGCAATATCTTGACGCGTACATACTTGAGCATACATTAGACTCCCTACAACTGATCATGAAGGAAAAATCTATTGTATTTTCTTAATTTCAAGGCTATTCTTAGGGCACTGATTGAGACTGAACTTGTCTCCTTTAGCGACTGGGATGTTACCTAGTTTGCATTTTTGTATGCCAAATCTTTTAAGCACTTTATCGATATAGCTCTTTTGTGATAATCTAAGAATACCTCGAGAACGATCTTGGTGTATTTGAATTCCTAATACAAAAGAGACGTTACCAAGATCTTTCATCTCAAAGTTATTTGATAGAAATTTTTTAGTGTCATGCAATATGCCTATATCATTTGTGACAAGCAGTATGTCATCAACATACAAAACCAAAAAAATAATTTTACTCCCACTGAATTTGTGATACACACAATCTTCAACAACGTTAACCTCAAAACCAAACGAGGTAACAACTTGGTAAAATTTATAGTACCACTGACAAGAAGCTTGCTTGAGTCCATAAATAGATTTTGTCAATTTGCAAATCATATTATTTGGATCTTTCGACACAAAGTTTTCTGGCTGCACCATATAAATAGTTTCATCAATGTTATCATTGAGAAATGCCGTTTTGACATCCATTTAATGTAACTCAAGATCAAAATGTGCAACATGTGCTATGATTATTTTAAAGAAGTTTTTCAAAGATACCGAAGAGAAAAAATCTTTAAAATTAATCTCAAAATTTTGAGTAAAGTCACTAGTTACAAGACATATTTTATACCTCTCTACATGACCCTTCGAATCCTTCTTGGTTCTAAATGTCCATTTGCAACCAGTGGATTTCATACCTTTTGGTAATGGGATAAGTTCTTAAACTTTATTGCCTTGCATGGATTTATACTCCTTATTTATTATATCAATCCACTTTGAGAACTGAAACTTTTTATTGCCTGACGGAAGTTGATTAGATCATCTTCCAATATCCACAGTCTTTCTCACGTTCCTAGAGAAATATGACAATATTATTCAAAATTATATTTCTCCTTTCTCTAGTGCACCATCTTAATATTACTGGTTCTTGAGGTTGTTGAGTTTGTTTCTTAGGAATAATTACCTTATCTTGAATGGGGTGCCGCTATGTTTTCGTTGTTAAGGTATCTCAACAACGACTTATAGTGGTAATTCGAAATTGTCTTATTGAGGCTCCGAATTCACTTCTTGATCATGACAGGTATAGAATCCTGCACATCGTCAAAAGTAATAGTAGGAATCATAATTGATTCCTTCTCAAAGACAATGAACCTGACTTTATTTCTCTTCCAAACTCAACATCCTCAAAAACTATTACACTTCTCGTCTCAAAATTTTCTTTTGTGTGGGATTGTATAATTATTAACCCCTTGATTTGTCAGCATAGCCAATAAAGTAGCTGCTTACAATTGAACTTTGGTCTGTATTTCCTTTACACGTTAATGTAGACATTAAAGTATAAAGTCAATAAAATCCAAATCTCATCAGACACAAGTCGTTCAACTCTATTTCTAGAGATGTGACCTAATCACTTGTGTCATAATGAGGCTAAAAAACATTTATTGTTAATTGTTTTTGTTTAGTACCACATGACTCCACTTGTAAGGTTTCATTTAAGCTGCAATAGTTTCAAGTGAATATAGGTTATCATAAATATTAAGAAAACCATTACTAATAATATTTGAATTTAAAGATAGACTAAATTTATTGTTTCCAAATGAACAATGGTAACCAGATTTGTCCAGTAAGGAAACTGAAACCGAATTTCGTCTAAAAGACGGTACGATAAAAGTGTCTATCAAATCCAAATAATAATCGGTTTCTAATAATAACCTAAAATGTACTATTGCTTCCATTTCTACCGATTTGCTGTCACCCATATAGATGTATCTTTCACCATCAATTGGCTTTCGGTAGCTCAGACAACCTTGTCTATAAACACTAATGTGGGTAGTATCACCAGAATCTAACCACCATGTGTTTCTAGGTACTAAATCTAAATTAACTTCAGAACAGACCAAATTTAGAAATGTATTTTTCTTTGTACGCCATGCATGGTACTTTGTACATTTCTTCCTTATGGGTCCTGCCTTATCACAAAAGAACAACCCTTAGTTTTATATTGTTGTTTCTTTGAGCTAGACCTTTAGCAGCTACTGTATTCATTTTTATTTTGCCCTTAAAGTTTATTCTATTAAACATGAAAATTAAAATCTTATTGACAGATATTTTAACAACATTAACTGTAAAGAGAACAAAGCAACAAAAAAACAAACATACTCTAACAAATAACCAAAGCGTAAAATATAGTCAAACAAATTCAAATAATGGTGAACCCCATCTCAAGATACCTAGTACATCATTAATATCAAGTCTTTGGACAGTGATATTAACTGCAAGTGGTATTCTTGGTGTAATGATCAAACGTTGACAATAAGTCATGTCAAATAATAAGCCTATCTTTGGATCGGGTTATTATTCACATGTAAACCGTATAATTGTCACACATTTATCATCACAAGTATGTGTGCAATTCGGCCAAGTATTAACCTTCCTTTGGACCGGCTAATACTCACATAAATTTACACACACAAACATCTAACATCCCTCATAGACTATCTACGCAAGAGAGGTCACTTTGGCGACATCTTGTTTCAATGGGTCTATTTAGAATATTAGACGACTATTGCTAGTCGCAAAAGGCACCAAATTTTTTTTTGAATGTTGACTAAATTTTACAAAACCGAATCATGTCCAAAACTTTATGTACATGCATAATTAAAATATTACAACTCAAATAAGATAATCATAAGTATGGGAATCTCTTTACATGATTCAAACAAATATTCTTAATTTGACTACTGAGCATTGTCAACATAATAAAATTCACGTAATATTTTACTGAAGATATGGATCAATAGATTGCTTCAAATAACCCATAAAGATTATATTAAAATAATCTGCTGAAGATATGTACGTCAATAGATTACATCAAATATATGACTTAGAACATAAATTTATTGGAAACTAAATTTATGCCAAACATAAAATTGTTTATATTTGATTCCAATTTGTCCTCCAATGATCAACTTAGATTGGAAAACACTCTAAATTGAGTAACACCAAATATCTATCAGCATGAGTAATTGGAATCTAACCGACATTCCATATTATCACATGTCCAGCAATAAGCATATTCATGCATATTTAATATAATGGAGAATTTCTACGGTCATTATCACATACGTCCATATCTAATATTTAAGCATGAACTGAGAGAGCATTTTTGTACATAAATTATGAATTCTATCAAGATTTTCTTAATATGGCGATCAAATCAACGAAGGATTGACAACAAATCAATGTAGTTGTAAGCAATGGAGAACCATGTATGCAAAAAATAAAATAAATAAATTATGATGTGCAAACATGTTGGAACAATTATTTATGTACGGAAACAACTCAGAAGTAGAAGACAAGATCCCAATAGTTGTTTTCTTTATTTAGCCATCTAGTACAACACTAATGAAATATATAAATTATATTCCACCATAAATTATAACCCACAATGTGTATTACTGCCAACAATTTTGATCAAACAATACAAACATAAGTGCCATCCTAGTCCATTAATTATGGATGTATCGTTTGGATACATGTCCAGCATGATCTGGCCGAAACAAAATTTTATTCATATATCAAGAAATCAGTTATTGAGAAACTGTAGATCTAATATTCGTGTATCGTAAATATTATTTTATGAACCATTGGAACCCTAAATTAAAATTAGAATGAAGGATCTATGATTTCTGAACAATAACAAAAAATTGATTCTGAAACTTCAACCTCATAAATCAAACAGGAAGGCTCTGATACCACTTGTTAAAAATTTTATTGTGCCCTGTCGATTCATGAGATAAAAAACATAAATTAAATTACGGAAGCGTACCTAAATCCATTGCTAGACTTGATGGATCTTGAAGCGAACGTCTCTTTATTGGGTTCGATCTTCCAACTTGCTACGATCCTTAATGACAAAGAAGAATCCGAATCCTTTGTCCCTCTCTTTTTGTTAATGGGGAAGCAGAAGAAAAAAAGAGAAAACCTCTCTTTTGGTGGCCGTATAAGTTGGGGACCATAACCCTAATGAATACATATATTTATATGTTTTGATATTTCTAATTTGGCCCCTCATCAAATTAGAATTATCTCCGGTATCTACACATTAATTCCATGACAATTATATCCTTAAGCCAATTTCCAAATAGACCACTTTAATTTGGCTCAATTATTTAGATAGCCCAAACACAATTAATTTTACATGTGTGGCCCCTTAATTATTGAATAATTCTAATACCTTGCTCATCAGATGTGGATCTATCACCCATGTGTACAAATTTTAAAGATCAGCTTCATTCCTTGGATTTTGGAGGCCCTATGCGAAAATACAGAAGACTCAAAATAAAATTAGAAAACAATTGTGTCAAAACATAAATTTGATAAGTAAATTAAAAATCTTGACATAAGTATAGTGTTCATGTAACGCCCCAGTCTCAAAATACGTAGGACTAGAAACGTAGACATGCCAGCTGTATTCATACGAAGTACACTCCAATATATGGAATCCTCGTATGAGTACATAAGCTGTAAAATGCAGTAGAACCATAACTAATCTCAGCCACACAAAATAAATGAATAGAAGATCTCATATAATCAACTATGAAATTGTCATTTGGTACATGTAGTTGGGCGGAGACAAATCCACTACCAACTATGAAAAGAAATACATAACAAAAGAAAGATTTTGACAAGCGAAGCGAAGACGATCCAAATGCAGTCATCCTCGAAGAAATAGCGATGATCACGGCTAGAGCTAGAACACCTGCGAAAGATAAGAGCACACACCTGGAGAGATAACCAGGTCCCCAGAGGGACGTAACAAGACACATAATATCATGCCATATAATCTGAATAAATATTGCTCAAATAAATAAGGGATGCATGCAATAGGGTACCTAACCGTACTATAGTGAATATGCAATAAAGAACAATCCTCCACGTATGGGCACTCGGGCTGTATAGCAGTGGCATCGTCCCTCTCATCGGGAATCAGTACAATCCGCCCATAACGTTCGGCGAACGTCAGAGGGAACCAGTAAAAAAACGTCCATAATATTCCATGAACATCAGAGGGAACCAGTACAATAGGGTGAACCTGCATCTCCAACGGAGCTTCAGGTACAATAGCAGTATGTAAATGTGGCCCATACATCAAGGAACTGTTCTTCTCTCCCAATGTCTAATATGTTGTATCCACAACACAAAACCTCTATATCCGCCAAGTCAAACTAAGCATGCAACCTCTATTAGCGGTTATTCCTATCGCATGGCTTATACGTATCGGTGGCCAGCCAGTCACGCATGTTCGTGTTCTACATGCGACACACAACTTTGTGGTACAACGTGTCAAGGCCAATGAATGCAACACACAAAGGTGGTCCCTTAAATCTAGGTTTAATGTGTAAGAAAAATAATACATAGCAGGAAATATAAATGAACAGTAAGTTCTAACAGGTTATGCCATGTATCACAGTTTATTTTGCATAAATAAAATAGTGAATAATGCATGAAATATGAGCTAAAATAATTAAACAGCAAATGGCAAGGTGTCTTGCCTGGTAGTACGCCTGGTGTGCTGCAATGATCAATGTGGCACGAACGGTAACTTCGGTACAACAACAATGCATGGTGACCCCTGATGGTGGTACGGATAGTTCCATTGGGTCCAGAAGGGTCAAATTAGTTAGGGGTGACATAAGGTAGTCTTGAATTGGCGATCGAATAGGAAAGAGGGGGTTGAGTCACGGTCGAAAGAATAAAGAAAATTTTGACGAATAATAATTATATGATTTTAGAAAACTAATTTATAATACTTGAAATATAATTTATTAGTCAAAATAGTTTTTTTATTTTAGATAAATAATTAAAAACATAAAATTACTTTGCAAAAACTTTAAGTCAAAATAAATTTGTAGATAGGAACCTATATCTTTATTAGTCAAAATATATTGGAATTCAAAAAGATATTTAGGACAAACTATATATTTTAGATAATCACATAAAAAATCTAAAAACCTTTTAGTGCTAAAAACTAATTTTGTCAACATAATTTTGGTTAAGACTACATTTTAGACAAATGATATAATAATATTTGAGGGCCTTTGAACTCCTTTTGAAATTACATGTAAGGTCTAAGTACAAAAATATTGTATAACTATTTACATAATAATAACCATAATAAAAGAACAAGCAATTTGTTAATAAAACATCTAATAATAATATTATTAATCCTATATACTGGCAAATAATGATAATAATAACAGTATCACATTAATACTAATAATAATAATAATAATAAAATGATCAGGAAATAAATTAGTATAAATGAAATTGATAAAAATAATAATAATAATAATAATGGTTAAAAATAACTGTACTATAATAATAATAAATGATAATAATAATAATAATAATAATAATAATAATAAATTAGAGGCTTCTCACTGTTCTTCCTACTGTTCTTCGTGAACAGTGAGTAAAAAGAGAAGAAGGGAAAGAAAGAAAAACAAATAAATCAAAACACAAAACACACACACAAAAATCAAAGCCAAAAAAAAATAATACTTAAACGCTGCTGTGCTCTCTCTTCTTAATAGAGAGTGCGAAGAGAAAAAAATAAAAAAAATGAAAGAAGAAGCAGGTGAGAGAGAGAGGCGGAGACTCGAGAAACGGAGCGGTGGAGGGAAGTTTGGGCGGCGGAGGGTTCGCTGCGGGGCGGAGCTAGGGCGGACGGTGAGCGGGGAGCGGCGACCTGACGCGAACGGAGGAGAGTGGCGATCACCGTTCGGTCGGCGGAAGGGTTCGTTTGGGAGAGGGGTTTCACGGAGGGCTCGGAGTGGAGCGCCGGTGGTGGCGCCGAGGGAGGCGGCCGGGAACGGCTGGGGTCTCCAGATCTGGGCGACCCGACTCGGCACGGACGCGAGCGGCGCGAAGGCGGAGGTTGGTCGCCAAGGCGGAGGCTGTGGCGGAGAGGGTTTCGGCCGGAGGAAGCGGTGGGCGGAGGACAACGGGGTACGGCGTCGAGGAGGTACAGAAAGGAGGAAGACAGAGAGAGCGGGCGGCGGTCAGGGCTGGTCAGAGAGAGAGAGAGGCGAAGGCCGCGGCTCGCCACGGTGACACGTGGAGACGCAGCAAGGGGGTTCTCCGGCGGACACGGTGAGGTAAGGGTTTTCGATTTTGGGTTTTTGTTTGGTACTGGTTTGGGGCGGGCGGCCGATCGTGGTGGCGGTGGTGATGGGTTAGTGTACTGAGACGACGGTGATGGCGGTGGTGCGGCGAACGGCCGGAGATGGGTGATGGTCGGGATGGTAGCCACGGTACGGGTGGTGGTTTGCTGGGTTTGGGACAACGGCGTTGGACGGGTCGCCAGAGTTTGGTACGGGCAGGGGATGGTGTTGGTTGGCGGCGACCAGAGGGGTTGGTCGGGGTTCTGGGTCGTGATGGGGAAGGTGGAACGGTGGTTTGGATGAGTAGAACTAGGTTAGGGTTAGAACTATTTTAGGAGTCTGTATTGTGTCCTGCGAGACACGGGACGGGTCGGTATCCGGGGTTGTCGGACACGAAAAAGAATTTGTAGATGTATCCAAGAAATAGTGGAAGGGAAAAGGATGGACACGGACACGATGCACATCATCGGGTGGAAATTTGGTTTGTGGAAATTTTAGAGGAATATTGTGGAGAAAATATTGGAGGAGTACCTGCCTATTTATAGGATGTAGAAATTTCCAATTGGATAATGATTCGGAAGATTTAAAATCCAATTAGATAATTACTACCAATTTAAAATTAATCAATTCCAAATCCAAATACAAATCCAATTTAAATCAAATTAAATTTTAGTTTAAAATCGAATAGGATAAATCAAATTTCAAATACTTAACTATTTAAATAAATCCAAAATTTTAAATCAAGGTTTAACTCGCCACAATAATTTCGAAATATGTTTTCCTAAAAATACATATAATAATAATTTTGAAAATATATTATTATTATTTAAAAATAAACTTAGTAAAATATTTATGAAATATATATTTATGTACGAAGAATATTATTTATTATTAATAACTGCTATAAACGAAAGACTTTTTATAAATACAATAAATAAAATACTAACTTGGAAACTTTGGTACGATAGTTAAAATAATTATTATATAAATTATTTTGAAACTATAAAAAAATGTTTTTCTAAAATATGTACGCTCGCACATATTCGCACTCGTCGAGCAATTTCAAAAATAAAATTTCGTACGACGTACAATGCAACTACTCGACGTACAATACAAATAAAAATTTAATCCGTACCAAATTTATTAAAAAATAAATAGTAGAATTTTAGGGGTTTTACATCCTACCCAACTTAAAAAAATTTCATCCTCGGAATTAAGAATTAGAAGGGGGGTGAGAAGACACAAGGGGGTATCGATGGAAAACAATCTATAACAAATCATGCTGTAAGAATTCACGATCTAGATCATAGAAAATAATACGGTATGGTCACGGGTAATGAATGAGGGTCATGATTAAGAGAACGAAATAGATTCACTTAAATTAAGCGATTAGAGGGTCTTGATAGGGCCGAGTAGTTTGGGATGAAGATATAGCAACGTCGAGTGATAATGGTTATAGGCGATAGGATAGCTAGAGGAATCTCTAGCACAACCCCTTCGTCATTCTAAAATGGTTGAAGGCGAAAGCAATAAGGAGTGCAAGGACGATATTATCGATTTCGAATACGTGGTTCAAAGGCGGCCGTATAAATTTCAAAAGAATCGTCAAGGCAGTCGTGGATGGAATTCTAAGGGAAAAGCTCAACTACATCCCATCCACGTAGATTGATATATGAAAAGGGCGAACCAAAGTGCACTCGGTTGATCAGACCATCATGCACCGGTTCTGATTAGACAATATGTTAGTGAGCGACCGCTCAATATCATATGCCTTGATTAAGCTTGATAAAGAATTAGCTTGCAAATACTTGGCTATATTAGCATCATTAGTCTAGATAATAGAACATATGCACGATGGTAGATGAAATAAAAACAAATGTGAATAGTCTAAGAGTCATAAAAATCTAAGTCTTGTTTATTCCTATACAATCATTCTACAGTTTTATTGACCAAGGCTTGGTTGACCAAAAGGATTAAATTCCTCTAGTCTCTATGGTATAGATAATACTATTTGTATTCCCTTAATAGTCAAGGGTGTGTCAGGTCGTGGGGTATTCTATCCAACTTAAAAGAATTTAGCTAAGGGTGTTTGGGACATCTAACTAGTAGGGTCAATCTCTAGCAAGCACGAAGGGAAGATAATGATAGAAGGAATCAAGCAAGATGCAATCGATGAGTCGGTCGAATATGGAATCGAAGAAAAGGTCAAGTATGTGGATGAGATCCTAGACTTCTAATCCTATTCGCAGGCTTGCTTGGTACGGTAAAGTAACCAAACAATTTATCTTGACCTGCATGGGCCACCACAAAAACATGTAACGTCCCAGTCCCAAAATACGTAGGACTAGAAACATAGATATGCCAACTGTATTCATACGAAGTACACTCCAATATATGGAATCCTCGTATAAGTACATAAGCTGTAAAATGCAGTAGAACCATAACTAATCTCATCCACACAAAATAAATGAATAGAAGATCTCATATAATCAACTATGAAATTGTCATTTGGTACATGTAGTTGGGCGGAGACAAATCCACTACCAACTATGAAAAGAAATACATAACAAAAGAAAGATTTTGGCGAGCGAAGCGAAGACGATCCAAATGCAGTCATCCTCGAAGAAATAGCGATGATCACGGCTAGAGCTAGAACACCTGCGAAAGATAAGAGCACACACCTGGAGAGATAACCAGGTCCTCAGAGGGACGTAACAAGACACATAATATCATGCCAGATAATCTGAATAAATATTGCTCAAATAAATAAGGGATGCATGCAATAGGGTACCTAACCGTACTATAGTGAATATGTAATAAAGAACAATCCTCCACATATGGACACTCGGGCTGTATAGCAGTGGCATCGTCCCTCTCATCGGGAATCAGTACAATCCGTCCATAACGTTCGGCAAACGTCAGAGGGAACCAGTAAGAAAATGTCCATAACGTTCCATGAACATCAGAGGAAACCAGTACAGTAGGGTGAACCTGCGTCTCCAACGGAGCTTCAAGTACAATAGCAGTATGTAAATGTGGCCCATACATCAAGGAACTGTTCTTCCCTCCCAATGTCTAATATGTTGTATCCATAACACAAAACCTCTATAACCGCTAAGTCAAACTAAGCATGCAACTTCTATTAGCGATTATTCCTATCGTACGGCTTATACGTACCAGTGGCCAGCCAGTCACGCATGTCCGTGTTCTACATGCGACACACAACTTCGTGGTACAACGTGTCAAGGCCAATGAATGCAACACACAAAGATGGTCCCTTAAATCTAGGTTTAATGTGTAAGAAAAATAATACATAGCAGGAAATATAAATGAACAGTAAGTTCTAACAGGTTATGCCATGTATCACAATTTATTTTGCATAAAGAAAATAGTGAATAATGTATGAAATATGAGCTA
Source organism: Iris pallida (assembly GCA_029216955.1). Taxonomy (NCBI): domain Eukaryota; kingdom Viridiplantae; phylum Streptophyta; class Magnoliopsida; order Asparagales; family Iridaceae; genus Iris; species Iris pallida. The sequence continues at coordinate 10,905,377 of JANAVB010016599.1, read as the reverse complement.
AAATAATTAAACAGCAAATGGCATGGTGTCTTGCCTGGTAGTACGCCTGGTGTGCTGCAATGATCAATATGGCACGAACGGCAACTTCGGTGAAACAACTATGCATGGTGACCTCTGATGGTGGTACGGACAGTTCCATTGGGTCCAGAAGGGTCAAATTAGTTAGGGGTGACATAAGGTAGTCTTGAATTGGCGATCGAATAGAAAAGAGGGGGTTGAGTCACGGTCGGAAGAATAAAGAAAATTTTGACGAATAATAATTATATGATTTTAGAAAACTAATTTATAATACTTGAAATATAATTTATTAGTCAAAATAATTTTTTTGTTTTAGATAAATAATTAAAAACATAAAATTACTTTGCAAAAACTTTAAGTCAAAATAAATTTGTAGATAGGAACCTATATCTTTATTAGTCAAAATATATTGGAATTCAAAAAGATATTTAGGACAAACTATATATTTTAGATAATCACATAAAAATCTAAAAACCTTTTAGTGCTACAAACTAATTTTGTCAACATAATTTTGGTTAAGACTATATTTTAGACAAATGATATAATAATATTTGAGGGCCTTTGAACTCCTTTTGAAATTACATGTAAGGTCTACGTACAAAAATATTGTATAACTATTTACATAATAATAACCATAATAAAAGAACAAGCAATTTGTTAATAAAACATCTAATAATAATATTATTAATCCTATATACTGGCAAATAATGATAATAATAACAGTATCACATTAATACTAATAATAATAATAAAATGATCAGGAAGTAAATTAGTATAAATGAAATTGATAAAAAAACATAATAATAATAATAATAATGGTTAAAAATAACTGTACTATAATAATAATAAATGATAATAATAATAACAATAATAATAAATTAGAGGCTTCTCACTGTTCTTCGTGAACAGTGAGTAAAAAGAGAAGAAGGGAAAGAAAGAAAAACAAATAAATCAAAACACAAAACACACACACAAAAATCAAAGCCAAAAAAAAATAATACTTTAAACGCTGCTGTGCTCTCTCTTCTTAATAGAGAGTGCGAAGAGAAAAAAATAAAAAAAATAAAAGAAGAAGCAGGTGAGAGAGAGAGGCGGAGACTCGGGAAACGGAACGGTGGAGGGAAGTTTGGGTGGCGGAGGGTTCGCTGCGGGACGGAGCTAGGGCAGACGGTGAGCGAGGAGCGGTGGCCTGACGCGAACGGAGGAGAGTGGCGGTCACCGTTCGGTCGGCGGAAGGGTTCGTTTGGGAGAGGGGTTTCACGGAGGGCTCGGAGTGGAGCACCGGTGGTGGCGCCGAGGGAGGCGGCCAGGAACGACTAGGGTCACCGGATCTGGGCGACCCGACTCGGCACGGACGCGAGCGGCACGAAGGCAGAGGTTGGTCGCCAAGGTAGAGGCTGTGGCGGAGAGGGTTTCGGCCGGAGGAAGCGGTGGGCGGAGGACAATGGGGTACGGCGTCGAGGAGGCACAGGAAGGAGAAAGACAGAGAGAACGGGCGGCGGTCAGGGATGGTCAGAGAGAGAGGCGGAGGCCGCGGCTCGCCACGGTGACACGTGGAGACGCAGCAAGGGGGTTCTCCGGCGGTCTTCGGCGGACACGATGAGGTAAGGGTTTTCGATTTTGGGTTTTTGTTTGGTACTGGTTTGGGGCGGGCGGCCGGTCGCGGTGGCGGTGGTGATAGGTTAGTGTACTGAGACGACGGTGATGTGGTGGTGCGGCGAACGGCCGGAGATGGGTGATGGTCGGGATGGTAGCCACGGTGCGGGTAGTAGTTTGCTGGGTTTGGGACAACGGCGTTGGACGGGTCGCCGGAGTTTGGTGCGGGCAGGGGATGGTGTTGGTTGGCGGCGACCAGAGGGGTTGGTCGGGGTTTTGGGTCGTGATGGGGATGGTGGAACGGTGGTTTGTTTTACGCCTCGACTCGAAATCACCCGAATCATCGTCCTCGCAGGGGCCGTGATGCCGCACGAGCCTGGAGTTGCGCTCGTGCAAGGCAAGATGACAAGTTCTCAAATGGTTATCTTTTGATTCGATATTAACAACGATAGGAAAACAGAGTATACGAAATAATTCTCTTTATTGATATCCGAAACTGAGATTACAAAGGCTTTCGATAGCCTAACAATATATGCTAGATTGGCTACAACACTCAGGTTCTCCCTTGCCCACAAAGGATTTCACCGTTCCATACATCATGCCTTCTATATCTCGGCCGCATCAATCCAGTTGTGTAGTCCGAGCGTCAATACGATCGCACGCTTCAATGCGCTTCGGCATTCCAAGCCTCAACACGTTCAAGCAACGCTTCGCCGCGAGCCATCCATTCCTTGCACCCTGCATGAAGCTGGTGGGGGATCAGTACGTTCGTCCTCGCATGTACTGAAGCAAAGATCTTCTTTCTAAACCAATATTGTAATATTTATGTTGAATCATGCAACTTAGCTTATGATCTTGCTATGTTCTCCTTAGGGTCAATTTTATGGCAACTTCATAAACGTAAAGTATGTTGTCATAGCAACATGTTATCGAATTGAATAGGCAAGCAAACAAGCAATCTCGTGTTTGATTCGTGGTGCGACTTCTTACAAAGTTGACGCACTCGCCCTTGCACCGATGCAAGGTGAATACGCTGCATTCCTTTCCTGTCATGTTATATATGCATCTCTAAGCAGGATCTCTATGCGGGATGCATACGCGCCTACACTTTCAACCCATCGTTCCTTAACTATATGAGGGCCATTGGCGTATCCGCGCCGGAATGGACTAAAGGAGTTCATTTCTTTTCTCTCCTTCTTTTCTCAATATTTGGTCGGGCTGCCCGGCGTTTCACGGGTTGGGTCACATCCCAACAACGGAAACGTTCCCGCTGCATACCATCATTTGCAGCTTTTTCCATCTTGTTAAAGGATGTGTGCCTACAAAGATTATTCGATTCCCTCCTAGGCCAAGCGGTTCCGGGGTGCTCCGGCATTTAACCGTTTGGGGGAAACACCCGTGCACGAGAGATATCACATTTTATCTCTCGTCCATTCCATTCGACCATGCAACGCCCTTATCATTCAAGCAATCAAATTCAAACAACCAAACATAGTCTTGAGTCCGAGACTCAGACTTTATCATCTCGCGTCTCTTTCGTTAACTTTCTGTGTTCTTACATTTCATACTTCGTTTCAATAATTCAATGGCATCGTGCCTCAACTCAATGCTCGTCAACCGAACGACCCGAAGGTCTCGAACACCTTTCGAGGCACCATGTCATATCCGACAGTTCCGCCACATTCATGCCACAACTGTATTCTTTCGCAACGAAGCTATCTTTTATTATCCCGTGCGCTTAGGCATGTTTCGACCGTATTCCCATGTTCTATAACTTAGCATTCAATGTTCGGGGCTTGCACGCTAGGGCGCTCGCCTATTGTCTTTCAATGTTCTGGCCGTCTAACTCGTGCAGCAAAGGCACGGTATGGTTCGTGCACTAAGGCACTCGTCGAGTACAGTTATCCCATGTTCTTACGGCTTGCGTACCGAGGCGCTCGCCTTTGCGATATCCAATGTTCTATAACGACTCATACATTTGATGCACGTTTTATTTCAATTGTTCTAACTTAGTGTTCGACTCACACTATGATTTATCTCCGATCGGACCACGCCCGTGGCGTCGATAGGTTAACTTTTAGCATACAATGAATTATTTGACTTATCGAATGAAGGAGTAAAAAGAAGTCAATCCTCCCACCTTGAGTCGATAGGCCTTTGTCGTTTCGCCGAGCCGATGCGGCTCGATTTCATAACTTTATTGTACGGCCACTCTCCTGACTTAGCCATTCGAGCACTTCGTGCTTCATTGAATCATACGTCTGATTTGGCTTACCGTGCCCAAGTCCAGCCCGTCGCAAGGTGACGATTTGATTTTGCGGACCCCTTACTAAATATTGCAAAAGATCGACCTTTAATATTTTCGCGTCAAAGTATAACCTGCACACGAAACCAACTAAAATTAATAGTTGTATCGATTCGGACTTGCGCCTTGGTCGATTCGATTTCTTAGAATCTTCGAGCCGATTTAACGCACTCATCCTTCGGGGCAACGCGACACTTCGCATCGATTCAACTCGATGCATTCTTTCGGGGCAAGGCAACTCTTCGCATCGACTTAGTTTCGATGCGTTGTTCGGGACAATGTAACTCTCGTATTGATTCGTATCGATACATTTCATTCGGTCAACGTGACTCGTTGAGTCAACGCTTCAGCGTAATGCACCGTACGGAGCGGGGCATTACAGAATATACCACTCAAAACAAGGTTCATCCTCGAACCAAAACCAACACTCCGACTAAGTGTTCTATAGATCGTTTCACGATCTCGTTCCACAAACGTTGTTCAGTTTCACACTATCTCGCAAGCTTTTCACTAACATTTCAAAGTCATCCCTACAGCTCGATTTGAATTTTGTATACAACTCGATTTGGATTCATACCTATATTCAAGGCGTCCCGAAGATATATGTATTTTGACCAATTCCAGTGGTAGCAAATTAGAACAAAGCTGACAGGTAAATTTTAATCCTATGCTTGCCATCTCGTACTCTCGATCGGACTTATCCTTAGCAACTGTTCTTGAAATTTCATCGCATACGTATATTCGATACATACGTGATTCATTCCATAAAGTCACTGCCCGCGACGCGATTCAAAATTGCCTTTCTTATTTCGTATGTTTCATATGGACTACCAACTCTATGTGTCGCGTCAAGCTGTCGCGCATCCAATCACAACGAGTCTCCGTAACGCCTTGCGTTCGAAGTCGCCACCCAACTATTTTCGAAGTCTGGCTTATGCAACTTATCTCAATACGATTTTCTTTGTTGACTTGCAAACGCATCAACATTCAGGACTACGTCCGCTAGGTTACTTACATAGTCCCCGTGCTTAACTTCTCCCGACGCAACTTTAAATTGACATTGCACAAAGGCCACAATATATCCGACACGAAAGTTTACATCAAGGCGACGGTGCTCAAGGCAACGATCGCCTTAGCACGAAGGTCTTTACGACGTGTCTTACATTCAATTTCCTAACGAGTAGGAATTTACTAGCCAAATTCCCAACTTATCTATCTCGCAACATCGAATGTAAATTTCGATTCACGCAAGCTCAATTGCGAGGTGAATCCGAATCTAACGACATGACTCGTAATTCATTCCCTTATCATTCTCTCTCGTGCATAGCACGTTTCTCGTAATCGCCTATCCGAATTATCAAGTCCGTTGGTGAATTCTAGTTCGACCGTCGACCAACATAACCATTCAAGTATTCATCCGACGAATACTCAAAATCTAACTATATCATTCTCAATTGAAAGCTATTCCAACAATTCTCGATCGCCTAGACTTATTGTCACTTCCCGTTCCCAGAATGCGTGTCACGCCCCAGAACCAGAATACTGGAGAGCGGAGGAATGACTCAGCCAGCTACGTATTACGGGTAGATGAATACCGTATAATACGATCAATGCTGTCTAACCAGACGAGGGGGGTACATACTACATGAAAGTCTTACTACGGTCACTTCACATCTATTGTCTCAATCATTCAAACAAGAAGCAAGAATAGAGAACATGTAAGATAAAGCAGTAAGGCGTCCCAAACGCTTAGTCAAAATATTCTTGAGATCTGGCTTTACAAAACATAGCCAGATGGTATAGTAACATATACACAATTGTTATCAGCTGCAGTCTGACTTAGTTACAATTATGTAAAAGTAAGTGCAAGACAATCCGACTAACATGTCGGTGCCAAACGGCTAAGTATGAAGTAAATAACAAAACGAGTGGTGAAGTAAGGAACCCACTCGAGTCCTCCTGCGATCATTCCCCTAGTATTGACCATCTTGGAGGTGGAAGTAAGCTGAGTCCTCGGGAACTGGCTCTAAATCTGGCCATGCAAAACCAGAGAGGTTAGACCTCTAATAGCAAGTACCATAAGGAAGCACGATATGAAGGATTAAACCAGTAAGTAAGAGAATATAATAATAGATCTCTGCTTTCCACTAGCATTCACATAACATCACGACACTTCGAACCAACCTCCCAACCAAACAAGGACAGAAGTTGGCCCGTCATGTCCTGACATTCTGATCATCTCAGTTAGGCAACAGAGTAGGTACAGTACACAAATAAATCATCTTGAACGGCCAATCAACTCCTACGGCTTGCTATTGTGAGTCCCAAGTTATCCTAGAATTATACAAATAGGGATTCCTCAGTTCTTACTATGTGCGAGCAAGGCTAGTCTATCCAGTCAATCAATTGCGCCAATCATGAATTAGATGAGTCCCAGCGGGACGCCCGTCATCAATATACAATATACAATAATAATATAAGCAGATACCGCTTCCTGCCCGTGTGGCAGGTTTACAGTATCTGTGGGAACCAGCCGGCCTGTCGGGCACTACTAGTCCCAAGAGGGCTGCCATGTAAGAACTCGGGGATCCATTCTCTCCATGCAATCATTATTTTATTTAACTTAATAGTCTCTACGTTGAGTGAAATCCCATGCCGTGGATCATGGTCATTCAAATGAGTACTTTCGTATGGGATACGATATGCGTAACTCTACAACGATACCCGTACGGCTAGGTTGTAGGTCTTACATAGCGTAATACAATAATCAAATCTAACCACGGAGTAATCATGCCTTGACCATAAAGTACACATGCTGCTTCGTAGAAAAATAAATAAATTGAAGCCTGCACATGCTTGTATGTCAATATTCGAGATCGGCTAATCGATTACAATAGTTCATTACATGAACGTGTCTCATTCATTTAATTCAATAAGACGACTAGCCAGTCTCTTAGTTCCAACTAGGAAGGCATGATCAATTTTAGTCAAGATAACCATTATTATTAATGGTGACAAGGCATGAAAGTCAATTAGTATTAAATGGGGTCGAGTCTATAACTCTCAAGGTTAAGTTCCAGTCTTACTGGGTATCCATAAACCAATCAAGACGTAGGGCACGTTCTACATAACCATATCTATTAAAAGTATTAACATGCCAAGATTATCGAGTTCATGCAAAAAGCATAAGGATATAATAGGAGACTATTATGCCACCATTAAATGAATAAATTATAGAACAAATAGAAACACCCAGGTCAGGAAGTTACGCCAACAAGTCTATGCTAAGGCCAACAAGTCACGCCAAGTCTAGTGGGTAGGAGTGAGCGTATAAACAGCGTGAGTATGAAAAGTGGTTCACGTTGGCACGTACAGCGTGAGCGTGAAGGGTAATTCACGCACTCATAACGTGAGTGTGAAAAGTAACTCACGCACGCACAGCGTGAGCGTATGAGCGTGAAAAGTGTGATAAGAAATCCATGCACGCACGCAAAGACGTGAGCGTAACTCAGATGTCACGCACGCACGTAAAGACGTGAGCGTGACAAAAAATTCACGCTAACACGTAAAGACGTGTGCGTGACTAAAAATTCACGCACGCACGTAAAGACGTATGCGTGACTCAAAATTCACGCTAACACGTAAAGACGTGTGCGTGACTAAAAATTCACGCTAACACGTAAGAACGTGAGCGTGACTAAAAATTCACGCTGGCACGTAAGAACGTGAGCGTGACTAAAAATTCACGCTGACACGTAAAGACGTGAGCGTGACTCAAAATTTACGCTGACACGTAAAGACGTGAGCGTGACTCAAAATTCACGCTGACACGTAAGAACGTGAGCGTGACTAAATCTCCCGAACTCCATTCTTATGGAACCTTCGTTCCAAGCCAGAAATAAAGTTCCTATGGTTCAGAATGGTATGGAATGAGAAGCTCTGCCACATGAACTATCTATTCCGAAAAGCACGCCAGGTTGGGAGATCAAAATCCATGGACAACCGAAAACACAACAACTTAGATCTGGAAGAAACGAGCCAAGGAAATCAAAAAAGCTAAGTACTAAACTCTCTTAGAATTACAAGAGGAAGACAAATGAACCATAAAAATGGGTGAAGGAGAAGCAAGATGTACTTGCCTTCTCCTGGCAGGTGGAGAGAGTGATGAGGAAGAAGAAGAAGAAGTAATGGTGAAGGAAAGTTATGAAGAGAGAGAAGGAGATGGGGGCTTTAAATAGAAGGGGTGGTGGTAGGTGGGGGTTTGTTGGGTCGGGTTATTCGGATCCATCCAAGGCCAACCCGAAAGCAAAGCAGAGAGGTTAAAAGCAGAAAATAAAATACAGAAATAAAATACAGAAATAAAATTGCAGGAAATAAAATGCAGATAATTAATTAACATGAAATTAAAGGAATTTAAATACAGGATAATACATGAATTTAAATTCTGCATTTTAAATTCATGTATAAAAATACAGGAATTTAAATCAAGTATTATCCTGTATTTAAATTCCTTTAATTTCATGTTAATTAATTATCTGCATTTTATTTCCTGTAATTTTATTTCTGTATTTTATTTCTGCTTTTAACCTCTCTGCTTTGCTTTCGGGTTGGCCATGGATGGATCCGAATAAACCCGACCCAACAAACCCCCACCTACCACCACCCCTTCTATTTAAAGCCCCCATCTCCTTCTCTCTCTTCGTAACTTTTCTTCACCATTACTTCTTCTTCTTCTTCTTCTTCCTCATCACTCTCTCCACCTACCAGGAGAAGGCAAGTACATCTTGCTTCTCCTTCACCCATTTTTATGGTTCATTTGTCTTCCTCTTGTGATTCTAAGAGAGTTTAGTACTTAGCATTTTTGATTTCCTTGGCTCGTTTCTTCCAGATCTAAGTTGTTGTGTTTTCGATTGTCCATGGGTTTTGATCTCCCAACCTGGCGTGCTTTTCGGAATAGATAGTTTATGTGGCAGAGCTTCTCATTCCACACCATTCTGAACCATGGGAACTTTATTTCTGGCTTGGAACGAAGGTTCCATAAGAATGGAGTTCGGAAGATTTAGTCACGCTCACGTTCTTACGTGTCAACGTTAATTTTGAATCACGCTCACGTCTTTACGTGTCAGCGTGAATTTTGAGTCACGCTCACGTCTTTACGTGTCAGCGTGAATTTTTAGTCACGCTCACGTTCTTACGTGCCAGCGTGAATTTTTAGTCACGCTCACGTTCTTACGTGTTAGCGTGAATTTTGAGTCACGCACACGTCTTTACGTGTTAGCGTAAATTTTGAGTCACGCACACGTCTTTACGTGCGTGTGTGAATTTTTAGTCACGCACACGTCTTTACGTGTTAGCGTGAATTTTTAGTCACGCTCACGTCTTTACGTGCGTGCGTGACATCTGAGTTACGCTCACGTCTTTGCGTGCGTGGGTGGATTTCTTATCACGCTTTTCACGCTCATACGCTCACGCTGTGCGTGCGTGAGTTACTTTTCACGCTCACGTTATGAGTGCATGAATTACCCTTCACGCTCACGCTGTGCGTGCCAACGTGAACCACTTTTCACACTCACGCTGTTTATACGTTCACTCCTACCCACTAGATTTGGCGTGACTTGTTGGCCTTAGCATAGACTTGTTGGCGTGACTTCCTGACCTGGGTGTTTCTATTTGTTCTATAATTTATTCATTTAATGGTGGCATGATAGTCTCCTATTATATCCTTATGCTTTTTGCATGAACTCGATAATCTTGGCATGTTAATACTTTTAATAGATATGGTTATGTAGAACGTGTCCTGCGTCTTGATTGGTTTATGGATACCCAGTAAGACTGGAACTTAACCTTGAAAGTTATAGACTCGACTCCATTTAATACTAATTGACTTTCATGCCTTGTCACCATTAATAATAATGGTTATCTTGACTAAAATTGATCATGCGTTCCTAGTTGGAACTAAGAGACTGGCTAGTCGTCTTATTGAATTAAATGAATGAGACACGTTCATGTAATGAACTATTGTAATCGATTAGCCGATCCCGAATATTGACATACAAGCATGTGCATGCTTCAATTTATTTATTTTTCTACAAAGCAGCATGTGTACTTTATGGTCAAGGCATGATTACTTCGTGGTTAGATTTGATTGTTGCATTACGCTATGTAAGACCTACAACCTAGCCGCACGGGTATCGTTGTAGAGTTACGCATATTGTACCCCGTACGAAAGTACTTATTTGAATGACCATGATCTACGGCATGGGATTTCACTCAACGTAGAGACTATTAAGTTAAATAAAATAATGACTGCATGGAGAGAATGGATCTCCAAGTTCTTACATGGCAGCCCTCTTGGGACTAGTAGTGCCCGACAGGCCGGATGGTTCCCACAGATATTGTAAACCTGCCACACGGGCAGGGAGCGGTATCTGCTTATATTATTATTATATATTGTATATTGATGACGGGCGTCCCGCTGGGACTCGTCTAATTCATGATTGGCACAATTAATTGACTGGATAGACTAGCCTTGCTCGCACATAGTAAGAACTGAGGAATCCCTATTTGCATAATTCCAGAATAACTTGGGACTCACAATAGCAAGCCGTAGGAGTTGATTGGCCGTTCAAGATGATTTGTTTATGTACTGTACCTACTCTGTTGCCTAACTGAGATGATCATAATGTCAGGACATGACGGGCCAACTTCTGTCCTTGTTTGGTTGGGAGGTTGGTTTAAAGTGTCGTGATGTTATATGAATCCTAGTGGAAAGCAGAGATCTATTATTATATTCTCTTACTTACTGGTTTAATCCTTCATATCGTGCTTCCTTGTGGTACTTGCTATTAGAGGTCTAACCTCTCTGGTTTTGCATGGCCAGATTTAGAGCCAGTTCCCGAGGACTCAGCTTACTTCCACCTCCAAGATGGTCAATACTAGGGGAATGATCGCAAGAGGACTCGAGTGGGTTCCTTACTTCACCACTCATTTTGTTATTTACTTCATACTTAGCCGTTTGGCACCGACATGTTAGTCGAATTGTCTTGCACTTGCTTTTATATAATTGTAACTAAGTCAGACTGCAGCTGATAACAATTGTGTATATGTTACTATACCATCTGGCTATGTTTTGTAAAGCCAGATCTCAAGAACATTTTGACTAAGCGTTTGGGATGCCTTACTGCTTTATCTTACATATTCTCTATTCTTGCTTCTTGTTTGAATGATTGAGACAATAGATGTGAAGTGACCGTAGTAAGACTTTCATGTAGTATGCACCCCCTCGTTCGGTTAGACAGCATTGATCGTATTATACGATATTCATCTACCCGTAATACGTAGCTGGCTGAGTCATTCCCCCGCTCTCCAGTATTCTGGTTCTAGGGCGTGACAAGATTTTAGTGGTGGCCCATGCAGGTCTGATTTCAGACTTATGGGGTGTTTTGATTTATAGGATGTCTCAATCACACGTGTTTCCCCCTTGATCTCATGATTCGTTATTCTTAACCCTTGCTTGACATTCCGGTATCCTTTGACTTCATTGATCTTTCATGTCCGGTCGTTTGATTGTTCTCTTGTCCCTTTTCTTAGGGGCACTTCGTCCGCATCGGTCAGAGCTAGACAACAGCATGGGCAACATGGGCAACATGACCAGGTTGGTCAGCAACAAGGGCCAGTCTCACCTCAGGAGACTACCCAAGAAAAAGTGATAGAGGAAGCAGCAGCTGGGTCGCAGTATCCGGATGTTCCACCACCACCAACAGTTCCACCTACCCAAGTGGACACACCAGCCCTTCTGGAGATCATGAGAGGAATGATGGATACTCAGCAACATGAGATGTTGGCCTAGCAGTGCATGCACACTCAGCTACAAGAGCAGAATATGTTGCTCAACCAAGGATTGCAGACGACTTTGGAAAGAGGAATGAGGGCTGATTCAGGAACATCAGCCAGGTTTTGCAAGTGCAACCCCCGCTGTTTCGAGGGCACGGAGGATGCCATCTCAGCAGATGCATGGCTTAAGGATATTGAGGCTATTCTGACAGCAGCTAAGGTACCGGCAGAAGAACGTGTAGATCTAGTGAAGTTGTTACTTCAGGATCTCGCACGTGATTGGTGGGAATCAGAGGAAGTGGGCATCAGACGTCCTGTGGCTTGGGACGATTTCACTACAAGATTCAAGACCAAGTACTATGGAGTTGTGGCACGGTTTGAGCTACAACAGAAGTTTATCAACCTCAGGCAGGCCGGCAAGACTGTAGATGCTTATGCAGCGGAGTTCTACAGATTGAGTAGATTCGCCCCAGAGATGGTAGCAACAGAGAGCCAGAGGGCCATGAGGTTTCAGCAAGGGTTTCATCTTGAACTCTTGCAATTGATAGAGGGGCACAATTACCAAACTTTTGACGAAGTATTGACGGCAATTCGAAGGCATGAGATCACCATTCAGAGGCTTGCGACAAGGACTGGGGGTCAGAAGAGATCCCACAGTCAGATTGAAGGAGGAGGGGGAGCAGCGCCCCGAACAACAGCTCTATCCACTGGCATTCATATCCACAATGTGGCGATACGAGGACCAGCACCACCACCCAGACAGCAGCAACAGCAACAGAGGAAGAACCAGCAATCCCCGATGGGCTGCACTTATTATGGAAAGATGGGGCACACTAGAGATGTGTGTCGGACATTGAATGGACTGTATCTGATATATGGAAATCCAGACCATCGGGTTACCACATGTCCTATGAATTCGAGGTCAGGAGGACCAGGGCAACAGTTTCCTGCTCTGCCAGCACCAGGGGCAGGCCAGTATCGAGGACCAGCGATGGCAGTAAGGCCGTTGGCACAGCGTCCGTTAATGCCGCAGGCTCAGATGTTTCGGCAGCAGGGGCCGCCGATGCAGCAACACCAGCATAGACCACCCCAGCATCATCAAGGAAGGGGCCAGCAACAGCATCCGGCTAGGCCGCAACATGGAAACCAGCAAGAAGATCGAGGGCAAGCATTCACTCTGTCCTTGGAGGAGGCATTGGCATCGAGAGATGTTGTGGCAGGTAACATTCTCGTTGCCTTATATCCTGCAGTAGCATTGTTTGATTCGGGAGCATCCCATTCATTTATATCTACACAATTTGCGGCACGACTAGGAATGGAGTTCGAGGCACTGCCGGAGAGGTTGAATATACTCACTGGTAATGGGCTCGTAGGAGTTAGTAGAGTTATTTTAGCATGTAGCGTTGTAGTTTGCGGGTATTCCTTACCCGCCCGGTTGATAGAATTTCCTGTTGGAAATTTTGACGTTATCTTAGGCATGGACTGGCTGAAAGACAGTCATGCGATAATAGATTGTCGTAGAGGGAGTGTATCTTTTGATATTCCAGGCATGAAGTAGTTCACCTTAGTCAGATCAGGGGCAACTCAACAAGAGCAGGGAGTAGTAATGGCAATGGAAGAAGTTCAGATTCCGAAGGTAGTTGAAGAGTTTCTAGACGTATTTCCTGAAGAACTTCCAGGTCTACCACCGGTTAGGGATATTGAGTTCAGTATAGAATTGGCACCAGGAACTAAATCGATATCAGATCGAGTTTACAGAATGGCGAATTCAGAGCAGGCCAAGGTATATCAGCACATAGAGGAACTGAAGGAGAAGAAGTTCATCCAAGCTAGCGTGTCACCATGGACAGCACCAGTGGTACTTGTAGGAAAGAAGGATGGGTCATCCAGATTGTGCATTGACTACAGGAAGCTTAACGCGGCAACAGTGAAGAATAAGTACCCATTACCCAGGATCGATGACTTATTTGATCAGTTGAGCAAAGCTAGAGTTTTCTCCAAGATAGATCTTCGTTCAGGGTACCATCAGGTGAGGGTTCGGAAGGAAGATATTCCCAAGATAGCATTCAGGTCGAAGTATGGGCATTATGAATTCTTAGTAATGCCGTTTGGTTTGACCAATGCTCCAGCAATATTCATGGATTTGATGAATCGTATCTTTATGCCATACTTAGACCAGTTTGTCGTTGTGTTTCTTGACGACATTCTCGTATACTCTGCTAGTGAAGAGGAGCATGAAGACCACCTCAGGAAAGTGTTGCAGGTTCTGAGAGAGAACCAGTTGTATGCTAAGCTCAGCAAGTGTGAGTTTTGGTCGGATCACATTTCATTTTTGGGTCACATCATATCAGGAGCTGGAGTAGCAGTAGATCCCAAGAAGATAGAAGCAGTAGAAAGTTGGCCAGTACACAAGACCGTAGCAGATGTGCGGAGTTTCTTAGGATTGGCAGGATATTACAGAAGGTTTGTATCAGACTTTGTAAAGCTTTCAGCACCCATGACCCGCTTGACCCCGAAGGATGTACCATTCGTTTGGTCGGCAGAATGTCAGGCATCATTTGAGACTTTGAAGCAGAAGTTGATATCAGCACCTATTCTTACATTGCCAGTTGGACCCGGAGGTTTTACAGTATATTGTGATGCGTCAGGTAAAGGACTTGGATGTGTCCTTATGCAACATGGAAAGGTGATAGCATATGCATCTAGGCAGCTTCGGGACCACGAGAAGAATTATCTAACTCATGATTTGGAGTTAGCGACAGTAGTGTTTGCTCTGAAGCTATGGAGGCATTACTTATATGGTGACCGAGTAGACATGTACACAGACCATAAAAGTCTGAATTACATCTTTACTCAGAAGGAACTAAACATGAGGCAGAGAAGATGGTTGGAGTTGATTAAGGATTATGACGTAGAGCTTCAGTATCACCCAGGCAAGGCTAATGTAGTAGCAGACGCTCTTAGCAGGAGAGGCAGCGCATTTTTGTTGACAACACATAGGCATATCTTAGAAGACCTTCAGGAGATGGGCATCGAAGTTATACTTCCTAGTGATGTAGGAGTTCTAACAAGTCTGCAAGTTCAATCCGACTTGGTAGACAGAATCAAGACAGCTCAGGCACAGGACCCAAGGATTCAGAAGCTTAGGGCAGAATGTGAGTCAGGACTCAGGAAGGAGATGAGAATTTATAAAGATTGTACACTTAGGTTTGGATCACGTCTATGTGTGCCTAGTGGAGATATCAGACAGGAGGTTATGGCAGAAGCTCACAGTTCTCAGTATTCTATTCATCCTGAAGGGACCAAGATGTACCAAGAGATCAAGCAGCATTTCTGGTGGAACAAGATGAAGAGGGAGATAGCTAGATTCGTTTCCCGTTGCTTGGTATGTCAGCAAGTGAAGGCAGAACAGCAGAGGCCAGCTAGGTTATTACAACCGCTTCCTATCCTGGAATAGAAATAGAAGCATATTACAATGGACTTTGTGACCGGTTTACCGAGATCACCAAGTGGTAAGGACGCTATTTGGGTAATAGTGGACTGACTTACGAAGGTAGCACATTTTCTTCCTTTCAGAGTAGGGCAATCTACAGAAAAGTTGGCAGAGTTGTATATGCAACAGATAGTCAGGCGGCATGGAGTCCCTGTCAGTATTGTGTCGGATCGAGATACCCGCTTTACATCATATTTCTGGAAGAGCTTACATCATAGTTTGGGTACCAAGTTAAGATTTAGCACGGCCTACCATCCGCAGACAGATGGGCAATCAGAAAGAACGATTCAGACTTTAGAAGATATGTTACGAGCTTGCACTCTAGATTTTGGAGGGTCTTGGGAGAGTCACCTGCACTTAGTCGAGTTCTCATACAACAATAGTTATCAAGCCAGTATCCAGATGGCGCCATTCGAAGCACTATATGGTAAGAAGTACAGGTCGCCACTTGTATGGGATGATATCGGGGAGAGGAAGATGTTAGGCCCAGAAATGATTGTTCAGACGGTTGAAGTGGTTAAGGGAATTAGAGAGCGACTTCGAGTTGCGCAGGACCGGCATCGTCATTGGGCGGACCAGCATCGTAGGCCGTTAGAATTCTCTGTTGGGGACCACGTATTCTTGCGGATCTCACCTACTCGTGGGGTCATTAGATTTGGCGTTCGCAGGAAATTGAGTCCGCGGTACGTGGGCCCATTTGTTATCCTTGATCGGATAGGCGATGTTGCTTATCGTTTATCCCTCCCACCTTCGTTACGAGAGGTGCAAGACGTGTTTCATGTATCTCAATTACGTAGGTATGTATCGGACCCAAGCCATATCCTCGATTATTCTGAGCTGGTTGTTGGTACCAACCTGTCTTACGAGGAACAGCCTGTGTCCATTTTGGACCAAAGAGAGAAGATACTTAAGAACCGAACAATTTGTCTTGTCCGTATTGCTTGGGGTCATCACTCCTTGGGAGAGTCAACGTGGGAACGTGAGGATGATATCCGATCACGGTATCCACACCTATTTGACTCACAAGGTATACCTCTTTCTGTATACCTTGATTGTCCTGATTCTTCATGCTTATCACCTTATGGGTAGAGCTACTTGATATCGTGGATTGATAAATTTACATATATAGTACTTGCTTTTGATATGGTAAAAAAATGATTGTATGCTCACTAGAATTGCTTGTATTAGTTTAGCTCCGATATTTCTACCTGCTTGGATTTGGAATTCCGAGGACGGAATTTTTCTAAGGTGGGTAGAGATGTCACTCTCCCTTCCCAGAATACGTATTTTTATACATGTGCAACTCATATATATTTATTTAATATTTATCATGTATTATCCTGTATTTAAATTCCTTTAATTTTATGTTAATTAATTATCTGCATTTTATTTCCTGCAATTTTATTTCTGTATTTTATTTCTGCATTTTATTTTCTGCTTTTAACCTCTCTGCTTTGCTTTCAGGTTGGCCTTGGATGGATCCGAATAAACCCGACCCAACAAACCCCCACCTACCACCACCCCTTCCATTTAAAGCCCCCATCTCCTTCTCTCTCTTCATAACTTTCCTTCACCATTACTTCTTCTTCTTCTTCCTCATCACTCTCTCCACCTACCATGAGAAGGTAAGTACATCTTGCTTCTCCTTCACCCATTTTTATGGTTCATTTGTCTTCCTATTGTGATTCTAAGAGAGTTTAGTACTTAGCATTTTTGAATTCCTTGGCTCGTTTCTTCCAGATCTAAGTTGTTGTGTTTTCGGTTGTCCATGGGTTTTGATCTCCCAACCTGACGTGCTTTTCGGAATAGATAGTTCATGAGGCAGAGCTTCTCATTCCACACCATTCTGAACCATGAGAACTTCATTTCTGGCTTGGAACGAAGGTTCCATAAGAATAGAGTTTGGGAGATTTAGTCACGCTCACGTTCTTACGTGTCAGCGTGAATTTTGAGTCACGCTCACGTCTTTACGAGTCAGCGTGAATTTTGAGTTACGCTCACGTCTTTACGTGTCAGCGTGAATTTTTAGTCACGCTCACGTTCTTACGTGCCAGCGTGAATTTTTAGTCACGCTCACGTTCTTACGTGTTAGCGTGAATTTTTAGTCACGCACACGTCTTTACGTGTTAGCGTGAATTTTGAGTCACACACACGTCTTTACGTGCGTGCGTGAACTTTTAGTCACGCACACGTCTTTACGTGTTAGCGTGAATTTTTAGTCACGCTCACGTCTTTACGTGCGTGCGTGACATCTGAGTTACGCTCACGTCTTTGCGTGCATGAGTGGATTTCTTATCACGCTTTTCACGCTCATACGCTCACGCTGTGCGTGCGTGAGTTACTTTTCACGCTCACGTTATGAGTGCGTGAATTACCCTTCACGCTCACGCTGTGCGTGCCAACGTGAACCACTTTTCATACACACGCTGTTTATACGCACACTCCTACCCACTAGACTTGGCGTGACTTGTTGGCCTTAGCATAGACTTGTTGGCGTGACTTTCTGACCTGGGTGTTTCTATTTGTTCTATAATTTATTCATTTAATGGTGGCATGATAGTCTCCTATTATATCCTTATGCTTTTTGCATGAACTCGATAATCTTGGCATGTTAATACTTTTAATAGATATGGTTATGTAGAACGTGCCCTGCGTCTTGATTGGTTTATGGATACCCAGTAAGACTGAAACTTAACCTTGAGAGTTATAGACTCGACCCCATTTAATACCAATTGACTTTTATGCCTTGTCACCATTAATAATAATGGTTATCTTGACTAAAATTGATCATGCGTTCCTAGTTGGAACTAAGAGACTGGCTAGTCGTCTTATTGAATTAAATGAATGAGACACGTTCATGTAATGAACTATTGTAATCGATTAGTCGATCCCGAATATTGACATACAAGCATGTGCAGGCTTCAATTTATTTATTTTTCTACAAAACAGCATGTATACTTTATGGTCAAGGCATGATTACTCCGTGGTTAGATTTGATTGTTGTATTACGCTATGTAAGACCTACAACCTAGCCGCACGGGTATCGTTGTAGAGTTACGCATATCGTACCCCGTACGAAAGTACTCATTTGAATGACCATGATCCACGGCATAGGATTTCACTCAACGTAGAGACTATTAAGTTAAATAAAATAATGATTACATGGAGAGAATGGATCCCCGAGTTCTTACATGGCAGCCCTCTTGGGACTAGTAGTGCCCGACAGGCCGACTGGTTCCCACAGATACTGTAAACCTGCCACACGGGCAGGGAGCAATATCTGCTTATATTATTATTTTATATTGTTTATTGATGACGGGCTTCCCGCTGGGACTCGTCTAATTCATGATTGTCACAATTGATTGACTGGATAGACTAGCCTTGCTCGCACATAGTAAGAACTGAGGAATCCCTATTTGTATAATTCTAGGATAACTTGGGACTCACAATAGCAAGCCATAGGAGTTGATTGGCCGTTCAAGATGATTTGTTTGTGTACTGTACCTACTCTGTTGCCTAACTGAGATGATCAGAATGTCAGGACATGACGGGCCAACTTCTGTCCTTCTTTGGTTGGGAGGTTGGTTCGAAGTATCGTGATGTTATATGAATCCTAGTGGAAAGCAGAGATCTATTATTATATTCTCTTACTTACTGGTTTAATCCTTCATATCGTGCTTCCTTGTGGTACTTGCTATTAGAGGTCTAACCTCTCTGGTTTTGCATGGCCAGATTTAGAGCCAGTTCCCGAGGACTCAACTTACTTCCACCTCCAAGATGGTCAATACTAGGGGAATGATCGCAGGAGGACTCGAGTGGGTTCCTTACTTCACCACTCGTTTTGTTATTTACTTCATACTTAACCATTTGGCACCGACATGTTAGTCGGATTGTCTTGCACTTACTTTTACATAATTGTAACTAAGTCAGACTGCAGCTGATAACAATTGTGTATATGTTACTATACCATCTGGTTATGTTTTGTAAATCCAGATCTCAAGAACATTTTGACTAAGCGTTTGGGATGCCTTACTGCTTTATCTTACATGTTCTCTATTCTTGCTTCTTGTTTGAATGATTGAGATAATAGATGTGAAGTGACCGTAGTAAGACTTTCATGTAGTATGCACCCCCCCGTCTGGTTAGACAGCATTGATCGTATTATACGGTATTTATCTACCCGTAATACGTAGCTGGCTGAGTCATTCCCCCGATCTCCAGTATTCTGGTTCTGGGGCGTGACACTTATCGTCAACATGCACCGTGTTATATTTGTTATCGGTGCAATCTCATATGAGATATCGCATGGGTCATCTTAAGGTCTGCAGTATTCAATTTGATTTGGCGGTCAAGTCTTCTAGGGTCAGCTGCCCCGAAGCTACTCTCGATAACTGTGGATCATCACCGAAGGACAATTTACTACGAACCATGCTATATCTTATTTCGGAACCAAATCACGTTCCGACATAACCATTTCTATGCGACTATCCAATCCGTACATAACCATTTATATCGGCGCTACTGATGCACAACTGTCCTTCGAGTAGAGTCATGCATTATCGTCGATGATTCCGCAATTTATGAAACATCTACTCGTATCGAGTTCGAGTCTATCTTATTCGCGGGTCGACACACGAGATGTTATACGCATCGAGCAATCGTCGATGACCTATAGTCTCGTCTTTGATCAATCACGAAATTCATGATCAACCAGTTCGTTCCTTCTCGTATCATTATTTACAAAACTTTGATAGCGCAAGGCGCACTCCATTTTGTATTCTTACATCGTGCTTACGTTTCCTTGCGTATCGATCTCATTACGTTGTATCAATTTTGATAGCATAAGGGTCAACTTTGAATCCGTTTCAACGTCGACAACTTGCATTGCAAATGTCCAAGTTCGCAACAAACTTTTCCATACGCATTAACTCGTTTTCTGATTCGCAGCATCCCGCTATACTTTGATCGCGTAACTGAGTTATCGATTATCCAACATCGAACCCTCAAGTCATACAATCTCGCCCTCTAAGTTTTGCGTGTTTTTCAGTCGTACTCAAATGAGTTTCGTCGCAACGTAACCAACTATCTCTTGGGCACTATTACTCACGTCAACCAAATCTTCACCGAAGTCGCACATCGTGCTATTCGATTACAATTCACATTGACCAAAATTTATATCGAAATCGTAAGTCGTGCGATTCGATTCGTCTCATCCAACATTTCTATCGAGATCGTAAGTCGTGCGATTCAATTTGCCTAGCCCAATATTTCTATCGAGATCGCAAGTCGTGCGATTCGATTCGCCTAGCCCAATATTTCTATCAAGATCGCAAGTCGTGCGACTCATTTATAAGCTCGAGTTTCCTTTTCCCGTCGGTCCGATTATTGCGTCAAGGCATAATCGTTTTACTAGTCTCGGTCGTCCGACCGACTTATCATTCTCGTCCGACGTATCGTCCGTTGATACGAGTCTCGCCTTATCGTCCCAACCGATTTTCGAAGAACACTTGCATCAACATACCGTCGTACAAATTTTCCAATCGAGTCTCAGTACTCTCCCGTCCGTTGCGGACAAACCTTCCACAATTCTCACAATACGTCGATACAATTCATCACACAAGTGCTATACCATTTACCACTCGAAATCGAGTCATTCATCGCCTACGTGGTATGGCATATACCACTCGGAATCAAGCCATTTCCTTCGCACTATACTTAGTATAAACCGACATTCTCTTCCGACTCACAATTTTTGCAGTGATCGTGCTTGATCACAACCGTAACTTTGATTAAATCACATCCGACACAACTCGATCAATGTTCTCGTTTGCCAACATAAGTTTGGTGTGCAACCGAACGATTCGTTCTATCGATTTATGATTTCAATTCTTTCCTTACGTTGCATCTCGTGCAATAATTTATTTGATATGCGCTGCACCACGTACAATAATTTTACTTTTGATACACGTTGCACTTCGTGCTACGATTTATTTCTGACTCTTTTATTCAACTTTGTACAACGATTTATTTCCAATTTCCTTTGCACTTCGTGCAACGATTAATTTGATATGCGTTGCACCACGTGCAATGATTTTACTTCCAACACGTATTGTACATCGTACAACGATTTATTTCCGACTTTCCAAGTCAATGCTCAATCCGTTTAACACATTCGGTATTGGCTTATCACTTCTCACTTTCATTTTAACGAATATTCACATTAACCCATTGTACATCGTGCCTCATTTTATTTCTTATTCAACATGTTACATTGCAACAGTATCTCAAATCATATTTCACAATTTGTTGCACTTGCAGCAACTAACATTTTTTTATTTTTTTACGGCTCGTTGCATTCAATGCAATATATCCTTCGCGACTTTCTTAGCAAACATCATAAAATTTCCAAAACACATGCGACAAAATTTCACGATTGTATTAGACTTATTGTATGGAACATCCAGTGCGGCATCGAGTAGAGTCAAGAGTGATTTCAAGTGGTGGTGGGCAACTTTTAAAATTGTAATAAAGCGAGTGTCCAGAGGAAATTGAGCCAAGATCTCTGATACCAATTTGTCACGTCCCGACCCGGAATCACCCGAATCATCGTCCTCGCAGGGGACGTGATGCCGCACGAGCCTGGAGTTGCGCTCGTGCAATTCGATATTAACAACGATAGAAAAACAGAGTATACGAAACAATTCTCTTTATTGATATCCGAAACTGAGATTACAAAGGCTTTCGATAGCCTAACAATATATGCCAGATTGGCTACAACACTCAGGTTCTTTCTTGCCCACAAAGGATTTTACCGTTCCATACATCATGCCTTCTATATCTCGGCCGCATCAATCCAGTTGCGTAGTCCGAGCGTCAATACGATCGCACGCTTCAATGCGCTTCGGCATTCCAAGCCTCAACACGTTCAAGCAACGCTTCGCCGCGAGCCATCCATTCCCTGCATCCTGCATGAAGCTGGTGGGGGATCAGTACGTTCGTCCTCGCATGTACTGAAGCAAAGATCTTCTTTCTAAACCAACATTGTAATATTTACCTTGAATCATGCAACTTAGCTTATGATCTTGCTATGTTCTCCTTAGGGTCAATTTTATGGCATCTTCGTAAACGTAAAGCATGTTATCATAGCAGCATGTTATCGAATTGAATAGGCAAGCAAACAAGCAATCTCGTGTTTGATTCGTGGTGTGACTACTTACCAAGTTGACGCACTCGCCCTTGCACCGATGCAAGGTGAATACGCCGTATTCCTTCCCTGTCATGTTATATGTGCATCTCTAAGCAGGATCTCTATGCGGGACGCATACGCGCCTACACTTTCAATCCATCGTTCCTTAACTATATGAGGGCCGTTGGCGTATCCGTGCCGGAATGGACTAAAGGAGTTCCTTTCTTTTCTCTCCTTCTTTTCTCAATATTTGGTCGGGCTGCCCGGCGTTTCACGGGTTGGGTCACATCCCAACAACCGAAACGTTCCCGCTGCATACCATCATTTACGGCTTTTCCTATATTGTTTAAGGATGTGCGCCTACAAAGATTATTCGATTCCCTCCTAGGCCAAGCGGTTCCGGGGCGCTCCGGTATTTAACCGTTTGAGGGAAACACCCGTGCACAGGAGATATCACATTTTATCTCTCGTCCATTCCATTCGACCATGCAACGCCCTTATCATTCAAGCAATCAAATTCAAACAACCAAACATAGTCTTGAGTCCGAGACTCAGACTTTATCATCTCGCGTCTCTTTTGTTAACTTTCTGTGTTCTTACATTTCATACTTCGTTTCTATGATTCAATGGCATCGTGCCTCAACTCAATACTCGTCAACCGAACGACCCGAAGGTCTTGAACACCTTTCGAGGCACCATGTCATATCCGACAGTTCCGCCACATTCATGCCACAACTGTATTCTTTCGCAACGAAGCCATCTTTTATTATCCCTGCGCGCAGGCATGTTTCGACCGTATTCCCATGTTCTATAACTTAGCATTCAATGTTCGGAGCTTGCGCGCTAGGATGCTCGCCTATTGTCTTTCAATGTTCTAGCCGTCTAACTCGTGCAGCAAAGGCACGGTATGGTTCGTGCACTAAGGCGCTCGTCGAGTACAGTTATCCCATGTTCTTACGGCTTGCGCACCGAGGCGCTCGCCTTTGCGATATCCAATGTTCCATAGCGACTCGTGCATTTGATGCACGTTTCATTTCAATTGTTCTAACTTAGTGTTCGACTCACACTATGATTTATCTCCGATCGGACCATGCCCGTGGCGTCGATAGGTTAACTTTTAGCATACAATGAATTATTTGACTTATCTAATGAAGGAGTAAAAAGAAGTCAATCCTTCCACCTTGAGTCGATAGGCCTTTGTCGTTTCGCCGAGCCGATGCGGCTCGATTTCACAACTTTGTTGCACGGCCACTCTCCTGACTTAGCCATTCGAGCACTTCGTGCTTCATTGAATCATACGTCTGATTTGGCTTACCGTGCCCAAGTCTCAGCCCGTCGCAAGGCGACGATTTGATTTCGTGGACCCCTTACTAAATATTACAAAAGATCGACCTCTAATATTTTCGCGTCAAAGTATAACCTGCACACGAAACCAACTAAAATCAATACTTGCATCGATTCAGACTTGCGCCTTGGTCGATTCGATTTCTTAGAATCTTCGAGCCGATTCAACGCACTCATCCTTCGGGGCAACGCGGCACTTCGCATCGATTCAACTCGATGCATTCTTTCGGGGCAAGGCAACTCTTCGCATCGACTTAGTTTCGATGCGTTGCTCGGGACAATGTAACTCTCGTATCGATTCGTATCGATACATTTCATTCGGTCAACGCGACTCGTTGAGTCAACGCTTCAGCGTAATGCACCGTACGGAGCGGGAAATTACAGTTTGGATGAGTAGAACTGGGTTAGGGTTAGAACTGTTTTAGGAGTCTGTATTGTGTCCTGCGAGACACGGGACGGGTCGGTGTCCGGGGTTGTCGGACACGAAAAAGAATTTATAGATGTATCCAAGAAATAGTGGAAGGGAAAAGGATGGACACGGACACGATGCACATCATCGGGTGAAAATTTGGTTTGTGGAAATTTTAGAGGAATATTGTGGAGAAAATATTGGAGGAGTACCTGTCTATTTATAGGATGTGGGAATTTCCAATTGGATAATGATTCAGAAGATTTAAAACCCAATTAGATAATTACTACCAATTTAAAATCAATCAATTCCAAATCCAAATACAAATCCAATTTAAATCAAATTAAATTTTAGTTTAAAATCGAATAGGATAAATCAAATTTCAAATACTTAACTATTTAAATAAATCCAAAATTTCAAATCAAGGTTTAAATCGCCACAATAATTTCGAAATATGTTTTCCTAAAAATACATATAATAATAATTTCGAAAATACATTATTATTATTTAAAAATAAACTTAGTAAAATATTTATGAAATATATATTTATGTACGAAGAATATTATTTATTATTAATAACTGCTATAAACGAAAGACTTTTTATAAATACAATAAATAAAATACTAACTTGGAAACTTTGGTACGATAGTTAAAATAATTATTATATAAATTATTTTGAAACTATAAAAAAATATTTTTCTAAAAATATGTACGCTCGCACATATTCGCACTCGTCGAGCAATTTCGAAAATAAAATTTCGTACGACGTACAATGCAACTACGCGACTTACAATACAAATAAAAATTTAATCCGTACCAAATTTATTAAAAAATAAATAGTAGAATTTTAGGGGTTTTACAGTTCAATAAGAAGCTCAAGTACTCAAAATAAAATTACAAATAAATTGAAAAATATGGATGATGAATTGATGAATAAATTGAAAGTGGACTATGGAAAAATATATATTAATCTTAGAAGAAGAAGAAAAAATTCTAAAAATCGGCCTTGTTGAAGAGGCTAAGGGTTTGCTATCTTCATATTTAGTATATACTATTAATCACAGACCGTGGTATTGTTCATATTTGTCACGACCCGCACCCACTGTGAGGGTACGAGTGCGTAACAACGCCCAGCCTACGCCGCAGTGTCGACGGTAGAACGCTGTTCTAGGTCACTATCTAACCAACTACTCACGCAATTATATAATGTACTAGTCAAAATCTCAACTCCGAACGGAGGACAAGTATAGATATAATGTAATCTCAATCACAGTCTAAGCACGATATGATAACACAGAAGATTATAACTAAGACTAAATAACATAAATAAAACCAACAACTAAATAATATAATCTCAGACAATCTCAACTACAAAACTCAACTTATATACAACTCCAGTTCTAAAACATGAAAGCTAAAACAAGACAACTAGCTAAACTCCCGATCACTCCTGAGTGTCGGGGCCATAGGTAGCTAAGCCGTCTCCTGGTCCATAATACGTAAGACATGTGTCCTCAGGGCAATCATCTGTAAAAATTTTCAACAGGTCCAGTCAGGACAGGAACGAGTACAACTTAGCAAGAAATCCCAAGTAAATGACAGAGAACTATAAAGCAGTTATAGACAGTTTTATTGATGAACATGGTAGTTTGTATTCAGGTGATGGTATAGAGAAACAGTTAAGATACAAGGAAAATAAGGTAAGTAAAACAAGAGAAGAATCATAGCAATAAGGACTGTAAATAGAAACTAGCTGAACTAGAGCAACATGATATAAGTCCAGAATATAAATTTAAACAAGTGTAAAACCCAAGTAAATCCAGACAACATGAATCTGATACCAGGTGATTCCAGTACAAGATAAGTCCAGTATAAGATGATTCCAGTCATAGTGATCAATGATTCCAGGGTGAGTCCAGCCTATACTCTAACAATGTGTTTTTAAAATACCGAGGTCGACATGTAAACGGCTGTAGGTAATACGGCACATCACACACCTGGCCGGGTGTGAGATGGCTATCATTCTAGTAGATTCCTGTTGGGAGATTCCAGATTGGGGTATGTCTACATGTCTTACTCAAGTATTTCTCCTCCCAGCAAGTACAAGTGAATCCAGAATACGACACGAGAATCGAGATGAGTCCAGCCAAATGTGATGATACCAGCAAGTGATTCCAAGGTGATTCCAGTAGGTGATTCCAGTAATAGAAGGCAAATATGATGATACCAGTAATAGAGGCCAGACAACATGGTATGTGTGTCGCATACATGAATCCAGAAATATCTATACGTGTGGTAACAGAGAATCATATACAACTAACTAGAACTGAAGTACAGTAATTGACAAATAAATGAGAGAACTATCAGAGAATGTACTCGCCTGCTACTCTGAGAAGAGTAGTGTAATATCAGATGCCTGCACCAGAGTCACAATATCCTAAACAGATTAATATGGGTTATAATATGTTTAAAATAAGGTAAATGAAGTTTATGATGCAATCTACATGATTTCTAGGCCAATCTAGGTCAAAGTCAACTCTAAGTCAACCCTGGTCAACTGTCTAGGTCAAACTAGGTCCAAGTCAAACTTGGTCAACTCTGGGTCAACCAAAGTCAACTACTCTAGTCAACTAGGTCAGTTGGTCACATCTGGACTCAATGTTGACTTTTGGTCAACTCCAGTCAATCTTGGACTATTGGGTCACTATCTAGGTCAATATTTATGGTTAGCTATAGGTTAACTCAGTCAATGGTCAACTATCTGACCAACTCTACCTATACCACATCACACATCTAAGGTATATTACATATATACCTATATAGAGCATTACATATAAGCATAGATATAATGTATGCACTATCACCTCTACTCTAACTCATGTCCTGTAGCTTATGATTACAATACATATCATACTCAATAACCTTACTCAGACCATACACCATAACCCACATGTATACCCAATATCAACATTAACTCTCACCACCTCATCCTTATATAGTGTAAGCATTTGCCACACATTTCATGATCAATATATATGTATACAATGCATCTACTAGAAGATAATTGAACCATGGAGAGAGGACTATAGGGAAGATCCTAACATGAACCAAGGACATGGGACTCAAGTCCAATACCTACTCCCTATAATTCCTGCTACTACTACTGTTACTGACATTTCAGCAATACAATACACCACATCTAACTGCCCACCCCTACTCACTGCACTTTATGAAATCTATAATAATACTAACTCTTCAATCCTAATTGTCACTCTCATCAAAGAGCACCCCATAGGCACTGCCCTGCTGCCAGTCAAGATGGCAGTGGCCAATTGGCCTTGCTGCCAACTTCCTAACATACACTCAACTCTCCACTTATCAACTCTCTCAACCTTCTCTAGTCCCACACGCCATCTGAATTTCAGACTTCAACAAACAGGAAATGGGAAACCACATGACAGCTAACCCATCTCAGTTGACTGAGCCTGAAATCTCAGTTCAACCCACATTTCAGTTTAAAAAAATAAACATTAATACATGTGTATGCATATCAACCCAAAACCCAATATCCTAACTTTAAAACCAATCCAATATCTAAATGAATGCCTACTGTCTGATACCTTTCGTATCAGGAAATGACAACAGGTGATGTGTTTATGGAATTTGCAGTGAAGAATGGATGTTTGCAGACATGGCCAAGTGCAGGAATGTATTGACAGTGTTCGGGATTCACATGTGACAGTTCGGTTGGCATGTGCGTACCTGTGTGTGTGTCTGAATGTGAGGAACTGCACTGGTGGGTGTTCACAATGGTGTAGGTATGTAAAATCTCAGAAAATATAGAAATGACAGTTTTAAGAACCATTCCAACCTAATTTCGAAAACCCAATCAATCATGCAAATCCTAAACTAACATGAAATCTAACCTAGCAGTAGTTGACACATGTGCACATGAATATACCTGTAATTGAACATCAAAAATTCGGTTTAGAATAGGAATTTAAATTCAGGAACTAAACCTGAAACATGTATCAGTCATTAGCTCACTAGCAGTCCAAAACCCCCTTTCGAACTCTAAAAACCTACCCAGTCAATAACCAATATTAACATAATCCAGTACACATGTTATTGAACCTAACATGTCAATTAAATCATGAAAACAAATGGGTGAGAATACATTTCAAATCCAGGAATTTGAAAAACAGAACCTGTGTATCAGTACAAAAAGGAAAACTGAATTTCGAACACCAAAACTTGTTAATATACAAATTAATTGATTGGTAAACAGTCATGCAAATCCATACGTGTCCTACAAGTGGTTTCATATCCACACAATCAGACACGAAGTGTCCAGACACGAAAACACAGAGGAAGGGATAAGTAAACACAGTATGGTGCACGTGTGTCCGTGTCTCGTGAGCACGACACCAAGCCCGACACGTCTCGTGGTCATACCCACGTATAGCCCAACACTAGGGCTATACACTGGACATGACACAAGGTGTCCACGGGTCACGTGTCCTGAGAACGAGACACGTATCAGTGGCTCAAAACTGGTATACTCAGCAAAGTACAAAATCAGTGCGGGTCAATTTCCTTCGTACACACACATCAAGAACCCATAAAAATTTATAGGTGTCGTGTCAGTCACTAGAAGAACGTGTCCACCGAATTTTGTGCCATATAGTGTCGTGTCGTGTCCTGTGTCAAGCCCGAACAGCAGGGGACTGTACAGAACAGTGCGGTACCTCGTGCATGGGGTGCGTGTCCATTTTGTACACGAAAATCCCCTAAAATCGTGCTCAGTCTTCACAAAAGTTATTATACATATCTAGATCTACAAATACATATAATTAGTTTCACAAAAATCAAAAATAAAATCCTTAGAGGTATTTCGTCGAACACCTATACACCCACTATGACACATGTCCGATACGGACACCAAACGGACACGAAATCCACCCAAATTTCGAGAACAGCTAGGGGACTCCTAGATCTAGCCCTAAATGCAAAAAAATCAGAAATTTAAATCAATTTGGGAAGTTTTACCTATAGGTGCAAAAAGCTTGAAAAAGCTTCAAATGGGGGTTCCTCCTTGCTAGCCAAATGCTCCCAAATTATCCCAAAGCTGGGATTGAACTCCAAAATCAGAAAATAGGAGAGTATTAGGCTCTAATGCAAGAAACTAGAGTGGAAAAGGATTTAAAATGAATAATCTATGGGTTGGGGAAGAATGGACAAACCTCTTTCTTCAAAACTTGGAAAATTTAATAAAAGAGGCAAGAACAAATGGAAGAGGCATTAAATAGGGGTGGGAAACCCTAGGTTGGCTGCCATGGGTGGGCTTGTTGGGGTTTGGGCTTAAGTCATGGGCCTATGGCTCAATTTCATAAGTCATGAATTGGAAAAATCACAAGTCATTGAGTTAAGTCATAAGTCATGAACCCATTCCACTTAAACTTAATCTTCCTATTCCAGAACTAATTTCTAATGACTAAAATAGGTTAACCTAGGTTAGACTAGGGTCATCATGGCTAGGGTTAGCTCCTAGGCTAGTCTACAAGTCTCAAACTAGTCAAAGCCCAAACTAGGAATCACCAATCCAATAAATAATCAGATAATTCAAATAAGTCAAAAATAACCAATTTACCCCTAGGATAAAATGATAATTAAATATCCTAATGACATGGCTAGGCTCTAGGGCAGACAGTCTCTACGGTTTCACTAGCCGCACACCAAATCACAAGTCATTATTTAAATAGTTTTAAAATGATTAAAAATTACCAAAAATCATATTATTATTTAAATATCAATAAATAATATTTATAAATACAAAATTTTAAAATTACCCTCATCTGGAAAACTGGGTGTTACAATATTCTAGCTAGGAAAATGAGTTTTTTTTTATAAGCTTGTCACATAGCTTGAAGAGCATCCCTCGTATATTTAAATGCTTTGATTTTCTTGATTCAGTGAAAGCTACCGGAGAAACATTCTCGATTCACTTGGCTTTATTTAGCACAACATTAACCCTCTGATCATATATTAAAAGGATGAAAGAGATATTATGTCATATTTGTTGATAATCATTCTCAATTTACTTGGCTTTATTTGATATCTCACAAGTCTAAGGTCTTTTCAAAGTATCTTGAGTTCGCAAAGATGGTTGATATCTATTTCTCTTGCAAGATCAAGGTACTTCTATCAAATTCAGAAGGAAGTACACATCACATTAGTTTCATGATTATCTTATTTTCTTTTGGGGACGCTTATGTAGGTTTATTGTCATCATGTTCATAAACAAAATGGGTGTGGTAATAGCGTCATCATCGTCATATCCTTTATGTCACTAGGTCTCTTCTTTTGTTGACTTATGTTCCTGTTCAATTTTAGGCAGATGTTGCACTTACCAGTGTATTTTTGATCAACGGATTCTGACTCATGTTTTTGATGGCGTGTCTCCTTAACAATGTTTATATATATATATATATATATATATATATATATATATATATATATATATATATATATATATATATATATATATATATATATATTTTTTTTTTTTTTTTTTACATATATATATATATATATATATATATATATATATATAGTATATATATATGTTAAGGAGACATATATATAATATATTATAATTATATATATATATATATATATAATATATATATATATATATATTATATATATATATATATATATATATATATGTCTCCTTAACAATATATATATATATATATATATATATATATATATATATATATATAATATATATATATATATATATATATATATAATATTTTTTTTTTTTTTTATTTTTTTTTTTATTTTTTTTTTTTTTTTATATATTATATATATATATATATATATAGATCTATATATATATATATATATTATATAATATGTCTCCTTAACAACGTTTATATATATATATCTATTTTATATATATATATATATCTATATATATTTTATATATATATATAATTTTATATATTATTATATATATATATATATATATATATTCTAATATATATATTATATATATTATATATATTATATAAATATATGTCTCCTTAACAACGTTTATATATATATATCTATATTTTATATTATATATATATATATTTTAATATATATCTATATATATATATATATATATAGATATATATATATATATATATAGATATATATATCTATATATATATATATATATATAATATATATATATATGTCTCCTTAACAATATATATATATATATATCTATATATATATATATATATATATATATATCTATAATTATATAATATATTATATATATATTATAAATATATAATATATATATATATATCTATATATATATATATATATATATATATATAATATATATATAATATAAATGTAAAAAAAAAAAAAAAAATATATATATATATATAGTTGTTAAGGAGATTATATATATATATATATATTATATATATATAGATATTATATATATAATATATTATATATATATATATATGTCTCCTTAACAACATTTATATATATATATATATATATATATATATATATATATATATATATATATATATATATTTATATATATATATATATATATATATATATATATATATATATATATATATATATATATATTTTTTTTTTTTTTTTTTTTTTTTGAAACCCTCCTTTATTGACGTATATGGCGCAAAATGCTGATGTCTATACAAAGAGTGCGACTCGCGCGAACAGAAAAGTAAGAAAACGAAACCCGTCATCGGCGAACACGACCGATAGGACCGGGGCCAAGGTTAATCCAACATCCTCCAAAAATCGCTCGACGAGTGAGAGCAGCGGATGCTGATTTTGCTAATTTGTCTGAGAACCTCTCTGAGGAGTTGGGAGGAGCTCAGTTGGCGGCCCTCATATCTGTACTTATTCCTGTTTTTCCAAAGAACCCATATGCCAGCGGCTGCAACGACCTGGTGCCTGTGGGAGGAACTCCACTTGGCGAGAAGATCGTTGAAGCCTCCGGCCTGATGATTGAGGTGACATCTGGTGGATAGGTTTGACCACAGTTGAGAGGCGAGGTCTCCAGTGTGAAGAACGTGATCTGCCGATTCTGCCTTGGGAGAGACAACAGTGGCATCTCGACATAAGGCTAAAACCAAGGAAAGTGAGGGAGTCGTTTGTGGGAAGCTTTCTTCGCTGCGCTCTCCATGTCAGGATCGACCATTTGTTTGGGATACAGGATTGCTAGAAGGTGGCGGAGTGAGGGGAAGGTTCGCCTGGGACTCTGATCGCGCTTCTGGTAGACGCGAGAGTGAACTCTCCCACGTTGGACGGGGACTACCTGATGACACCGTCGGCGTCTCTGGTCATCAACGGTTCGGCGATGCTACGACCATATAGAATGCGGCGCCAATTAGCTGATGCCCGGTAGTTGGCCGTAACTATCGTTGGGTTGGAGTGTTGGAAGTATCTGGCTTTCATGAAGCGGGACCGTAACGAGTTGTGTGCACCTTCTACCACAACTTTATGGAGTAGGCTTCTACAATGTGCGCTAGCCTGCAGAAACCGAGGCCGCCTTCTCTGGTGGGTTTAGCCATGGTGTCCCAGCTGGCCCAGTGGTACTTATCTTTTTCGTCACTGTGACCCCAAAAGAAGTTGGAAAAGAGGGACTCAATGTCATGCCCCGATCCAGCTAGGGTCGTCCGTCTTGCCTGGATACCTGCGGGATCGTTTGTCCTCGCTAAGGCGTGATGCCGTGCAAGTCTAAGTTATGCTTGCACAAGGCCATATACCTGCACAAAACAACTAGTTAAGCAAAAACATACGCACACACCCATTAGTCAAGCAAAACACACACACACACCCATTCATTACAGAAAACCAAATATTAAACACAGAGATTTGAAATGGAAATACTTCTTTTATTCATAAACTTGATAGGAATACTAGTACAAAGCTTTGCAAACACAGATTGCCTTATATTGGCTACATAATTCTCTTTAAAACTCTTTTTTAAAAATAGTCGCAATGCCCATACATCATATCCCTTTATTACATGCTAAAATGAAAAGACACCTTCAAAAGGAAAAGAAACTTGAAACTTGACTGGAATAAAAAGTAGCTTCGAGGCAGTCCACAGCTCTACTGGGCTAGACGAGCTTTAGTGTCTCACTTGAAATCCCCCTGTCTCCTTTGCTTTCTGAAAAGGATGCCCACAACGTGGGTCAGCATACATCATGTACTGGCGAGCGGCTCTTCGCCGAAACTCATAAATATCTGCACTAATTCAATATGTGAAGCTACATATTTACTAGTGATCTTTCTACTTGTCTAGGTTCTTTTTAAAAATTCATAAGAAACAAGACAACAGAATATTCATAACCAACTTACCATCGCCGACAGTCATCCCTGCACAAAAACAGGTTAGCACAATTTGCATATATATAAAACATTCTCATTTCCGTCCCTGCATGTTAGGCTTGCAATAAATCTCTGTCTATATGCATGAACCTAACTATTGTGGTCCATGGGTATTCCCATTACTAGCAATCGGAACTTCTTGTCCAACTACTAATAGACTGACACCCCCTCTTACTGCGGGGACTTCTAGCCCCAGGTGTCCTGTTCGCTCCTATGCCGATTGACTCCAGGTGCCCCCAGAATCGATCGAAAGATTACCACCTTGTGCACAAGTTGTCTAGACCAATACGAATGTAGCTATCAGATAATTCTACTATGCACGAGCCTAGCAACTTTTAAATATTTCTATTCTCTTCTTCTTGCACGGTCAAGCCGTGATTTCCATACCGATCTATCTCTTTTTGGCAATTCATAAGAGCATACAGTTCATATTGAAGCAAGCAAGTGACGGTTCCAATTTACATATGATTCATTCATTTAGCTTCTCTTATCTTTTGTTATTGAGGTATCGTTGATCATGGAATGAGGCAACAGAGTGGACTAGAGATCATTTTTATTAGGGCATACAAATAAATGCAAGCCCGGTTAAAACAACTCACCGAGATGAATCTTAGTTGAGAGAAGGAGGGACTTAACGCGTCGTTCACGAACAGTTCACGTATCTTACATTGGCACCAATAGTTGATTAGCATACTTCGTCTCTTTCTCTCAAGATTCGGAATGAATGCGAAATGCGATGAAAGCGAACAATGAAAACCAATCATCAAAAACCAACACGAAAATGCATTCATCAAAACCAAGCAGCGAAAGAAAACATCCAACAAAACTCTTGGATTCATTTCAATAGAAGCCAATCCATCAATTGGAAAGGTTCATTGCATTTCATCCGTGATCAATCGATACCGGCAAAGGTTTCCCCAAAAACTCAGTTCAAGACTGAGTCAGCAAGTTGTAGGTATTACATAGTGGACCGCGAGGAGCGGGGCACTACATAATAACCCACTAAAAAAAGTTTTGTCCTCAAAACTTAAGAAATAAAACTCACCTCCACTAGTGTTGCATTCAGGGTCAAGCAAGGTGGAGAGATTGTAGACGCGCGCTGTCGCGGTATTGGCATTCTACAACTGCTGATTGTGAGGATGGTCTCGAAGTGGCGGTGGGCCTGGCAGCGGCCCACGCTCTTTAGTATCGGTGTTGTTCAGCGGCCGAACTCTCTTATTCTGGCAGTTCATAGCGTAATAGCCCTTTTGACCACCGTTGAAGCACTCTCCGTTGGCAGAACGGAAAACTTCCTTTGTGTGTCCGTGGCTACGGCAGAAAGTGCACACGGGCTTATTATTCTGTTCCCTGCCCGTCTTTCTTTCTCCGTCAGCCTTTTTCTTTTCGTCGTGATATCTCTTGGTGGGCTGATTCCGATCGTACTGTATTTTATTAGACACCTTCTTCAGGCAAAACTGTTCCACCTGTAGCACCGCCTCAAAGGCCTGAGAATACGACCCACATTCTCGATTCAACACACTTAACTAAATGTCATCATTCAGACCTCCAACAAATCGATCTATGCGAGTCTGCTCCGTGGGTAGCATAACACCAGCAAAATTTGTCAGCTTAGCAAATTCAGAATCATAGTCCTCCACGGACATATCTTCTTATTTCAGTGTGATAAAGTCATTCTCCATTTTCTTGCTCATGGCTGGAGGCAGGTATTGATCCAGAAATGCCTTCTTGAACGAGGCCCAAGAGATCTTTCCATTCCTAGCCGTTGCAAGCAGCGTCGGCTTCTTCGCTTTCCACCAATCTTTTGCCCATAGCCGTAGAAGCAGAATGGCACAAACTACCTTCTTGCTACTCGGAACTCCTACGAACGCGAACATACTCTCCATTTTATCAATCCAGTCTATCACCTTATCTGGTGATGTCCTGCCTTCAAATTCTGGAGGTTTTGCGTCTAAGAAGTCCTTTGGCCTAAAAGAAGAGTGCTTTTACGTTGGCTGGGGTTTGTCACCCTCCATGGGCTCAATCTCGGGCGTTTATGTTGGTTTGGTTGCTGCGGTGGTATCCCGATTTGTCGCAAGCGTAGTTACCAGTTGGGTCAAGGCATCCAACTGCTTCTGTTGGGCCTCCATTCGAGCCTGTTATATCTGGTTACGTTTTTCGTTGTCCTGCCTCTGTAATTCCAACAAGGTCATGATCCGCTCTACCGGATCGGTCGAGGCAACTGGTCGAGTAGGGGCCATTTCTCTATAAAAGAGTATAACTTCTGTCAGTCTCATAAAATATTATGGACTTATTGTATGGGGCATTGGTTTTCATAACTAAAAATTGGGACTCTTTTGAAAGCCATCAAAATACTTTATATACTTTTTTGAAAACGATATTTACAAGAGCCCAAGGACGTAAAACTGTGCTCCGATACCACTTTGTCACGCCCCGATCCCGCTAGGGTCGTCCGTCTTGCCTGGATACCTACAGGATCGTTCGCCCTCGCTAAGACGTGATGCCGTGCAAGCCTAAGTTGCCCTTGCACAAGGCCATGTACCTGCACAAAACAACTAGTCAAGCAAAAACACACGCACGTACCCATTCATTACAGAAAACCAAATATTGAACACAGAGATTTGAAATGGAAATACTTTTTTTATTCATAAACTTGATAGGAATACAAGTACAAAGCTTTGCAAACACAGATTGCCTTAAATTGGCTACATGATTCTCTTTAAAACTCTCTTTTGAAAATAGTCGCAATGCCCATACATCATATCACTTTATTACATGCTGAAAATGAAAAGACACATTCAAAAGGAAAAGAAACTTGAAACTTGAAACTTGACTGGAATAAAAAGTAGCTTCGAGGTAGTCCACAGCTCTACTGGGCTAGACGAGCTTTAGTGCCTCACTTGAAATTCCTCTGTCTCCTTTGCTTTCTGAAAAGGATGCCTACAACGTGGGTCAGCACACATCATGTACTAGCGAGCGGTTCTTCGCCGAAACTCAGAAATATCTGCACTAATTCAATATGTGAAGCTACATATTTACTAGTGATCTTTCTACTTGTCTAGGTTCTTTTTAACAATTCATAAGAAATAAGACAACAGAATATTCATAACCAACTTACCATCGCCGACAGTCATCAAAAACAGGTTAGCACAATTTGCATATATATAAAACATTCTCATTTTCATCCCTGTATTTTAGGCTTGCAATAAATCTCTGTCTATATGCATGAACCTAACTATTATGGTCCATGGGTATTCCCATTACTAGCAATCAGAACTTCTTGCCCAACTACTAATAGACTGACATTCCCTCTTACTGCGGGAACTTCTAGCCCAAGGTGTCCTGTTCTCTCCTAGGCCGATCGACTCCAGGTGCCCCCAGAATCGATCGAGAGATTACCACCTTGTGCACAAGTTGTCTAGACCAATGCGAATGCAGCTATCGGATAATTCTACTATGCACGAGCCTAGTGTAGGAGCGTAAAAAGTACTTCATAGACCAAGTCAAAGAAGTTGAGAGCTTTACGCAAGTCAAACAGAGTCAGACTCAGACTTTACGCAGAAATCAAACCGAGTAAAACTCTACACTAGCTACTTTACGCGAGAGCCATCCTCAAAACTTTATGCGGGAGACAGACTGTCCACATCGTATTTAATACGCGTGATACTGTTCTCACAGAATGATTTTCTGACAGCAAATTGCACAGAAGCTGAGAAGATTTGATTTACACCAAACCCAACACTTGTCGTTTAGTGTGCAGATGGGCTACTTTACGCTCAAGAGATTGCTTCTTTTATGCACGAAAGCTATTCGAGCTTTTACGCTCAAGTCTTTTGTGCGCGTAAAGTTTATTTGAGCTAATTATACGCTCAAGGCTACTTTTTAGCCACTTTATGCAAGAAGTTTATTTTGGGTTATTTTACGCCCAGTCTGCTACTTTACGCAGGAAGTATATTTTGGGTCATTTTTACGTCCAATCTTTTCTGGCTATATGAGAACATGGTCTGCTTACGTAGCTTTCATGCCACACTTATCGAGGAACGTGTGTACGTGCTCTCCCTATTTTGTTGAAGTAGTGGGACATGTGTCACCATGTGTAGAGATCAAAACTCTACATGGGACACGTGTCATCACGCGTAAAGGCTGAATTTTAATCGTAGGTGACAGTTACTTGCGTAGAGACCCAACTTTGGTGCTTTTTACGCACAGAGGGTCTAGTCTATAAATAGACTTATTTTTAACATAGACATGAATAAAGAGAGATACAGAAGAGGAGATTCTGAGAAAACTCATACTTTCAGAGTGATATTTCCAGAAGTATTTCTTCAACTTTTTCTCAAGAACAGGGTGAAGTAAAACAGGAAAGCATTCGACTGTGCCATCAGTGCCGTTGCTCGATACCTTTCTGGTGACTTAGTTCTTCCGATTGTTCGTCTTCTTCAAGCAGTTTTCTTCATCATCATCGTATGGTCCAAGGAACAAAGTGATTGCTCTCAAATCAGACTTCCATAGCAATACTTCCCAGAAACAATTTGTACTTTTGTACTTTTTCTCGTTTTCTTTCGAAAGCCAATTTTAGGCATTTTGTTAAGTGAAACAAAATGGTGACTCTGCTGGGGACAACTTTCTCTTCTTACGAGAAAGCAATTACTCAATATGATGATGTGTCGATCGGATCGACAAAGAAGACTCTGGTTGTTCACTTCGACCAGACTGCTTACGAAGAAATGCTCCGAACTGGGGGTAGTACTCGCTGCTCCAATGTTCAAAAATTACGGAAGGCATAAAAAGTTTGGATTCCTAAGTCCAAAGCATCCTCGGATCTTCCTGCTGTCTCTGAAGGCAAAGGAATCCTTTCCACTCCTGTTGTGGAGGCTCCCGTCTGTGACGAGGCAGTCTCTACTTCAGTGATGGGCCCCGGGCATAAAAATTAGTCTTCCGTCTGTGACGTGGTAGACTTATAAGTTTTACGCTCTGCGCGTAAAAACCAGTCTCCCGTCTGTGACGTGGTAGACTCACAAGTTTTACGCTCTGCGCGTAAAAACCAGTCTCCCGTCTGTGACGTGGTAGACTCACAAGTTTTATGCTCTGCGCATAAAAACCAGTCTGCCGTCTGTGATGTGATAGAATCCCAAGCTTTACGCTCTGCGCATAAAAATTAGTCTCCCATCTGTGACGTGGTAGACACCCAAGTTTTACGCTCTACGCGTAAAGATAAATCTTCCGTCTGTGACGTGGCAGATGTTCATGTTTTGCGCTCTACGCTTAAGGGTAAATCTCCTGTCGGTGACATGGTAGATAAAGTTCACAATGATGCCTTTGCATCTAAAGTGAATTTGTTCATGCGCATGCAGCATAAAAACAAAAATTCTATTGTTGGTAAAACTTCAGTTTTTTACCAACAACCTTCTTACACTACTTTACGCAAGGTACCAAACCTTCAGATTATGCGTAATACTGATGGAGTCCTTTGTGCACAAAAATCTCAGAATTTACGCACGCAACTCCAGGTGCGTAAAAATGTACAGTTTGGTTCTGCTAATACAGCCAGTAATCTTCTTTATATGCAAGGGACCAAATATTTTTTTGTCCCAAATATAATAAAGAAGATGAATCCTTCTACTCCTTCTGATTTATGCGAGTTGCTCGTACAAAAGCATAAAAATAGAAAATCTTATGTGACACTCCCCCAAGAAAATCATCATTGTGAGTGTCACCAGATTGTCAACAAATGTTGCTGTTCGACTTCTAAACGGTCAATTTTTGACCGGTTAAGCTACAATATACCTCAGCAACAAGCTGATGATCAAGAACATGAGTTGTCATATGCATCAGTCAATATGGCATCTCATGTCAATAGAGGACGACGTCCAAGATGTAATTCGTCCAGGACTCCGAGCCAACAACAATTCAACCGACTCCTTGACACCTTTGAAGGGGTATATCAACATACCCGGTCAAGAAGTCAAAGACAGTTGCAATCTTCAGATTCAGAAGCTGGGGGTACACAGTCTTTGGAGTCAGAAACTGATAGCGTTGATTCATACCTCTACACCAATCCCTCTGTATGTTCAAGGGAGGTTGAATCCTATGCTATCGGAGATGAACCGGAGACGTCAACTGCTAATACAGAACAACATCTCTTTGCAGTTGAGCAATCACTGAAGGACATGCTTGCCATGATGCAAAGCATGCATCAAATAATAATGACTCTGCAAACTGTTCAGCTGGCAGTAGTAACTCCGGTGCAGGTAGCAGCGCAAACTCAAGATAGTCAAGGGGTTGATACACCTGTGAATAATCTTAGTCAAAAGACTGCTATCAATCAAAACTCCGCAGTTCTAGATCCTCTTATTCCAGAAGATGTACCACCTCCGGTGGGGGTTACGGTACATCCAGCAACTATTCAATCGAATGTGCTTCCTCAAACTAGTGAAGCTATTCAAGCAGTGCGTGAGTTAAAAGCACAGTTTGAAGTTCTGAAGCACAAGGATCAGCTCCAGAGGTTAGGGATTAAGCAACCTTATCCTCCTCATTGGAATGATGTACCCTTTCTTCCAAAATTCAAGCCACAATC
This sequence comes from Iris pallida, assembly GCA_029216955.1. Taxonomy (NCBI): domain Eukaryota; kingdom Viridiplantae; phylum Streptophyta; class Magnoliopsida; order Asparagales; family Iridaceae; genus Iris; species Iris pallida. Next base: position 10,865,175 of record JANAVB010016599.1, on the reverse strand, counting down.
GATGATATTATTTGGTGGAAAGGCTTCTCCTGGTCAATATATCAATAATTTTGATATTATGACTGTGCATCTACGGAAGAATGATGCTCTTCTTACCCGAGTTTTTATCGAGTGTTTGACGGGTTCAGCATATGACTGGTATCGCAGTCTATCCGACAATTGCATATCGTCTTTTGACGAGTTTAAAATAATGTTTCTTTCCCATTTCTATGAAGGAGGCATGGACATGAATATGTCCTCCTTAATAGAAATCAAACAAAAGGAGAAGGAAGATACCCAAACGTTTATCGAACGTTTCCGACAGACAACTTTGAAAATGCCTCCTGGTATGATAGATTCAGCATTGATTGATACATGCAAAATGAATCTACGACCAACTATTGCTGTCTTTACGGGCTCTCAATTCACAGATTGGGCCTCATTCATTATAGCAGCAGTTTCAGTCGAGACCAATGGCAGATTGGCTCGTGAACATGGGATGATCTTTACCTCAGAAGATAAAGAAAAGAAAGCCTCTTCACGTAATAATTCTGGCAATCGCAATAGGAAAGGGAAGGAAACCCTAGTAGTTAATCTTTCAAAACCCAAAATGATGCCAAATAAACCGGAGTCTTCCAAACCAAAAGAAGAGTACTCATTTGATGACAGTGATATCCCAGGGATATTCCAATGTCTCGTTAAGAGTGGCAAACTCCAGATTTCGGAGCCAAAAAGACCTAATGAGGTAAATCTGACTGATAATCCCAAGTATTGTATCTATCATAGATACATAAATCATCCTACCAAGGCTTTCTATGTTTTAAAAAAGAAAATTCAAGAGTTGATAAATGCTAATGCCATCGCTTTAACCAATGATGAGCATACAGTTACAACTAATATAATTTCTCTTCAATTTGGAGGCTTTCCTCCACAGTAAGTTCCAGATGGGATGGTCCCAATTCCTAAGGCAACAATGGAGATTGTGAATCTCCCGTCAGCTAGAGAGCAAAATGAAGGATTATTGCCTCTCATATTAAAAAATGGTGAAATCATGTGGGTACATCCTGACTTAGTACCTGAAATGGAAGATGAAGGTAAAACTTTAAAATCCAAGAAAGGTCGAAAAGTCAAAACCTGTAATATGATTTCTCATGTTGTTACTCCAGATTATGATGATTTAGATCATCTTTGGGACGGCATTCCTTTGGAGGATAGGCTGAGGGGTTTGAATATATGCCCTCCAAGTTTGGCTCCTCCTACCAAACTCAAACTTACTCATCAGCAATGGTTAGCAATAAATAATATCCCCTTATACAGGGCACAACAAGTCTTTACTGCTTATGAGAAAGTACCTGTATGAATTTTTCTTCCTATCCCGAATACTCCTTCTCCTGTGGCTACAGAGGTTTCTATTCCTCCTTCTCCTATGGCTACAAAGGTTTCTATTCTCCTTCCTTATGTGGCTACAGAGGTCTCTATTCCTCCTTCTCCTGTGGCTATAGAGGTCTCTGTTCCTTCTTCCTCTGTTGAACCATCTATTGAAAGTCCGCTACCTACTCACATGTACAGTCAACAATCAGTCCATCTCATAAAAAAGATGGACTATGACTTTCAAAAGGCGGAAGGCTTGAACTATGATAAAGGAATACGACTTCCTTTACAAATTCAAAGTCAAAAATTTACTGTTGGATTGGGTTTTGAGGTCCCTCATAAAAATCCTCGCAAGAAGAAGACTAAGGAAAAGAAGATTAAAACCTGTAATATGGTACTTTATTCTTCTGAGTCAGAGGAAGAAACCTTTGTTGGTACGAGATCTGGGAAAGAGTACCACAAAGATTATGAAGGAACTTCCAAAGAAGCGGAGGACGTTGCTGAAACACTACCAGCTCAACCATCTCTTGTTCCTACTGAGGCAAGACCTTCTAAACCATCTGTGGTTGAGAAAGGGAAACAGAAAGCAGTACGCTTTGACGTCCCATTGAAGTCTGCTTCAAATCAAGAGATGGTGATGAAGCCCTACAAGTTCGATATTCTAGCCCAACTAGCTAATACCCCGGCTAGACTTTCTATCTTTGAGTTGCTTCGTCTTTCTAAAGAAAGTCGAGAAACTTTGAGCGAAGCTTTGCTACAAGCAGACTCATGCTTAGCTCAACTCAAGAGTCCTGACAATATACCAGTGTCGTGTCCACAATGTCATAGTGTGATGGAAGCAATTCCTAACATTACCTTCACACAAGAAGATATGCTATTGAAGCATAATAAGCACGACATGCCTCTATGTTATACAGGGTGTATTGAATCTACTGAAATTGACAGGATTTATATTGATCCTGGGTCTTCTATTAGCATTATTCTTCAGAGTATGCTATGACCCTTGAGAATTCCTACTAGTGATTTGACTTACACTAGTACAACAATAGTTGGTTTCAACTCTGGAAAGAGTAAACCATTGGGAAAGATTCTTCCGAAGATTCAAATTGGTGATCTTCGAACTATGGCGACCTTTTATGTTATCAATTCAGATGTATCTTACAATATCCTTCTTGGAAGACCGTGGATACATAAACATAACATTGTGCCTTCATCTCTCCACCAATGCTTCAAGTATGTAGACTCTCAAGGGATTGTGAAGACTGAATTTGTAGATATCAATCCTTTTAAGGGTGTTGAAGCCTATTTCTCTGATTTAATACTCTACAAATAGGAACATGTGAAGGAGATATTGGATATGGCCGAAGATCGATCAACTGTAGAAGATCAATCTGCCTCAGAAGATCCTCCGGAAGATCAACCTTTGAAGATTAAAGTCAAAGGTCGAATCCAACCCCAACCTGTCAATGGCGAACCTTTGGTGATCAAGGTTAAAGGAAGAATTCGAGCTTCGTCTGAGAAATCTATGAAAGTTCCAGTCAAGATCCAAGTTCAATCTCTCATGATCAAAGTCAAGGGACGTACTTCTCATACCAATGATCCAGAACCACTGATTATCAACCTTGGCAAGTCTACGCAGAAGACGGATGACGGTCCATTAATGATCAATCCAAAGCGTAGTAGTCAGTTTGTAAATGATATAAATATTGATCATTCTGTACTTTCTCATATTAATGAAGATTTCCTTTTGGAGTACATGGCTGTCAAATTTATTGAAAGAATGACTTTATCTGCTGATAATCAAAGTCATCAACATAAAAATGACATAAATACGAAGAAAACCTTATATATTAATCATAAGAAAAATTCTTTTCCTCCTCATATCGATGTTGGACCTTATGCTCAAAGGTTCTTAACATCTTCTCCATATCTTATTTCTGTAGCCTCATCATCACAAGCTTGTGTAACTTATAGACGTCACGAAGAATCTTATTTTGTGATTCCGTCTAATAAGAAAAATAAGCGCTAAATTGTGTTTGGCCTGGATAGAAATATCCCTGTTACTCAGACAGATGATTTTAGAGAGAAAGATAAAGGAAGAATCCGAATTGACAAATATAGTCAACAATCTCTTTAGATTATCCTGAATATGGGATATGATTTGAAGACTATACAAGGTCTCAATCAAGGTAAAGGTAGACGGTTACCATTACGTGGTGATCCGTTTTATCAGAAAACTCGTCATGGGTTGGGGTACGATCCATCCCACATGTTTAATGAAGATATACAAGAAGAATTTTCTTCCAGTTCTTCACAATCCTCATATTCTGAAGAGATCCAGTTCATCGAATCTGATACATCCCACAGGTATAAAGAAGATATGGAAGAAGAATTTTCTTCCAGTTTTTTACAATCCTCATATTCTGGCAGAAACCATTATGATGAATTTGAGTGCGTATTCTCAGTCAACATGGTTCAAACTGATGGTGAATCTGAGCCATTTAAAAATGACCCTTGGGCACAACAAATGGACACTCAATGGGAGCTTCATTTTGAACAGCGACAGCCACTGACAGAAGATAAAATTGTCCAGATTGACGTTGGCAATGGAACTACGTCCAAGCCGATATTCATCAGTAAAATCTTTCTGAAGATGAAAAAGAAGAGTTGGTACAACTGATTAAAGGATATATTAAAATCTTTGTATGGAGTTATGAGGATATGCCGGGTCTAGATCCTAAAGTAGCTACTCATAAACTCAATATTCTTCCTAATACCAAGCCTGAAAAACAACAACAGCGGCGTTTTCGACCAGATATGATGGATGCAATTGAAGCAGAAGTCAAAAAGCTGATCACATGTGTCTTTGTTCGTGAAGAACAACACCCAAACTAGGTTGCCAACATTGTACCTGTCATGAAAAAGAATGAAAAAGTCCGAGTTTGTATAGATTTTCGAGATCTTAATGCAGCTTGTCCAAAAAAAAATTTCTACTTTCGATTACCGATGTCATGATAGACAATACATGTGGTTTTGAACGCATGTCGTTCATGGACGGATTTTCAGGATACAATCAAATTAAGATACATCCAGGAGATGAAAAGCATACCGCTTTCCGTACACCTCTTGGAGTTTACTGCTATACGGTTATGCCGTTTGGTCTGAAAAATACCGGTGCTACGTATCAACGGGCCATGAGCAATATTTTTCAAGAACATCTACAAAAAATAGTTGAATATTATGTAGATGATATTGCTGTCAAAAGTCGATCAAAAGATGATCATATTCAAGACTTGAAGACAGTATTTGAGTTGATGCGTCAACATCAACTGAAGATGAATCCCACTAAGTCTTTCTTAGGGATTTCCAGTAGAAATTTTTTGGGATTTGTTATCACTTTTCAAGGTATCCATGTTGATCCTGATAAAATCAAAGCGATTCTTGAAATGCGTCCTCCACGCAATCTAAAAGAACTACGCGGCTTCCAAGGTCGTATTGCTTATATCAGGAGATTTATATCCAATCTTTCTGGGAGAAGTCAATATTTCTCCCGTTTATTAAAGAAAGGTGTATCATTTGTTTGGGATTAAGCATGTCAAAAAGCCTTCAATGACATCAAACAATACCTTACAAATCCACCTTTCCTGGTACCTCCAGTGGTGGGAAGACCATTTTTGCTCTATGTTCGAGCCTTAGATCATTCGCTTGGTGCTCTTCTTGCACAGAAAAGTGATAAGGGTCATAAACAGGCAATTTATTATCTTAGCCGAATGATGGTTGTAGCTGAACACAGGTATATTCCTGTGAAGAAAGAATGTCTGGCCTTGGTTTTTGTTGTTCAAAAGACACGACATTATGTGTTAGGACAAACTATTCATGTCATATCCAAAATAAATCCTATTCGGGTATTGATGAGAAAGCTGAGCATTCTTAACTCTAGGTTAGCCACCTGGACGATGTTGCTTACTCCTTATGATATGGTCTATGTACCTCAAAAATCAGTGAAGGGTCAAGCATTAGCTGATTTCTTAGCTGCTCACCCTATAACTGAAACATCTAAGCTATATGAGGACATTCCAGATGAAGTCGTGGATTGCAACATGACTTTGAGGGATGACATTTGGCAACTATACTTTGATGGAGCATCACGCGTTGGACCTAAAGGAAATATTGTTTCCGGAGTAGGTATCGTCTTGGTCTCTCCTGATAAAATGGTCATATACCGTGCTTATTCTCTTAATGAACCATGCTCCAACAATGTGGCGGAATATAATGCTCTGCTAATCGGTCTTCAAGTAGCAAAATAATTGGACATTGAGTTCCTGGAAGCTTATGGAGACTCTCAAGTGATTGTTAATCAGATCAGAGGGACATATGAAGTCAGAAATCCTGACCTCATTCCCTATCATCGAGTGGTAATTGAATTGGTTCTTTCATTTAAAGGATTCTTCATCGAATTTGTACCACGTTCTCAAAATTTAGAAGCTGACGTTCTTGCTAGTTTAGCTGCAGACTTAGCTGTTCCAATTAGAAGACAAAATACTATTACTTTGTTGGATCGAGACTTATTCTGTGTCAAGAATAATTTGCATATCGAGCAGAGTTCTACTACAGAATTAAGTTCTCAGCAAAGGGATTGGAGAAGTCCATTCATTGATTATACGGTTCATGGGATTTTACCTGAAGATCCAAAAGAAGCTGCATCAATCAAGAGACGATCATTTCGATTCTACTACGATTCTTCTTTGCATATGTTATATCGTCATTCTTATGACAGACTTTTGCTGCGTTGTCTCTCTGAGAGTGAAGCTAAGCAAACACTCCGTGAAGCTCATGATGGTGTCTACGGTGCTCATCAACCGGGTCTAAAATTACAGGACCGTATTCGAAGAATGGGATATTATTGGCCTTCCATGATAGCAGATGCTGTAGATTATGCCAGACGATGTAAAGTATGTCAGATTCATACTGATTTTATTCATCAACCATCTGAATTCTTACATCCTACGGCAGCTTCTTGGCCCTTCGAAGCTTGGGATATGGATATTATTAGCCCGATTAATCCTCCTTCTATTAAGGGACATCGGTTTATACTGGCTATAACTGATTATTTTTCTAAATGGGTGAAAGCGGTTCCCCTTGTTGAAGTGAAAACATCTAATAAGGTTAGCTTCATTAAACACCGTGTCATTTATCGTTTTGGGATTCCCCGAAGGATAATCTATGACAATGGACCTCAATTTGCCAGTCAGGTTTTTATCGATTCTGCGATAAGAATCGAATCCAAAATTGGCTTCTACGGCTTATAATCCAGCTGCTAATAGTTTGGCCGAAGCTTTCAACAAGACAATCATTAAACTTCTTAAAAAGTTTGTCTCTTCTAATAAATGTGATTGGAATAAGAAACTTGGAGAATGTTTATGGGCTTACCGAACGACAGTCCGAACTCCTACTGGTTTTACACCATTCTTACTGGTTTACGGATGTGAGGCTGTTCTTCCACTGGAAATTCAGATTCCATCTCTTAGAATAGCCATTGCTAATGAGCTAACCTCAGAGAATAATGATCACTTACGACTCCAAGAACTTGAAGGATTGGACGAGAAGCGTCTTCAAGCGCAACAAGACATTGAGCTATATCAAGCCCGCATATCTCGAGCTTTCAATCGTAAAGTTAAAGAGAGGGTATTCAAAATCGGTGAGCTAGTTCTAGCTGTCCGAAGACCGATGGTGATGACTCATAAGAGCAAAGAGAAATTCCAAGCAAAATGGGAAGGTCCTTATGTAGTCGAGACAGTGTTCTCCAATCGTGCCTATAGGTTGTCTAAACCTAATAGAGATTTGCTCATGATGCCAATTAATGGCAAATTCTTGAAGAAATATTATGTCTGAATTTTTTCTTTATTCTCCAGCTACCAATGTTTGGTTAAGCTGATTATTTGTTTCCTAAAAGAAAATTTTGATCTTCTGTCTTACCAGCTGATTAAAAAAAAGGATTTATTATTTATCATGTTCTCATGACCTCTGAATAAATATTAAGTCTACTTCTTTCTTATCTATCATGTCCATATGGCCTCTGAATAGATATTAATCTATTTTTCTTTGAGTTGTTACGATCTGTTACGTTCATATTACCTCTGATAGTATTGTACACTCTAAAAAAATAAGATTCATTATCTATCATGTCCACATTACCTCTGGATAGATATAATTTATTGAGTTTAGAAGACTTGTCATGTCCATATTACCTCTGATAAGTCTTTTCTATCTCATACCTATTGTTTAAATCCAAAATGAATAATAGGGTCACAAAACAAATATTTCATTCATTTCTTGAAAATATTACAGAACAAAAAAAGACAAAAAAAATACAAAATTCTGTATTAAATGTAAAATTGCCTAAGGCGGAGCAGATACATCTTCGAGCAGTTTTTGCAGCTCTGCTAGACGCTTCTCACGAGAGCTCAGCACAGTTGCAGTAGCTATGGTGCGTCGAGCCTCTGGAGTACAAAGATGGAAGAATTCGGCGAAAGTAGCTATCATTTTATCCTTGGCATCATCAAGGATTTTAATGACAGCTTCAACACCGAAAACCTTCTCTTCTAAAATTGAGCTCTGCGTCAGATGTTGGTCTCTATCTGCGATTATTTGCTCTCTTTCGGCCTTCAAGCGAACCAACTCCGCCTCAACTTCACAAATTCTATCATCTTACTGATGAATTCTCATGTTTGAAGTCTCATAGGCTTCTTTATGCATCTCCAGCAGAGGCTTGGTTTCATTCAATAAAGCTCTTTCTCTGGCAACTTCGCTGCTATAGTTCTGGAGAGATTCATTGAAAGTAATCTCCCGAGCGATGTATTCAGCTGATAAAGCATCATACTCACTTTGGATGAGACTTTCAATCGTTTCACTTGACAGCCTTAGATATTCTCTAATAGGCTGTTCAAGTCCCTCTACAACCTTCTCCAGCACCGCTGCTCTCTCAGTGTCATTGAACATGGCAACATTCCTGATTATGAGAGCAATGGCAGCCTTCAAGCTTTCATAATTAAGGCCCTTCTTCAGGACCATCTTGATCAGAGCCGCTAGGGTTTTGTAGAAATTTTTAGTATGAATCTCAACTAAGAGATTCATTTCTGCATTTGAGCTCGGCGTGGCAGCAATGTCTACCAAGTCCCTCTTCTGAAGGCTAGGAGTGGATATTGTTATCGCCTTGGTAGCAAGTTGAGTTAAAGCTATTGTTGATGCTGCTACCATGGCTAACTGATCCCCAGGAGCTTCAGAAGCCACATCTTCAGCACTTTTTTGGATCATTACTCCAGCCGTTTCTGGAGTTAAAACTATTTGAGTTTCATGGGCGGTGATTGTTACGGAAGGAATGGTGACCATTGTAACGGACTCCGGTTCAGACACTGTCTTCTCAGGAACTTGTGCTGGATCAGTAGCAATAATGGAGGATGCTATTACAACGTCTCCAGCTTCAGTTGATGAGTTGACCATATCTTCCTCACCTTCATTGGTTACCGGCTCTTCAAGCTCTGGGAGTACTTCAGTTATAGTTGGTTCTTCTACAACTGTTTCTTCATTGAAATCTATTTTTTCTGTAGCATTCGCTTCTTCATCTGTAGTCGGTTCTTCTGCAATTTGTTCTTCTTCTCTGTTTTCAGCAAGAGAAGGCAATTTTAACTGAGCCTTTACCACATGCTCTTATTATATCTCTGTGGATGGAGAACATTCCTCTTGGACAGTATCTTCTTCTTCTTTTGAAGAAGAACTCTCTTCCTCAGATTCCATGTTTTCTTCATAAATAGCTTCTTGAGGAGAAGGAGGAGCCACAGGCTTTGCTGCAGTGATGACACCTACAAATTAAACAAAATAAGTTAAATATACAAAATCATAATACATAATCTTGTATAAATTTTGTATAATTTATATTTACCTGGAGTAGGTACAGGACGTGCCAACAGCGAGTCATAGTCCTCATCCCAGTCATCATCGTCGAAGTTAAGAGCCGGTTCATCTGAAGGCAGCATGAGTCGTGGCAGCATCCTCAATAGCATGAGTCGTGGAAGCATCCTCAATAGCTTATGCCTTTTGTGGCAAAGTCAAATGAAGTGATGAGCTGAGACGTCCAGGAGATAGGAGCCCCATAGCTTCTGTTGATGCTGCTGGTTGGGATGCCGAGGACCCTTCTCCAGGATGAACTGAAGAAGATGCAATTTGTTGAGGCTCCTCGATATGAGTTTCGCTCTCTGGAGTAGCGGCTCTCTGTCTAGAAGGCCCTTTACCAGTGACCTTCTTCTTCTTCTCTGGGAGGGTAACAGCTATACCTGATTTCCGTTTCCGGGTTTTGCTGATAATAATTGGTCCTGCAGCTATTTCCCCAGCTTCCGTAGGGATCACTTCCAGATACTCATCTGGAACAGCAGAATCATCGGGTATGTCTGAAGGTACCCTGACTGGTTCTTCGACGTTCCCTTCCTTGGGCCATCGAAGACTCCCCTTCATATTATAGCCATGTGCGAAGGAGCGAATGGATGCATAAAAGCGAGCATACGTATGAAGTATTCGTAGCTCGGTTGTACTTGTAGCAGTTGATACCCGAAATTTAGCACCGGTACAAACAGTGCTAAACTATCTCCATGCTCTTGCACCATCAATTAACTTCCCATAATGGTAGAAGCTGGTGGAGGGATTACCAACGTAAAGTTGGTCGTATCCAAACTGACGAGCGAACCGACTGGATAGGTACGGTTCGAGCGCACAGTTGTCTTCATTCCTATACATCAGATGTGAGGGTCTGATGCACATTAGCCATTTGAAAACTGGCACAGGTAATGAAGTCCTCCCCTCCCCTCTATCTACAAATTGTACACCGAGGCAGTCGACTGGAACTTGTGGTCTTGTACAGAAAAAGTTCCATCCATGAGAGTAGTTTAGTACTGTTCGGGTATCTGCCACTGTAGTTGCAGTCCACGTGGCTTTATTGAATTTCTGGAGGAAGACCTCCGCATTATCTCCAGGGCCTGGTGGCAACAAACTGCAGTTATGATGCAATAGCCAGCCCATCAGATAAGTGTAGGGCATCTCCACCCTTGGAAAATCTTTTCGGTGAGGAGCATTGTTGATTAGTTCATCACCAAAGGTCCGCAAACCTGTATTTATTCGACACAACATTGCCGATAGCAGGTTGATTCTTACCTTGAACACCAAATGTACTGCCGACCACAATACGTTTCGGTGAATTCTATCAGCTGTGCTAATCCCTGGCACGATCCATCTCCGCAGCCACAAAAAAAGAAAGCCTACCAGTAAGGCTTCCCTTGAGATCTTCTGACTACCATGCCTCAGATAGCTCAAAGTTTCAGTCCCGCAGGGATGTCTCCAGTCTTAGTGGTCAGATACTGGTCCGAAAACTTATCTGTGACCATCAAACTATGAATCAAATCTGAAGGGATTATTGAACAAGGGTTGATGGTTGGAGCCTTCTTTTCTTGGAATCTTCCCTTGTCGTTTTTGGGTATCCTATTCTCGTGGTAGAATAAATAGGTTGTCTATTTATTAGTATATGCTAAATGCGACCTACTGTCATACATAGTGGTGCAAATTAGGTAATGGCACATCAGTTCTTGGTAGACCTCAACTAATTGAGGATTTTTCTCTCTGATTTCTGCTAGTTCCCGGTTGGAGGGAACATACTCTTCATAGGGAGCTTCACCCATCGGCAGCTTAGAGATGAATTGCATCTCGTGCAGTGCAAAACCCATTTCACCTAGTGGGGTTGCAAAAGTCCCTGTTGAACTCATAAACAACTCCATCAGAGCCAAGAACAGGTTACTGTTTATTGGTATACCCTGGCTCGTGGAGGCTACTGCTTCATAAAGGCCGATGGCTTCCAGATCCGTCTTGAAGTTCTTCATAATCCAAGCATTAAGTTGGATCCAGTTCTGATTATAAGGAGTCAGCCACCCTGTGTAAACCCCCTAAATTTTTACCATGATTCTTTTAAAAATTTATTTATTTTGGTATTAGTTTTTTAGGTATTTGTACGTCAAGTGCAAATAGGCATATACGAAACAATTTACTTTTTATACAAAAAGTTTTATTATAGAAGAATATATATTTTGTTTCAAAATAGTATAAGTAAATATCTTTATCTATTTGCGTCGCGACTGCCAAAACTTTATTCTATTTGATTTATTATGAAAATGCTATTTTATTGTTGTAAAAAGTATATGTGATAATTTAGGAAATAATATTTTATAAATAATATGTTTTAGCGCATGCGAAGTACATGAAATTAAATTTCATGTATACTTTTAAATTTTCAAAAACTAATTTTAATTACTTTCTATTTGCAAATAGATTTTTCAAAGATTTAAATATTTATTATAATTTTTGAAATTAATTATTACTATATTTATTTAATTATGAAAATGATATTTGAGATTTTGTTAAATTTAATATTAGATTAAATATGGTAATTTAAATTGGAAAAGATTTTATTGACTTTATTTAAAATATTTTAAATTAAGTATAGAATTTATTTAGATTGGATTTGATTTGGATTATTATTTTAAATCAATTTGAATTAATAGATGATTTACCTAATTGGGATTTAAATCCTCCCAATCCCTATCCAACTGGGAATTCTCACCTCCTATAAAAGGAGAGGTACTCCTCCATAAATTTTTCCATCCACAAATTGTGCATCGTGTCTGTGCCATCCGTCTACTACATCCCCACTATACAAATACAATAATTCTGTCACGTCCGACAATCCCGGACGTCCACCCTGTCGTGTCGGACACCTCTGACACGACACATCCAATCCGACAATCAAATCCTATTTCTAGCCAAACTCTAGCTCAGCCTCGCCAAGCCGCCTTCCCGGTCTTGGACCCTATCACCACCACGCTCGCCTTCCGACGATCGAACTCCTGCTCTCCGTCTCGCCTCTGCCAACACCAGTGCCTCCATCACCACCATACCACCCAGCAACTTCTATCCAACTCCTATGCCACTACCCTGTCCTCCCCAAATTACCTCTACGCCACCACCGCACAGCCTGCAACATCCTCCGCCACTCCGCCAACACCTTCGACCACCAAGCACCACCACCTCCGTCACCGACACCACCATAGGAACCACCAAAACCATCAGAGAGATAGAAAGGGAAAGTGACTCATACCGACTCGCCTCCGCCACTCCGGCCCGACGTGCCGTAGATCCATCGTCGTGACCTAGATCGGCCATCTCTGTCCAGCGACCGCGTCGAGTCCCGGCAAACCCGCACCGGCGCCACCCTGGCACCTCCGTGCATCACCGTCCCCAATAGCTCTGGTCAGCCCCGTCTCCATCCAAAAACCGACGGACACGCCGCGGCGCCACCGCTCGAGAACACCGCCACGCCCGAAGCCGCCGATCCGCCGCCGCATCTCCACCGAGCGACCCGCTCCGACCCGAGGGAGCCGAGACGCCACCGCGCCGCCTCCAGTGCACCGCCCAAACCCCGGCGCCACCGCGCGTGAAGCCACCGCCGACCACCGCCCAAAATCGCGCCGCCTCCGATTTCCCGCAGCCGTCGCCCCACTCCGGCAGGAACCGCCGTGCCCCAAGCGCGCAGCTGCGAACCACCGTGCCCTGCCCGCCGGTTTTTGACGCCCAGTCTTCGCCCGGCGCCGATGCACCCCTCCGTCGACGGTGAGTCCCGATCGCCCACACACCCCTTCTCCTTCCGCTCTCATCTCTCTCTCATTCTAATTCTCTTTCTATATTTAGAGAAAAGCAGTACAATTATTATTATTATTATTGTGTTTTAATTGTTTATTTTTTCTTTCCTTTTCTATTGTTTTATTATAATGATAACAGTACGTTTATTATTATATTTGTTTTTTTATTTTGTTTATTTTATCAATTGTTTTGTTATAATAATGACAGTAGTATTATTAACACTATTGTAAAAATAAAAATAAAAAATATATCTAATTACTACTCTTTTGATATGGGTATTAGTATCATTAGATCTTATTATTAGTAAATAAAATTATTTAGTGTTGTGTTATTAATATTTGTATCATTTTATAAATTATCAAATATATTAAAATTTGTTTTAGCAAAAGATAGTTTTCTACCTAAAAGAATTTGTTTTGACACACGAAGAGTTTTAGTCCAAACCATTTTTTGCTTTTCAAATGTTTTCCTAAAATTATTTTTACTTGTAAACATGGTTTCCAAGTATTATACGTATTTTTTTAAGAAGTAGTATATGTATTCTTCACACAAATTCCCTCAATATTCTTGATTTTGACTGATCCTCTTTCCTATTTCCTCGCGACTTTGGACCTCTGTACATTGATCATCGCTATTGGACATTCATGGCTTGTCAGAGTTTCGCACCACATCAGGCGATCCACTAGGCAAGATACCTTGCCATTATACTGTTTATATTCAGTTTGCATTTTATTACATATCACTGTTCATTTATTTTCAGTTCTTACAGTTCTTGATTTACTGTCTGCTCAGTGATATTAGATGTACTTTGCTATTATCCTTTGATTGCATATGGACTTAGAGTTAAGAGACTACTGATTGTAGTGTATTGCATATACTTTGACACAGTTGTACCACGAGGATGTGTGAGATGAGTAGCATGTAGAGGTCCTTGCGTGTTGGCTGATCACCCGTACGCATGCGTTAGGTCTAACTGTCAATAGTTGTATATTAGAAGACTTGACGGTTAGTAGTGTTACTTGGTCGTGGATACGACATGATAGGTACATTGGGTGGGAAGAACATTTCCTTGTCGTATGGTCTTCGATTGCACTTTCCTTGTAACCCGGAAGCTCCGCTGGAGATACGGGTATGTTTAGCCCCTCAGGTTTGCCACTGTCATTTTTGAACGTCATGTGCTGTGGTCACTGGTGCCCAAGTGGGGACTATACCAGATCCCATTTACAGCCATGGCTCATGCGACGAAAGGTTTGTTCTTAACTGCATGTTCACTTTAGTACGGTTAGGTTACCTTATTTGTGTCGTCACTTTCTTTGATTGTGGCATATTTTATATTCAGTATTTATATGGCATGTTTATTGTATCTTGTTACGTTCCTCTGAGGACCTGGTTATCTCGTCAGGTGTGTGTGCTCTTGTCTTTCGCAGGTGTTCTAGCCGTGGTCATGATTGTCACTATTTTTTCGAGGGTGATTGCACTTTGATCGTCTTCGCTTCTGCCAAACTCTTTCTTTTATTATGTATTTCCTTTCATAGTTGGTAGTGGATTTGTCTCCGCCCAATGATTGTATACATGACAAATTCAAAGTTGCTTTTATATCATTATTTATCTTTGTGGATGAGATTTAGTGCCTTGGTTACTGTATTTTACAGCTTATGTATACATACGACGGTCCATATACTTCGTATGTTTACAGCTGGCATGATTACGTTCTAGTCCTACGTATTTTAGGACTGGGGCATTACACCCTGGTAGCCTAGGGTTGGCCTGAGGATATAATACTGAGGCCTTCATGAACTTATTAATGAACATCGGGGTCTGCACCGGTTGGATCAGAGCTGAATCTTCGCTCGGTGTGAATCCAGGCAATAGACCAGAAAAAGGGACGACACCACCACTAGGAGTACTGATATGGTAGCCCATTTTATTGGCTCTATCCCTCTTGAAAATGATTCTGCCTGACCTACCATGACTGCTGGGAGTCAGGTTCCATAGCATCTGTCGGGGATGGGTGGCGTGTATAAATGAGGATAGGGGATAATCCTTTGCCATGTCTGGGAGATACATCGCCCTATCTCCAAATTTAAATACCCAAGCCTCCTTCTTAGGGTTGGTTTGTGATTGAAAATCTATAGCATCCCCGAACAAGAAAGCTGGCTTCAAAAATTATTAGTCATCTAGCGATACCAACAATTCTCCATTTATCATTGACAACAACATTCTGTCCCCCTGAGCAGCTATTAGTTGTTGTCTCCCTTCAGGGTATTCCGGATTTGATTGAAGGAATTCCACATGGGACAAATTCTCCAAGTAGTTTGAGCCCACCATACTAGCTAGTGAGCCGAATATTTCTGCAAGCAGATGAATTTGGAAGTCTACTGCCAAAAGAAAAAAAAACTAAGTTAGTAAAAATCTAAATTGAATTTTTACGCAGATGACTTAGTCTGAATTTTACGCATAAAGATTAAAGACTCTGACTATGCAAACTTTACGCTTATGCGCAAAAATTAAGTTGATAAAATTTTTAAAGTGTAAAAGTTCTTTGTTTTACGCAAAGTCTTTCACTTGTGATTTTACGCTGGCACGTATTGACGTGAGCGTATTTTGATTTTTACACTGGCACGTATTGACGCGAGCGTATTTTGATTTTTACGCTAGCACGTATAGACGTGAGCGTATTTTAATTTTTATGCTGGCACGTATTGACGTGAGCGTATTTTGTTTTTACGCTGGCACGTGTAGACGTGGGCGTATGTTTTTATTTTTACGCTGACACGTATAACGTGGGCATATTTTTGTTATTTTAATTTCTACGCTGACACGTATAAACGTGGGTGTGAAGTTTAAGGTTCGAGTCTCCCTCTTCTCCGACGAACTCACGACCGAAATTAGGTAGTGTTCTACCTTTCATGGCCGAAGCTACAGCGGGGTTGGTCTGTCGGGGTACCACCGATGATGGGATGGTGGTTTCTGCACGATCAGCCATCGACGAAGCAGCGGCGGGCTTCTTGCCCTTGGCGCCGGCGGTGGTTTTGCTCTTGGGGGCCATTGATTCGAACTGAGAGGATGAAGAAGAAGATAATAAAGGAAGATCAAGATTACGAGAATGAGTAAAGTTCTCTCTCTATCTGCAAGGCTCTATATATAGAGAATTTTGAAATCGGTTCAAATTCCCAAAATTTACACTGGCTGTTGGATATCTTGACTTTTATGCGGACTGTTGGGTATCCCGAATTCTACGCGGACTGTTGAATATCCCAAATTTTACGCTTCTGTTCAAAGTATTTCAAATTTTGAAAAAAAAAATTTGAAAACTTTGAAGGGGGTCTTGTAGGAGCATAAAAAGTACTTCATAGACCAAGTCAAAGAAGTTTAGAGCTTTACGCAAGTCAAACAGAGTCAGACTCAGACTTTACGCAGAAATCAAACAGAGTAAAACTCTACGTGAGCTACTTTACGCGAGAGCCATCCTCAAAACTTTACACGGGGGACAGGCTGTCCACATCGTATTTAATACGCGTGATACTGTTCTAACAAAATAATTTTCTGACAGCGATTTGCACAGAAGCCAAGAAGATTTGATTTACACCAAACCCAACACTTATCGTTTAGTGTGCAGATGGGCTACTTTACGCTCAAGAGATTGTTTCTTTTATGCACGAAAGCTATTCGAGCTTTTACGCTCAAGGCTTTTATGCGCGTAAAGTTTATTTGAGCTAATTATACGCTCAAGGCTACTTTTCAACCACTTTACACAAGAAGTTTATTTTGGGTTATTTTACGCCCAGTCTGCTACTTTACGCAGGAAGTATATTTTGGGTCATTTTTACGCCCAATCTTTTCTGGCTACATGAGAACGTGGTCTGCTTACGTGGCTTTCATGCCACACTTATCGAGGAACGTGTGTACGTGATCTTCCCATTTTGTTGA
This sequence comes from Iris pallida, assembly GCA_029216955.1. NCBI lineage: Eukaryota > Viridiplantae > Streptophyta > Magnoliopsida > Asparagales > Iridaceae > Iris > Iris pallida. Next base: position 10,848,162 of record JANAVB010016599.1, on the reverse strand, counting down.
AGTAGTGGGACACGTGTCACCATGCGTAGAGATCAAAACTCTACATGGGACACGTGTCATCACGCGTAAAGGTTGAATTTTAATCGTGGGTGACAGTTACTTACGTAGAGACCCAACTTTGTTGCTTTTTACGCACAGAGGGTCTAGTCTATAAATAGACTTATTTTTAACACAGACATGAATAAAGAGAGATACAGAAGAGGAGATTCTAAAAAAACTCATACTTTCAGAGTGATATTTCCAGAAGCATTTTTTCAACTTTTTCTCAAGAATAGGGTGAAGCAAAGCAGAAAAGCATTCTACTGTGCCATCAGTGCCGTTGCTCGATACCTTTCTGGTGACTTAATTCTTCCATTGTTCGTCTTCTTCAAGCAGTTTTCTTCATCATCATCGTATGGTCCAAGGAACAAAGTGATCTCTCTCAGATCAGACTTCCATAGTAATACTTTCCAGAAATAATTTGTACTTTTGTACTTTTTCTCGTTTTCTTTCAAAAGCCAATTTTAGGCATTTTGTTAAGTGAAACACCTAGCAACTTGTAAACATTTCTATTCTCTTCTTCTTGCACGGTCAAGCCGTGATTTCCATACCGATCTCTCTCTTTTAGGCAATTCATAAGAGCATACAGTTCATATTGAAGCAAGCAAGTGACAGTTCCAATTTACATGTGATTCATTCATTTAGCTTCTCTTATCTTTTGTTATTGAGGTATCGTTGATCATGGAACGAGGCAACAGAGTGGACTAGAGATCATTTTTATTAGGGCATACAAATAAATGCAAGCTCGGTTAAAGCAACTCACCAAGATAAATTTTAATTGAGAGAAGGAGGGACTTCACGCGCCATTCACGAACAGTTCACGCATCCTACATTGGCACCAACAGTTGATTAGCATCTTCACTGCCGTCAAAGAAGGGAGGGTTCAGGCGCTTAAAACTATTCGCTACACTGTTTCCATGGTGTCCACTCTACCCAGAGCATCTGTCACTGCCTGGTGCAAGGCATCTCCTCGACGGTCCTACGATGCAAGCAACTCCCTGATGAGTCCAACTAAGGCTCCATCATCCTGCCTTGCAGGCTGGGCTGGCTGCACAGGGGTTTCTGGATCTCCGAAAAGCATGACCCGGGAAGCTGCTCCTGAGTGCTGAGCTTGATCCTCTTGTTGCGGGGGTACTCGCTGAGCTCCTTCCGGCTGATTGGCAGGACCAGGAGTAGTACCGCTGAAGAAAATGACACAGGGAACAATAAGGAAGGACCAGGACAGATCAAAGATACAAGCATATAATTAGGTCAAGATTTCAGGGATTTAGAGGATACGAGCAAAGATCAAGGGTGAGTACTGATTCAGACATCTATTCAGTAAACCCTCACATATCTTGATTTACAAGACCTGCATGGGCTACCACTTAAACCATGTAACGCCCCAGAACCAGAATACTGGAGAGCGGGGACGGACATAGCCAGCTACGTATATCGAAGTGCAACCCACCTCGCTATACGGTCACGGCTGTCTAGATACAAGAGGGTTTAACTACAAGCCATCAGTCTAATAAGCCTATTGTCTCAATCTCAAGCAAGTAATAACAGTTACAAGATATCAGAGCACCAAATATACAATAGTAAGGCGTCCCATACATTACATATTTGGATGATCATGAAGCTAGTCATACAAAATGTGAAGACTAGCAAGAGTTTCAGTCATACATGATCAACCCTAGGATTTGTTAATCATGCTACAGCCCGTAGGCAGACAGTAAGTAAAGTGCAACCGAGCTAACACGTGCTCGTCGACTAAATGCCTCAAAGAATATTTTTACAATAGAGTGAAAGAGCCAAAAATAAAATCCACTCGTTGCTAGGCTTACGCCTGGTGGTCACCATCTGGCTGGAAGGTAGGGAGATCCTCTGGAGCTGCTCCGATATCTGGCCATACAAAACCAGCTGGGTCAGATCCCAGAAAGAGCAAGTGCCACAAAGGAGGCTTCACTTAAGAACTAAACCAGCATATCAGAAATAAATATTAAAAGAAAATTATGAAAGAGCTTGATAATAAAAGAGACATCAACAATCGAATTTGAGTACGAGGGAACCATTCAGGTAGCCAGGTCACAACCCTTAAACCAAACAAGGACCAGGGTTGTAATCCTTTATCTGAATAGAACTTCGTCTCTAATTCTTGTTGGTAAAGTAAAACATGACGAGCATGACGTAGGGTGCAATAAGACAATAAACGAAAAGAGGACACATAACTGCTCCGAGAGCCAGGTTACAACCCTTAAACCAAACAAGGACCGGGGTTGTAACCCTTCCGCCTGAGCAGAACTTAGCCCCTGATCATTATTGTTGAAGGTGACAATCATGCAATCATACTTAAAACGTTCGTGCACTGAATCTACACCATTCAAGACTGAATCGGACTCCATCCAAACGTTCACGGCCAATCAATGACTACGGCTTTCTACATTAACTAGCTAGGGTTATCACAAGCCTAGTTACTAGCAATATGCAGTGAGATTTTCCTCCAGCCACCAGCCCTGCAGCTAATCCAGGTTATCCAGGCGACTTGGATTTATTAAGCAATGCCTCATTCTCTTCCATGTATCAGTGAATCTAGACCTGTGCCCTACTCGTCGGCAGGCTACGAGTCCAACAATAGTAGCCGGGATAACAGGATCGCTGGTAAATAGAAAAATCTCTCATGACCACTGGATTATTCTAGTTATTAGCCTTAACCAGTTTCAGTAGGTATCCCTGACCGTGGTACTTAGAGATTCCCATCCTAGACATGATGTAAGACAATACTGGTTTATTTGTACAAACACAATCGCCTACGGTATCCAAGTCATTCATTCTTGTCATGTCGTGCTAGCCGTCGCAACAGCATAATGAGGTATATCATGTTAGGTTTACTTATCAAGAGTACGCCACGACGGACCATCAACATGCCATATTACTTAATCAGAATTAACAGTGGTATAAGCATAATGTAACAACTAAATAGAAAAGGGTTGCAAGTGCTGGGGGAGGAGCCATGCGGCTCGAAAAACAAGGCCATGACCTATGCGGCCAAGGAGGAACAGGCTTATGTGGCCAAGGGAGGAGAGGGGCTCACGCGGCTAAGGACCAAGAGTTAGCTATGCGGCTAAGGGGAATCAAGTTCATGCGGCCACGGTGAAAAGGGGCTCATGCGGTTAAGAGAAACAGGGGATTCATGCGACTAAGGAAGCAGGGGCTGCATGCGGCCAGGAGCGCCTATGCAGCTCGGGATCAACCCAGCCATGCGGCAAGGGCCACGCGGTTAGCTGCCAAGAGGTAGCTATGCGGCTAAGGGGAATCAAGTTCATGCGGCCACGGTGAAAAGGGGCTCATGCGGCTAAGAGAAACAGGGACTTCATGCGGTTAAGAAAGCAGGGGCTGCATGCGGCTAAGGAACCAAAGCCATACGGCTAGAGGCCCATGCGGCAATGAGCCATGCGGCCAAGAGGGAAAGGGTCTTATGCGGCTGGGGCACTGAAACCATGGCCTATGCGGCAAGAGTGAACAGGCTCATGCGGGTTGGGTGAACCAAAGCCATGAGGCTAAGACCAACTGAAGCCATGCGGCTGAGCACTGTTCTTCTTCTCCAACCTTCCGAGAAGAAGAACCATGAAAGCCATTGCTTCCAGGCTCCATAAATCCTTCATCGAAGGTCAGAATCCGGACTTTCATAGGCCAACATGGGGTAGAACGAAATTCTCTACAACCTGGAACATTCAAAACTTGAAAATAACAAGGTTTAATAGATCAAAACCCAAGAAATCCAAAAATGCAACAAGCTTAGATCTACACAAAATGAGCCATGAAAATTAAAAATACTAAGTACTAAAGTGTCTTAGAATCTCGTGAGGAAGAAAATGGAACAATAAAAATGGAGTTCCTCCATGAAGCAAGTTGTACTTGCCTAAGCTCTTCCTCTCTCTCTCTCTGGGTAGGTGGAGAGTAATAGTGAGGAAGAAGAAGAGTTATGAGGAGAGAGAAAAGTAGGTGGGATATAAATATGGTTAGTGGTGGGGGTAGGTGGATGATCTAGATGAACCGGCCCAAACCACACCAACCCAAAAGCTTGCCCAGACCAAGCCGAACCATAAAATACGACAATGAACCAAGAAAATGCAACATGCACAATAAACCATGACTAGCTAAAATTATGAGCCTGAATACGTACACGTATACTTAAATACGTAATACAAACCATGGGCGTTACAACTCTATCCACCTTAAAAGAATTCTATCATCGAAATTTAATTAAGAGGCTATAGAGGCAAGAACAAGCTACACTAATCACAAGCAAGTTATAACTAGGCAATCAATCAAGCAATCATTCATGCAAGTAAGGAAGCTGAGGGTGTAAGACATAAGAAGGACATTATACCTTACGAGTCAAACATGTCAGGATATCGCGATCGGATATCATCTTTACGCTCCCACGTTGACTCACCTAGAGAGTGATGACCCCAAGCAACACGGACTAAACTAATAGTCTTGTTCTTGAGTATCTTCTCTCTCCGGTCTAATATGGATACGGGTCTCTCCTCATACGAAAGGTTGGTACCAACAACCAATTCTGAATGATCTAGGACATAACTCGAATTCGGGATATACCGTCGCAATTGGGATACATGGAAGACGTCATGCACCTCACGTAACGACGGCGGAAGAGCGAGACGATATGACACATCACCTACTCGCTCGAGTATATCAAATGGCCATATATACCTAGGACTAAGCTTTTTCCGTACGCCAAAATGAATGATGCCACGGTTAGACGAGATCCTAAGGAATACGTGGTCGCCGACAGAAAATTCAAGGGGTCGCTGATGAGAATCGGCCCAATGACGCTGGCGATCTTGGGCAACTCGAAGATAATCTCTGACTCTCCTGACCACATCAACCGTCTGAGTAATCATTTTCGAACCGAGCATCTGCCTCTCTCCAACATCGTCCCATGCTAGCGGGGATTTGTACTTCCTACCATACAGTGCCTCGAATGGTGCCATCTGGATACTGGCCTGAAAACTATTATTGTACGAGAATTCTACCAGGTACAGGTGATCTTCCCACGAACCACCGAAGTCGAGTGTACATGACTATAACATATCTTCAAGAGTCTGGATCGTGTGTTCTGACTGACCATCAGTCTACGGGTGATAAGCTGAACTGAACTTGAGTCGAGTTCCCAAACTCTCTTGCAGACGGTGCCAAAAATGCGACATAAACCTTGAATCTCTGTCTGAGGTGATGTTGACTGGTACACCATGAAATCTGATAATCTGCCTGAGGTATATCTCTGCTAGCTGAGCCGTTGACTGACCAACTTTGAATGGGAGAAAGTGAGCCACCTTTGTGAGCCTGTCTATAATAACCCAAATAGCATCCCTACCGGCCGAGGACCTAGGTAATCCAGTCACGAAATCCATGGTTATATGCTCATACTTCTATTCTGGAATCGGCAAAGGCTGAAGAAGCCCAACTGGCCTCTGATGTTCTGCTTTAACTTGTTGGCAAACCAAACACCGAGAGACAAACCAGGCTATCTCACTCTTCATGCCATTCCACCAAAAGTGCTGACGGATATCACAATACATCTTTGTACCACCGGGATGAATCGAATACTGAGAACTGTGAGATTCTGCCATGATCTCCTGTCTGATATCACCACTGGGTACACAAAGACGTCTTCCATGTCGAAGTGTACCGTCCTCATGGTTGCCTCACACTCGGCTCTGAGTCGCTGAAGCTTGGAATCTGTTGACTGTGCCATCCGGATCCTCTCAACTATAGTGGACTGAATTTGCATGCTGGCCATCAACGCCATATGGGTAGGAAGAACAACTTCAATACCCATCTTCTGAAGATCTGACAATAACTTTGGCTGCGCTGTAAGAAAATAAACTCCGGCTCTCCTGCTCAGCGCATCGGCTACTACATTGGCCTTCTCTGGGTGATACTGCAGGTTGACATCATAATCCACAAGTAGCTCTAGTCACATTCTCTGACGCATGTTAAGATCCTTCTGAGTGAACACATATTTCAGGCTCTTGTTGTCGGTGAAAATCTCCACCCTATCTCCATATAAGTAATACTGCCACAACTTAAGTGCAAACACTACTGCTGCCAGTTCCAAGTCATGGGTTAGGTAATTCCTCTCATGATCAGGAAATTAACATGACGCATAAGCTATTACATTCCCATGCTGCATCAAAACACATCCCAAACCTCTGCCTGAAGCATCACAATACACTGAGAATCCTCCGGTCCCATCTGGAAGCGTAAGAATGGGTCTGTCATCAAACCTTGCTTCAACTTCTCAAAAGAATCCTGACACTCTGCTGTCCAAGCAAACTGCACATCCTTGTGGGTCAACTGGGTCAATGGCGCTGAGATCCGAGCAAAGTCTGAAACAAATCGCCGGTAGTAGCCGGCCAAGCCAAAAAAACTACGAACTTCTGCAACTGAGCTGGGTACTGGCCATGTCTCAATAGCCACGATCTTCTGGGGATCCACTTCTACTCCTCCTCTGGTGATGATATGACCCAAGTACGAAATGCGATCGAGCCAAAACTCGTATTTACTGAACTTCGCGTACAACTGGTGCTTTCTGAGAATCTGAAGGACAACTCTGAGATGCTGCTCATGCTCCGCTTCACTCTTGTTGTAGACCAGGATGTCGTCTATAAACACAATCATGAACTGATCCAAATATGGCATAAAGATACGATTCATGAGGTCCATGAATACAGCCGGCGCATTGGTTGCTCCAAATGGCATAACAAGGAACTTCTAATGCCCACATCTAGATCTAAAAGCTGTCTTCATGATGTCATGCTCTCTAACTCTGATCTGATGGTATCCTGACTACAAGTCAATCTTCGAGAATTCTGCTTCCCCCTTAAGTTGATCAAACAAGTCATCTATCCTCGGGAGAGGGCATCTGTTCTTGATTGTCATTGAGTTCAAGGTACGATAATCTACGCATAATATGGACGTACCATCCTTCTTTTTCAAAAGAAGCATCGAAGCTCCCCAAGTCGATCCACTAGCACGAATGAATCCCTTGGTTCTAAGTTCTTCAATCATCTGGTACAATATCTCTAACTTTGACGGTGCCATCCGGTAGACTCTCTCCGACACTGGTGCTGCTCTGGGGATCAAGTCTATGGTAAACTCGATCTCTCGCTCTGGCGGCATTCCTGGAAGCTCTTCTGGAAAAATATCTAGAAATTCCTCGACTATTCGGGGTAACTGCACTGCTGCTACTGCCATCCGCAATACCGAAAGAGAAGGTTCAACTTCGCCTCGGGAAAAGGAAAACTGTGGCTCGCCTGGAATACTAAAATCAACCCTGCCAACATGGCAGTCTATCCTCGCATACTGGTTCCTTAACCAATCCATTCCTAAGACCACATCATAATCGGCCATCGAAAACTCTATCAACCTAGCGAAAAACTCTCTACCGCTAACTACGATCCGACACGAGGAAAATACTCTATCTACTCCCACAAGACCGTTACCAGTAAGTATATTGAGCCTTACTGATAATGACTCGGGCTCCAGTCCTATCCGTGTCGCAAATCGTGCAGACATAAATGAATGCGATGCACCAGAGTCAAATAACACTGAAGCCGAAAAGGTGTTGACGAGAATAGTACCTACCACTACCTCACCTGGCGCTACTCCTTCTTCTCCCATAGTTAAAGCCAGCACTTGTACTTGTCCTCTGGGTGCTGGCCCCCTCTGCTGGAACCCTCTCTGTCTATTCTGAACTTGGGCCTGGGCATACTGCTGAGGCCTTTATTGTTGAAAAGCTTGGGTTTGCGTCGACAATGGCCTCGGGGATGGGAACTACTGTGGCTGGACTGGTGTTGGACCTCTAACCGATGAAATGGTCATGGCTGGTGATGAGTCTGTTCTGAACGGGCAGGACCCTACTTTATGGTCCGGTGCTCCACAAAGCAAACACAATCCTTATGCCCTGCGACATTCTGAAACAACATGTCCAAGCTTCCCACAATAAGAGCAGTCCATGGTGGAAGACTGTCTCTGCTTCTGTTATTGAGGATACGTCGAGGTGGAATGCTGAACCGACGTTACTGAGGCCGCCCGCCTCGGAGCTCCAATGGTCAAAGCCCTAGCTGCCGGGGCTGGTGCTGAAGACTGGTTCATCTGATTGTGGGATCGCTTCCGACCTCCTGTCCTGTCCACGATCCTCTGGGAGGTATACTCATGCTTCCTGGCTACTCTCAACACTGCATCAAAAGTCTGATGCTCAAACTGCTCTACCGCCAGTAAAATCTCCAGGTGGAGTCCCTGCTGGAATCGCTGAGCTCTGTCGAACTCGGTCGCCACCAAGGTGGGAGTAAATCGACTAAGCCTGGAAAACTCGGCCGCATATCCATCGACCATCCTGCCCTGCCCATCTGCTTCAAATTAGTGAACCTCGTCTGTAGATCATACCGAGCTACAGCGTCAAAGTACTTGGTCCGAAATCTCTCACGGAATACTGCCCAGGCAATAGGTGCCACTAATCCAACGGCCTGTGCTGCCCACCAGCTGCGGACTAGATCCAATAACTACTGGCGCACTACGGCTACCTTCTCATCTTCTGGGGTCTTAGCTGTCTCCAAAATTACCTCTATATCCTGAAGCCATACATCAGCAGCGATAACATCTTCACTGCCGTCAAAGAAGGAAGGGTTCAGGCGCTTAAAACTATTCGCTACACTATTTCCATGGTGTCCACCTCTACCCAGATCATCTGTCACTGCCTGGTGCAAGACATCTCCTCGACGGTCCTGCGATGCAAGCAACTCCCTGATGAGTCCAACCAAGGCTCCATCATCCTGTCTTGCAGGCTGGGCTGGCTGCACAGGGGTTTCTGGATCGCCGGGAAGCATGATCCGGGAAGCTGCTCCTGAGTACTGAGGTTGATCCTCTTATTGCGTGGGTACTCGCTAAGCTCCTTCCGACTGATTGGCAGGACCAGGAGTAGTACCGCTGAAGAAAATGGCACTGGAAACAATAAGGAAGGACCAGGACAAATCAAAGATACAAGCATGTAATCAGGTCAAGATTTCAGGGATTTAGAGGATACGAGCAGAGATCAAGGACGAGTGCTGATTGAGACATCTATTCAGTAAACCCTCACATATCTTGATTTACAAGACCTGCATAGGCCACCACTTAAACCATGTAACGCCCCAGAACCAGAATACTGGAGACGGGAGCGGACATAGCCAGCTACGTATATCGAAGTACAACCCACCTCGCTATACGGTCATGGTTGTCTAGATACATGAGGATTTAACTACAAGCTATCAGTCTGTATTGGTCATGAACAAGCCTATTGTCTTAATCTCAAACAAGTAATAACAGTTACAAAATCAGAGCACAAAATATACAATAGTAAGGCATCCCATACATTACATATTTGGATAATCATGAAGCTAGTCATACAAAATATGAGCAAGAGTTTCAGTCATACATGATCAACCCTAGGATTTGTTAATCATGCTACAGCCCGTAGGCAGACAGTAAGTAAAGTGCAACCGAGCTAACACGTGCTCGTCGGCTAAACGCCTCAAAGAATATTTTTACAATAGAGTGGGAGAGCCAAAAATAAAACCCACTCATTACCAGAGTTATGCCTGGTGGTCACCATCTAGCTGGAAGGTAGGAAGATCCTCTGGAGCTGCTCCGATATCTAGCCATACAAAACCAGCTGGGTCAGATCCCAGAAAGAGCAAGTGCCACAAATGAGGCTTCACTTAAGAACTAAACCAACATATCAGAAATAAATATTAAAAGAAAATTATGAAAGAGCTTGATAATAAAAGAGACATCAACAATCGAATTTGAGTACGAGGGAACCATTCAGGTAGCCAGGTCACAACCCTTAAACCAAACAAGGACTGGGGTTGTAATCCTTTACCTGAATAGAACTCCGTCTCTAATTCTTGTTGGTAAAGTAAAATATGACGAGCATGACGTAGGGTGCAATAAGACAATAAACGAAGAGAGGACACAGAACTGCTCCGGGAGCCAGGTTACAACCCTTAAACCAAACAAGGACCGGGGTTGTAACCCTTCACCTGAGTAGAACTTAGCCCCTGATCATTATTGTTGAAGGTGACAATCATGCGATCATACTTGAAACGTTCGTGCACTGAATCTGCACCATTCAAGACTGAATCGGACTCCATCCAAACGTTCACGGCCAATCAATGACTACGGCTTTCTATATTAACTAACTAAGGTTATCACAAGCCTAGTTACTAGCAATATACAGTAAGATTTTCCTCCAGCCACCAGCCCTGCAGCTAATCCAGGTTATCTAGGCGACTTAGATTTATTAAGCAATGCCTCATTCCCTTCCATGTATCAGTGAATCTAGACCTGTGCCCTACTCGTCAGCAGGCTACGAGTCTAACAATGGTGGCCGGGATAACGGGATCACTGGTAACTGGGAAAATCTTTTATGACTACTGGATTATTCTAGTTATTAGCCTTAGCCAGTTTCAGTAGGTACTCCTGACCGTGGTACTCAGGGATTCCCATCCTAGACATGATACAAGACATTACAGGTTCATTTGTACAAACACAATCGCCCACAGTGTCCAGGCTATTCATTCTTGTTATGTCATCTTAACCGTCGCAACAGCATAACGAGGTATATCATGTTAGGTTTACTTATCAAGAGTGCGCCACAACGGGCAACCAACATGCCACGTTACTTAATCAGAATTAATAATGGTATAAGCATAATGTAACAACTAAATAGAAAAAGGGGTACAAGTGTTGGGGAGGAGCCATGCGGCTCGGGAAACAAGGCCATGACCTATGCGGCCAAGGAGGAACAGGCTCATGCGGCCAAGGGGAAGAGGGGCTCACGCGACTAAGGACCAAGAATTAGCTATGCGGCTAAGGGGAATCAAGTTCATGCGGTCACGGTAAAAAGGGGATCATGCGGCTAAGAGAAACAGGGGCTTCATACGGCTAAGGAAGCAGAGGCTGCATGCGGCCAGGAGCGCCTATGTGGCTCGGGATCAATCCAGCCATACGGCAAGGGCCACGCGGCTAGCTGCCAAGAGGTAGCTATGCGGCTAAGGGGAATCAAGTTCATACGGCCACGGTGAAAATGGGCTCATACGGCTAAGAGAAACAGGGGCTTCATGCGGCTAAGGAAGCAGGGGCTGCATGCGGCTAAGGAACCAAAGCCATGCAGCTAGAGGCCCATGCGGCAATGAGCCATGCGGCCAAGAGGGAAAGGGTCTTATGCGGCTAGGGTACTGAAACCATGGCCTATACGGCAAGAGTGAACAGGCTCATGCGGCTCGGGTGAACCGAAGCCATGCGACTAAGACCAACCGAAGCCATGCGGCTGAGCACTGTTCTTCTTCTCCAACCTTTCGAGAAGAAAAACCATAAAAGCTATTGCTTCCAGGCTCCACAAATCCTTCATCTAAGGTCAGAATTTGGACTTCTATAGGCCAAAATGGGGTAGAACAAAATTCTCTACAACCTGGAACACTCAAAACTTAAAAATAACAAGGTTTAATAGATCAAAACCCAAAAAATTTGAAAATGCAACAAGCTTAGATCTACACAAAATGAGCCATGAAAATTAAAAATACTAAGTACTAAAGTGTCTTAGAATCTCGTGAGAAAGAAAATGGAACAATAAAAATAGAGTTCCTCCATGAAGCAAGTTGTACTTGCCTAACTCTCCCTCTCTCTCCCTGGGTAGGTGGAGAGTAATAGTGAGGAAGAAAAAGAGTTATGAAGAGAGAGAAAAGTAGGTGGGATATAAATAGGGTTGGTGGTGGGGGTAGGTGGATGGTCTAGACGAACCGGGCCAAACCACACCAACCCAAAAGCTTGCCCAGACCAAGCCGAACCATGAAATACGACAATGAACCAAAAAATGCAACATGCACAATAAACCATGACTAGCTAAAATTACGAGCCTGAATACGTACATGTATACCAAAATACGTAATACAAACCACGGACGTTACAATGATCAATCGATACCGGCAAAGGTTTCTCTGAAAACTCAGTTCAAGAGTGAGTCAGCAAGCCGTAGGTATTATATAGTGGACCGCGAGGAGCGGGGCACTACACTCAAGAGATGTTAAGACCTTCTTCGGGGGGGAGCACACCGCCAGGGTGTATATGGGGATGGATGACAACACATGTTTGATCAGAATCATCTTCCCCCTGGGGGAGAGTGTGGCGTTGTGCTATCCCTCAATTTTCCTTCTTACGTTCCTAACCAGACCTTCGAATATTCCAAAATTGGACTTACCATAAACCAGTGGACATTCGAGATAGGTAAATAGCGGGTATACTGTGGCGAAGGAAGTAAGATTGGTGAGAGTAGCTGAGTGGGTCCTGTTAGCTATGTGGTGGCTGTATATGACACTTTTGTTGGAGTTAACTCACTATCCTGAGCATCTGGTGTATCTCTCAAGCGTCCTGTGGACCGTATCTATCGATCCAATGTCCTCCGTCGAGAAGATGAGGATGTCATCGGCATATGCTAGGTGAGTGATTAAGGGACAGCCGGTGGTGGTATGAAAATGATAGAATCTTAGGGAGTTAGCAAGGCTGTTTAAATTTCTACTAAGAGCTTCTGCCGCAATGATGAAGATGGTGGCGAACAGAGGATCGCCCTGTCGGACCCCCCGGCTGGCTTTAAAAAATCTTATCGCTTGCCCATTGATGATGGTGGAGAACCATGAGTCGCAGATGGATCTGTAGAGGATGTCAATCCACGATTTTGAGAATTTGAAAGCTCTGAGTACCCAAATCATGAATTGCCAGTCCAGACGGTCATAGGCTTTCTCCATATCTAGTTTGATGGCCACATTACCTCCCCTAGAGGGGAATTTTATGCACGTGATCATTTCTTGAGCCAGAAGGATATTGTCTATGATGTTGCGGCCTTGGACGAAACCACTTTTTTCTTCAGAGATAATCTTAGGGAGTAGCATCGACATGCGATTCGCGATGATCTTGGAGATGATTTTGTTTGTGAAAGTGCAAAGGCTGATGGGACGGAAGTCCTTGAACGTTTCAGGATTATCTTTCTTGGAGATGAGAATGAGGTTGGTGTTGGAGATGGATTTAGGGTATCTCGCGCCTTGAAAGAAGGCTATGGTCGCATCTAGGAAGTCTTGAGCGATGAGGTCCCAGCAAGTGCGAAAGAATTTCCCTGAGAAATCGTCGGGACCGGGGGTGCTGTGTTCATTGAGAATCTACACCGCCTCCTTGACTTCTTCTGCGGTTGGAGGAACCTGGAGCTGCTCGTTCTCTCTGTAGCTAGTCAAGGTGGGGATCCTGGACAGGAGATCGTCGTCTTTGGAGATGAGCTCTTTAGATAATAATCTGGTGTAGTAGCCGGTGGCGGCCTTCTGAATGCTCCGTTGGTCTTTCAAAAGGATGTCGTTATCGTCCGCGATCTGGTGCAAGTCTAACTGCTTCCTCCGTCCTCGGACGCAGGAGTGGAAGAAAGTCGAGTTTCTGTCTCCCTCACTGTCCCATGCCAGCCTAGCTTTCTGCTTCCAGAATTCGGTCTCGATCTTCAGCCGAGATTTAAGAATGGCCCTGGTGAGGTTAAGCGTGGTACGGTGAGCCTACGTTCTGTTAGTGTAGAACAGCACCTCCGTCTTGGTCACGTCGTCCTCCGCTTTTTTGATTTCCTGAAAGATGTTGCCAAAGGCGATCTTGCTCCAGGTGGACAACACTTTCTTCGTGGCTTTTAACTTGGCAGCAATGCGGATAAGAGGATCTGGCTCTGTGGATGCCCCCCAACGAGTAGCTACGATGTTTCTGAATTACGGGTGGAAGGTCCACAAGTCTTGGAACCGAAACACTTTCTTGATCGGGTTAGGGTGGTTGGTGATTTCTACAAGAAGGGGAGAGTAGTCCGATTCTGTTGTGTTAAGGTGGGATAAGTTGGAGATGAGGCCTGTGTCGGACCAGTGGTTGTTGACCAGGGCTCTGTTCAGGCAGGAGTACTGGCGTCTGGCTCCTTCCTGCATGTTGTACCATGTAAACTCGTTGCCTAAGAAGGGGAGGGGGTACATATGGGTGTTGAAAATGAAGGTGTTGAAGTCTTTCATGGCCATCTGGTGTGGGGGACGGCCGCCAGACTTTTCCTCTCTGTGAGAAATAGTGTTGAAGTCTCCGACACATAGCCACGGGAGGTTGCTGTGTTGTTGATGAATATCCGAAAGGGTGTCCGAAAAGGTGTCCCAAAGGGCCTTGCATTCATAAATGTCACAGCTGCCATGGACTGCTGTTAAAATAGATGGACTCTGGAGGGTGGGGTGTTCAACCCAGCAGGAGAGAGCTTGTCTAGAGTCCTAGATGGGGCCGAACTTGATGTTGGGGCCAAAGAAAATCCAGATGTCGTTGCACCCGGCCACCGCATCCGGGAAGCCAAGCGTTAGAGAAAGGGCTTTGAGTTTGTTTTTTTAAATCTTGGGTTCTATGATGATAAGAATGTCGATGTGATGAATTTTCTTGAGGCCAATGATTCTGTTCCTCGTGGGTTTGCTGGCAAGCCCACGAACATTCCACGAAAGGATGTTAAGCATTGAGGGGGTGAGGGTGGGGGGGTTGTGTTACTTCGCAGGAGATCTAGTGGTCATAACCGTAGACTTTTTGCCATATTTTTTCTTTTTGTTGTGAGGTTTGTTGTGTGCTTTCGGGGAGGCAGTAGCATGATCTGCCATTTCCTTGATCTGTTCTGGCGCCGTTTGAACGGAGTCCTCCATCTGTGCAGGGGCCTGTAACTCGACCTCTCTCAGAGTGCAGAGGGGGTTAGACGGGTCTAGGAAGCCTGCCTCCTTGGCTAGTTATAGCCTACGACTAGAGTCTGCACCCAATAATGTGAGAATGACCTCTGAGGGTGATGTGGGGTCTTCCTTGTCTGTTTCTGGGGGAAGTGGCTCTGGTTCCTCACCAGGCCGCTTACTTGTGTCTTCTTCAGAATGGTACTGAACTGCTCTAAAAATGTTGGGTTCTGATGAGATGTCTTCTGATATTACGAGGGCGCCGAAGGAGTTGTGGAGGTGGATAGCTTTGGCGGTGGGTGAGGCCAGTCCCAAGAAGGATTGGGAGTGGGGGACAGAGTATCCGCAGTGGGTTGGGGGATGGTGGTGGGGTTAGGTGAAGCTTCGCTTTCGGTGAAACGGCTGTGAGAGTTGGGAAGGGAAATGATGGGCTCTGACGAGTTGCATTGGTCCTTTTGGAGAGGTGGGGTCTTGTGTGTGACTGGTTTCTTCAGTTCCGGGGGGTTTCTGTAGCAGTGCCTGATATGATGTCCTCTGAGCTGACAGTGTTGGCAGTAGATAATGCTATTGTCATATACTAGAGCCTGGGAGTGTGTTCTGCCGTCGAGTTGGAGCTCTATTTGTTTTGGGGGATCTAATGATAGATCCAGTTCCATGCAGATTCTGGCAAATTGACCTTTGGCGAGGCTTCGGATCTCTTCGGCGATGGCCACTAGGGTTCCAAATGAGCTGGCTATCCTTTTGAGTGCCGGTGGAGTGAAGCATACTAGAAGCAAGTTGGGGAGGGTGATCCATACCGACATAATGGTCGAGTCAACTTTGGGGTCAAAGTTGGGGGTCCATTTGACAATTTTAACACTATGAGAACCAATTGTGGTGGTGTCTTTCGCCCAAACTTTGGAGTAGTCTACTGCAGAAAAGAGGTGCAGGTAACAGTGTTTTGGGTCTAACGGCGCCAGCTGAAAGGCCGAAGTTATCTTCCAGTCGGAGATGGTCTCACGGGCAGTGGAGAGTTTTGGGCAGCCCGCCTGGAACGTCAAGACAAAAGTTTTTGCGATTGCGAAGCTGCTGGCGAGAGAGGAAATCTCTTCTTGGGAGAAGGGAATCTGGATGTTCTGACCTTCTGTCGGGGCGTGGAACTCTATGTCCCTTAGCTCTATGTCCTCCCATTGGGGATCCATATGAGCTAAGCGATCCGGTCTCAGGGCATTTACGTAAGAAACTGGCTGAGCTACCCTGCCTGCGAGAGGAGTAGGGGGCACTGTGGGTGGAATAAGTTGTCGAGTGGCACCTGCAGGTGGGTGGGCTGTAGGTGTGCCACTCTGGGAGTTGGTGCCCTCCGCTAAGGAGCTGACAATGAAGGAAGGGGGGCTTGCGTATGCAGCCAAAGGAGGAGGCGCATAGGGGGTCGCACTCGGGGGAGGCGCATGAGGGGTGTGCCTAGTGGAGGGCGCATGGCTAGGTTCCCGCAGGGCGTAGGCAGTGGGTCCAGGAGGCGCATGGTCTCTCAGAGATGGGCTGAGTCCCGAGACCCTTGAAGCAGGCCTGGGAGGCCCTGAGCCCGGGCTGTGGGGCGCATGATTGCCCACAGAGAGGAGGGGTGCATGGTCTAGCCTAGCTGCAGCACCAAGGCTAGATGGGGGTGGCACATAGCAATGAGGGGCGGAGTGGGCGCATGCCTTGTCTACGAGGACGTAGGTGCATGACCCGATCTCCGTGGATCCCGAGGAGGGGGAAAGGACGTTGAAGCCGAATTCGAATTCAAAGATGTGGATGGGCGGGAAGCTGCATTGGGAGGGCGGGAGGGCTCGCCTATCGAGCCGCCTTGGGGAGGCCAACGAAGGGGGAGGGCAGCTCCCTGTGCGCCGGAGTAGCTGGGGGATGGCCAGGGGGCCAGCTGAGCTTCCGCGCGATCTCGGCGCCTACGACGCGAACAAGAGCCAGTTGCTCCGGCGTCCAGACCGGGGGTGGGCGGCCAAGGTGAGGAGGACCCCGAGAGGAAGGAGTGGCTGGGAGCCAGGCGGAGACAGGGAGGCGGTGTCACTGCCGGAGAAGGTACGGATGGGGGAGAAGTTGGAAGGACCCTGCTGTCGTCGACGACGAGAAGAGCGGGCAGGCCCGGAGAGGGGCGCACCGCTGTGGGGAGGACCTGCAGCGGGAGGCGGTCGTCAGAAGAACTCCGAGAGGGAGAGGAGGGGAGGCAGAGGCGAGGGGAGCTTCGAGAGGGGAGGGGAGGGTGTGGGCTATCGGCGTGAGGCGGACAGTCCGGCGGATGGGGGAGAAGCTCCTGGAGAGGGGGAGGGAGAGACATCTATATATATATATTTTATATATATATATATATATATATATATATATATATATATATATATATATATATATATTGTTCAACAAAGGGTACTTTTATTAATATGCGAACAACAAATAAACAATTCTACATCCCATAATACACCAGCTCAGCGATAGACAATCTTCGCACTAGGCTCCCATGATAAGAGCATCATTCTCTATGTTGTTCATAATCCCTTGGATAGACGTTGCCGCGCCCTCGAATATGCGTCTGTTTCTTTCCCTCCATATATGCCATATAGCTGATAGAAGTTTAATTCTAACCTTGTCGAACACGCCCAAGTCTTGCCTCTTTAGTGCCAACATCTTCTCGAACACCCTCTGAAGCCCATCTCTGTTGTATGAAGGAAGTCCCATGCGTCTCTTGCAACTGTTTTATATTTCTCCTGCAAAAGGACATTGGAAGAATATATGGTCCCGCGATTCGACTCCTCCTCCATACAGCACACAAGCAACATTATCAATTTGCATATCGAATCTGACCATCCTTTCTCGTGTGAGCAATCTATCGCGGATAGCTTTATATGCACACATTTTTATCTTATTAGCCACCTTGTTAGGCCAAACAATAACTGTCCATTCCAACTGTTGGAGCCGACTACGAATTTTCTCATACACAGCCTTAAATGAGAAATTTCCTCCATGCGAACCCGTCCAAACCCACTCATCAGCGGTAGCATTCGTGTGGATAGGTAGATTCATAATCTCATTAGCATGCCAGCGACCTATAGCTCTTGTTTCTGGCGTCCATCTGCCTCCCTGTATGAGCACTGCGACCTCCTCCTCCCTACCACATAGTTCGAACGTCGGCCACCCCCACCAATCAATCATGCTTTGGTGATCCAGCCATGGGTCCATCCATAAGCTGGTGTTCTTGCCATCATGAATCTCTCGGCGAATGAATTACTTTAGTTTGGGGTGAATGCGGAGGATATTTTTGTATCAAACTGAGAAGTTGTTATTCAAAGCTTGAGCCCAAAAATTAATGTTTCGAGCATACCTACCTGTCATCCAACGTGCCCATATAGACTCATGTTCGAGGAGACACCACGCCATTTTAAGCAGAGCCACCTCCCGTAGCAGTCGAAGGGATCGGAGTCCAACTCCGCCTTCCTCCTTGGCTTGGCACAAGTCCTCCCATGAGATAACATGTAAGCCTCCTCGCCATACAAAGTTGGTGCACATTTTCTCTATTTTTTGTATTGTTTTGTCAGGAAGGAAAATAGCCTGCGTCCAATAGTTGATGATGGCATATGTAACTTCGCGTTTAAGCTCAATTCGGCCTCCGAATGACAAAAGTTGTGCTTGCCACCCCTCCAATCTAGATTGAACATATTGAATCAAATCCTGGAAGTCGGTATCCTTGGCGTAATTGATCGAGAGTGGCAGACCAAGATACTTGACCGAAAGTTGGCCTATTTCTACCTGGAGCAATGATGCCCATCTCTCCTTCTCAGGGCAATCGTGGCTGAAGTAAATCTAACTATTTTTCCTATTCAGTTGTAGCCTTGATAGTTTTGCGAAGTCTTCTAACACCTCATTCAACCCATTCATACTCCTCTCGGATGGCTCGACGAACACTAGTAGGTCATCAGCATATATCAAGTGAGACACAATAGGAACTACCTGTCGATAGAGATGAGCAATTTTCTTCTGGTGTACCGCGATATCCATCAAGCATGTATAGTATTCCATCACTATAGTAAATAAATACGGAGACAATAAGGTCACCTTGTCGCAGGCCTATATTGCTACCAAAATAGCCACATGGTTGGCCTTTTATAATCACTGAGAATATTGGGGAAGTGATACACTCTCTTATTCTGTCAACCCACCACCGGTCGAATCCCATGCTGAGGAGAATTTGGCACACAAAGTCTCTATTAACCATGTCATATGCCTTTCTGATGTCTAACTTTATACAGCTCTTCTTACCCCCTGCTTTGTTGAAGTCTCGAATATGTTCATGCACTAGTAAGCATTTGCCCTTTGTGAACACGGACTGATTGTTCGAAATCAAGCTTTGCATGATTTCCTGCATTCTATTACACATTAGATGCATAATAATTTTGTATAAGAAATTACAGCAGGTTATCGGCCTGAACTCTTCCAGCACATTAACCCCATCCTTCTTCGAAATTAAAGAGAGGAACGTGTGGGTCAACTCTTTCAAAAGACGGCCTGACACGAAGAACTCATGAACTGCCTGGAGTACCTGGTACTTAAGTTGTTCCCAGTGTTGCTTGTAGAACGCAGCATTGAAGCTGTCTAGCCCAGGCGACTTGTTCGAATCCACGTCGCGGACAATCTGTTCTACCTCCTCCATGGCCACCTCCCGATAAAGCATTATGTTGCCTTCCTCCGTAACAATACGCTTGCATGTAATACTAGGGAATGAGTCTAAATAATCTGACTGATTATACAGAGAGGTGTAGTACCTGATAGCTTCTTCCGCCATAGCTTGGTCATCCGTAGTGATTTTCCCATAAGCACCTAGGAGACTCGCCACCGAATTCCTATTTTGCCTGGCTCGAATTGTAGCATGAAAGAATTTTAAGCCTCGGTCTCCCTCCTTGAGCCAAGTGCACTTTGCTCGTTGCTGCATATGAACCTCTTCTTGGAATCTCAAGTTCCCGACCTCATCTTGAAGGCGGATTTCTTTAGCAACAAGCTCACTAGATAGCGGATTGGCTTGAATTAGAACTTAGACTGCTTGCAATTTTGTCTCCAGATCTTTGAGTTCAGAATATGGCTGACTCATGTTCCAACTCTTGAGTGCTCTCTTCACTGCTTTGAGACGATGAACAAGGCTATATTGAGCCCTTCCTGTGATATGCACCGAAGCCTATATCTGTAATGCCCTGCTCCGTACGGCACATTACGCTGAGACGTTAACTCAAAGAGTCGCGTTGACCGAATCAAATGTATCGATGCGAATCGATACAAGAGTTACGTTGTCCCGAAAAATGCATCAAACTAAGTCGATACGAAGAGTTGCCTTGTCCCAAAGAATGCATCGAGTGAATCGATACGAAGTGCCGCGTTGCCCCGAAGGATAAGTGCGTTGAGACGGCTCGAAGATTCTAAGAAATTGAATCGACCAAGGCGCAACTCCGAATCGATGCAAGTATTAATTTTAGTTGGTTTCATGTGCAGGCTATGCGTTTACGCTAAAATATTAGAGGTCGGCATTCTGTCTTATTCAGTAAGGGGTCCGTGAAACCAAATCGTCGCCTTACGGCGGGCTGAGACTTGGGCACGGTAAGCCAAATCGGACGTATAATTCAATGAAGCATGAAGTGCTCGAATGGCTAAGTCAGGAGAATTGGTCGTGCAACGAAGTTATGAAATCGAGCCGCGTCGGCTCGGCAAAACGACAAGGCGCATCAACTCAAGGTGGGAGGATTGACTCTTCTTTTTACTCCTTCATGCCTAAGTCATAATATATTATTTTATGCTAAGTTAACCTATCAACGCCACGGGCGTGGTCCGATCGGAAGATAAATCATAGTGTGTGTCGAACACTAGTTAGAACAATTGAAATGAAACGTGCATCAAATGCACGAGTCGCTATGGAATATTGAATATCGCAAAGACAAGCGCCTCGGTGCGTAAGCTGCAGGAACATGGGATAACTGTATTCAGCGAGTGCCTTCGTGCACGAGCCATTCTGTGCCTTCGCGCACGAGTTAGAAGGCTAGAATATTGAAAGATAATAGACGATCGTCCTAGCGTGCAAGCCACGAACATTGAAAACTAAGACATAGAACATGAAAATACGATTAAAACGTGCCTACGTACACGAGATCATAAATGATGGCTTCGTTGTGAAAGAATATAGTTGTGGCATGAATGTGGCGGAACTGTCGGATATGACATGATGCCTCGAAAGGTGTTCGGGACCTTCGGGTCGTTCGGTTGACGAGCATTGAGTTGAGGCATGATGCCATTGAACATTGAAATAAAGTATGAAATTTAAGAACATAGAAAGCTAATGGAAGAAATACGAGATGATAAAGTATGAGTCTCGGACTCAAGACTATGCTTGGTTGTTTGAATAATAGTTCGTTGCATGGTCGAATGGAATGGACTTTAGATAAATGTGATAATCTTCCGTGCACAGTTGTTCCCTCAAACGGTTAAGTGCCGGGACGCCGAAACCGTTTGGCCTAGGAGGGAATGTATCTTTGATAGGTGCACATCCGTAAGACGATTAGCGACCGTTAGCGAGATGTGAAAAGCCGCAAATGATGGTATGCAGCGGTAAGTTTCGGTTGTTTGGGATAGCAACACAACCCGTGAAATGTCGGGCTACCCAATTTGAGAAAGAAAAGAAAGAAAGATAGAAAAGAAAGAGAGAAAAGAAAGAAAGAAGAGAAATGCCTTTAGTCCATTCCGGCGCGGATACGCCAAGACCTTCATATAGTTAAGGAACGATCGATTGAAATTGTAGACACGTATGTGTCCCGCACATATAGATCATGCTTAGAGATGTACTTATAACATGACAGAAAAGAAATGGGGCGTATTCATCTTGCGTCGGTACAAGGGCGAGTGCGTCGACTTGGTAAGAAGTCGCGCCACGAATCAAACACGAGATTGCTTGCCTGCTTTGCCTATTCAATTTGAATAACATGCTTGTCATGATAACATGCTTTACGCTTTCAAATATGCCATAAAATTGACCCTAAGAAGAATATAGCAAGATCATAAGCTAAGTTGCATGATTCAACATAAATAGTAAAATGTCGGTTTAGAAGGAAGTCTTTTCGTCAGTACATACGAGGACGAACGTACTGATCGCCCACCAGCTTTCATGCAGGGTACAGGGAATGGATTGCTCACGCCGGCGAAGCTTCGCTTGATCGCGCAGAGACTTGGAATGCCAAAGCGCATTGAAGCGTGCGATTGTATTGACGTTCGGACTTGCAATAGGACTGATGCAGCCGAGATATAGAAGGCATGATGTATGGAATGGTGAATTCCTTTGTGGGCAAGAGAGGACCTGAGTGTTGTAGCCAACCTGGCAAATTTAGTTGTGCTATCGAAAGCCTTTGTAATCTCAGTTCGAATATCAATAAAGAGAATTGTTTCGTATACTCTATTTTCCTTTCGTTGCTAATATCAATTTAAAGATAACCATTTGAGAACTTGTCATCTTGCCTTGCACAAACGCAACTCCAGGCTCGTGCGGCATCACGCCCCCTGCGAGGACGATGATTCAGGTGATTCCGGGTCGGGGCATGACAAATTGGTATCAGAGCTCTAGGCTCAATTTCCTCTGGACGCTCGCTTCATTACAATTCTAAAAGTTGTCCACCACCAATCGAATCACTCTTGACTCTACTCGATGTCGCACTGGATGTTCCATACAATAAGTCTAATACAAATCGTATAATTTTGCAGTATGTGTTTTGGAAATTATATGATATTTGCTAAGAAAGTCGCAAAGGGTTTATTGCATTAAGTACAATGAGCCGTGAAATGCTAGTTGCTGCAAGTGCAACCAATTGTGAAATACGATTTGAGATATTATTGCAATGTAACACGTTGAATGAGAAATAAAGTTATGCACAAAGTGCAATGGGTTGTGAGTATTGGTTGCACCAATGCAAAAACTTAAATAATGTATTGCAATAAAAGTGATAAGTCTATATCGAATGTGTTGAACGGATTTGAGCATTGACTATGAAAGTCGAAAATAAATTATTACACAATGTGCAACGCGTATCGGAAGTAAACTGTTGTACATGGTACAACGCATATCAAAGTAATTATTGTACGACGTGCAAAGGATATTGGAAATAAATCGTTGCTTGAGATGCAACGAAAAGGAACTGAAATCATAAATCGATAGAATGAATCGTTCGGTTGCACACCAAACTTGTGTTGGCAAATGAAAACATTGGCCGAGTTGTGTCAAATTTGATTTAATCAAAGTTACAGTTATGATCAAGCACGATCACTGCAGAAATCGTGAGTCGGAAGAGATTGTTGGTTTATACTAAGTATAATACGAGGGAAACGACTTGATTTCCGAATGGTATATGCCATACCACGTATGCGATGAATGACTCAATTCTGAGTGGTATATGATATACCACTTGTGCGATGAATTGCATCGACGCGTTGTGAGAATTACGGAAGGTTTATCCACAACGGACGGGAGAGTACCGAGACCCGTTAGAAATTTGTATGACGGTATGTTAATGCAAGTGTTCTTCGAAAATCAGTTGGGACGATAATACGAGACTCGTATCAATGAATGATACGTCGGTCGAAAATTATAAGTCGGTCGGACGACCGAGACTAGCAGAACGATTATGCCTTGAAGCAGTAATCGGATCGACGGGAAAGAAAAACTCAAACTTACAAATGAGTCGCACGACTTACGATCTCGATAGAAATATTAGGCGAGGCGAATGATAATCGGATCGCACGATGTGCGACTTCGGTGAAGAGTTGGTTGATGCGGGTAAAATAGTACCTAAGAGATAGTTGGTTACGTTACGGCAAAACTTATTTGAGTACGACTGAAACACGCAAAAACTTAGAGGACGTGATCGTATAACTCGAGGGTTCGATGTTAGATAATCGGTAACTCGGTCACGCGATCAAAGCATAACAGAATGCAACGAATCGAGAAATAATTCGAGACGTACGGAAAAGTTGTGGAGAACTTAGACGTATGCAATGCAAGTTGTCAACGTTGAAACAGAATCAAAGTTGACCTTACGCTATTAAAATTAATACGGTGTATCGAGATCGATACGTAAGAAAACATAAGCACGATGTGAGAATACAAAATGGAGTGTGCCTCGCGCTATCAAAGTTTTGTAAATAATAATACGAGAATGAACGAACTGGTTGATCATGAACTTTATGATTGATCAAGACGAGACTATAAGTCATCGATGATTGTTCGATGCGTATAGCATCTCGTGTGTCGATCGCAAATAAGATAGACTCGAACTCAATACGAATAGATGTTTCATGAATAGCAGAATCATCGACGGTAGTGCATGACTTTACTCGAAGGATAGTTGCGCATCAGTTGCGCCGATAGAAATAGTTTTGTCCAAAATTGGATAGTCGCATAGAAATCGTCGGAACGTGATTTGGCTCCGAAATAAAATATAGCATGGTTTGTAGTAAAATTTCCTTCGATGATGATCCACAATTATCGAGCGTAGCTTCGGGGTAGCTGACCCTAGAAGACTTGACCGTAAATCGAATTGAATGTTGCAGACCGTAAGATGACCCGTGCGATTATAATGCCTGTGGTTCGTATTACGTATTTCTAGAATACGTGTACGTATTTATTCTTGTATTGCATGATTTCCTTGCTCATTTTCCTCCCTGGGCTTGGTTTATTCTTGGTTTGGGTTGGCTTGGTTCGGTTTGGGATTGCTCTTGGTTCATCATGAACTAAGGGGTGAACCCCCTACCTACCACCACCACTACCATTTATTAGCCCTTCTCCTTTCTCTCTCTTCATTTATCATCTTCTCCACCATTACTTTCTTACCTACCAGAGAGAGGGAGAGAGAGGTCTAGGCAAGTGCAACTTGCTTTATGAAGGAACTCCAATTTTATTGCTTCATTCTCTTCCTTACAGCATTCTAACTTACTTTAGAACTTGGCATTTTCACTTTCCATGGCTAGATTCTTGTAGATCTATATTTACTTTATTTTCAAATTTCTTGGGTTTTGATCTACTTAATCCTATTATTTCTGAGTTTTGAGGGTTCTATGTTGTAGAGAATCTCGTTCTACCCCATTTTGACCTATGGAAGTTCGGATTTGGACTCCGGGTGAAGGTTTCATGGAGCTTGGAAGCATGGATTCTTGGCGTTCTTCTTCTCGAAAGCTTGGAGAAGAAGAACAGTGCTAGACTTGACCGCATGAATACTTCATGCGGCAAGTGATTCCGAGCCGCATGAGCCTTCATTCGACAGTTCTGGCCGCATGAGCCCTTGAACTGATCTGGCCGCATAAGGCCTTGCTTCCGAGCCGCATATGCATCAGCACTCTTGGCCGCATGACAATCCATACGACAAGTGACTTAGCCGCGTGGGACTCTCAGCCGCATAGGCTGAAACCCTTTCCTGGCCGCATGGACTTCTCTCCTAATTGAGCCGCATATGCGCCCATCATTCCCTAGCCGCATGAACTTGCTTCCTCCCAGCCGCATGAAGCCCACTCTTCCGCTGGCCGCATGAGGCCCAACATCTTGGAGCCGCATGCGCCCTCGTCCCCCTGGCCGTATGCCCTTTCCTTCCCATTGGCCGCATGGGGATTGGCTTCCTGGCCGCATATGCGCCCTTGCACTTCCAGCCGCATGCGCCCCCCTTATCTTGGCCGCATGGGATCCAGTGACCCTGGCCGCATGCGCTCTCCTAATTGGGCCGCATATGTCTTACCCTTTCCTGACCGCATGTGCCTTAGCCGCATGGCTCTTCTATAGCCCTGTATATTGATATTTTATTAGATATTTAACGTCCATTTTATATCCTTACGCCTTTTGTCCTGAACTTGAAAATCATGAATTTATTTAATATGTTTAGAATTGATAATTGAGCATGACGTGATAGTGACCCGTAGTGGTGCACTCCTGACATAATAACCTGACATGACCTGATAGTGGCCCGTCGTGGCACACTCCTGACTAGTAAACTTGACATGATAAACCTGACATGATGTAATCTGATAAGCTGTTGCGACGGCTACCTGACATGACATGACCTGTATAATTAATCCTGGACACCGTGGGCGATTGTGCTTGTACAAATAAACCAGTCCTGTCTTACATCATGTCTAGGACAGGGACTCCTGAGTACCACGGTCAGGAGTACCTATTGAAATGGACTAAGGCTAATAACTAGATTAATACACTAGTCATAAAGAGATCTCCCAGCTACAGGCAATCCCGTTACCTGGGCACGCCTTGGGATCTGTAGCCTGCCGTCGAGTAGGGCACATTTCCAGCACACTGTCATGTGTTGCACCCTTCAAGCTACCTAAGGGTACATGCGTTTCCTGGACGATGTACCCACCTGAATTCAACTCTAATTCTTTTAACCCGGGTAACCTGGATGGTCTGCAGGGCTTGTAGCTGTGGAAGATTCTCACTGCATCTTGCTAGTAACACTACACCAAAATGGGCATTTAGGAACACTTTTTATATGTACCTAATATTTTTAGGAACATTTAAAAACCGTTCCTAAAAGTGGCGTTGCAATTATCGGAACGATTATAAAGCGTTCCTAAATATCGTTTGGAATGGTTAGTAGATGTTCCTAAACTATATTTTGAAACATGTATAAGGTGTTCCTAAAATAATTTTGGAACGACTTTCACACGTTCCTAAAATTAGATTTGGATACACATATAATGTGTTTCAAAGTATTTTTTGGAACGTCTTTGAATCATTTCTAACTATCAGTTTGAAACATTTTATGTTCGTTCCTAAATATAATTTGTAACACTTTTTTCATAGTTCATGTGTCTAGTTTTGAAACACTTTATTAACGTTCATATGCAATTTCACAGCCAACTTTTTGTTTGAAACACAAATATGATGAATCATAAAATTAATATTAAAACACAATAAATGGTACAAGATTTTCTACACATTCACATAATCAACATCCAAAGATGTCCACTAAATTAACCAAAGTTGTCAACTTAATACAAAACAATTAATATCATATCCCAAAAGTTAATCATTATAAAATGTTACCAAAAGTATACAAAAAGTAAAAGTTACAAATATTATATAAAATGTAGCTCGACCACAAAAGATAATCTGTTTACAAATTTTAGTTCTTTGAAAGATGATCCCAAAAGTTATTCTCCAACCAAATGAAGGAGATTTGAACGACGACAACTAGCAGCACCTGCATGCAACATTATGAAATAAGTTTAAGTCAAAATTAGAAAATTGAAGAATAAGAGACTAAAATGAACCAAAATCTACTATGTTCAAGGAATTTCTTAATACGAGACTAAATAATTCGGTCCGAGTCTCGGTACGAACAAACAGCTCAAAATAATGAACCAAAAAAACGGTTATGTTAAAGTGTCACCCTTATCCGGATCCAAGCAAGGAGACAGTTTTCTAAAACTGAATCATATCAATATTCCTAAAACTATGATGTGATGCTAACTACATGTATATTGCATCCCGTTTCTATTGTGAACAAGTTTTTTAAACTGTGCTTAATGAAGTTCAAAGTCTCTTATTCTCCATTTTCTTCATGAAGTTCTTAAACTGAATATATATTTAGTATCAGATTTGAGACATACGTATCAGCCTACATGTACATAGGTATCAGGCTTATATAGGTATCAATCTCATAGTTATGTAAACTGTGACGCGATGCCAACTACATGTATATAGGTATCAATCATATATATGTATCAGTCTTATAGATATCTTTTCAGATTCTTTGAGGTATATATATATATATATATATATATATATATATTGAATATTGAGTGTAACCATGCTACTCTCTCTGGTCACACCTGTCATCATGAACTTGAAACTGCCAGAATAAACGGTATACTTGGCAACATTGATGCTAACACTGGCCTCAAGTTGGTTGGGATACATATCAGTTCCTTACAGATATAGGCGAGGCCACATTAGTTATGCTAAGTGTGATAAAAAATGGAGGATTAGCACCTGGAGGATTCAACTTTGACGCAAAATTGCGGAGAGAGAGTACTGACGTCGAGGATATCTTTGTTGCTCACATTTCCGGAATGGACACACTGGCCCGTGGGCTCCGTAATGCTGCCAAGCTGATCGAGGATGGATCTCTAACTGAGCTTGTCAGAAAGCGTTATGAGAGCTTTGATACAGAAATTGGGGCTTTGGTTGAGGCCGGGAAGGCTGATTTTGAGACACTTGACAAGAAGGCCAAGGCGTGGGGAGAGCCATCTGTTGCCTCTGGGAAGCAGGAACTTGCTGAAATGATATTCCAGTCTGCTTTGTAGGGCGGAAATAATTGCTACAAGTTGCTGGTACAGAGTGTTAGTTTTAATAA
The DNA here is from genome assembly GCA_029216955.1 of Iris pallida. NCBI lineage: Eukaryota > Viridiplantae > Streptophyta > Magnoliopsida > Asparagales > Iridaceae > Iris > Iris pallida. The sequence continues at coordinate 10,819,922 of JANAVB010016599.1, read as the reverse complement.
TTATGTGGTTCTTTTCAGTCGTGTGGTGGTTTTGGGAAAGAAATGTACAGCTTATTAGGATGTAGTTGATAAGTCCTTCAGTACTTCTCAAGTTGAATGACATGAATCTTTGTTGCCCATTTTCTTAACATAAGGTGTTTCAATTAAAAACAATATATATATATATATATATATATATATATATCAGTCTTATAGGTATCAGATTTGAGACATAGGTATATATTTCAAACAAATTGGGATTCAGACCACAACCAGGATTTTCATGCAAAACATTCAATATAGTGACTAGATATTTGTGAGAGAAGCTGACCTTCATTGCCCGGCGTTCCCTCACAAAATTTGGATGAACTTTGTCCTTCAGATAGTCAATCTTCTGGTCCAAATACCACACAGGAACGTGGGGCTATAATAAACTTTTTGCCGAATGGTACCAATTTCTTGGCAAAGACGGAGGTTTCAGAGAGTGCTTCAAAGGTGAGCATGGCAGCACCATCATCCAAAATGTAGCATGAAACTTTATCAACTGGGTCCACAAGAAGAATGGACAGAACAGTATTTGCAGTGATGAATGGAGGTTCTTTCATAGGATCGACTGTGCTAACAAAGACATCAATGTCTGCTAACTATGATGGTCTCCCTTCTTTCTCATATCTGGGAAGAAATTTATATACATTTTAAAAAATGTGTTTAAAGCAACATGATTAGTTAAAAGATTTATTTGGCAAAGATGTTGTGTGCCACAACAAAACATGATACACGGACTGTATGGAGTTACACGAAATTAAATAGAGTTAATAATAATATGGTGCAGGCAAGCAGATTACACTTTCAGTAAAAGTAGAATGCACAATGATACACCAAAGGGTAGAAAAGTAACATATCAACTTACACTGGCAAATCAGGACTACCTGGATCTTCTCTATAAAGCCTCCACCATATCTACCTTCAAGCGGAACCTTCTGCATCTTTTCAGACTGTTTCCTTTCCACTCATCCATCCGGTCCTTCCAAGCAACACTTTCGTAACCATATATAGATGTCTTTCTTAGGATTGATTGGTCCATGTTACCCTGCAAAAAGGTTCAACAGGATGAGGGAGAATGACATAGGGACAGTCCACACAATTAAGCTAAAGAAGAGAAGACATTCAATCGGACCAGCTTGCTTACCACATGAAAGCGATGACCCAGGAAGTGGCATTGAACTTCCAGAACCGACAAATTGTCGAATAACAAGAGCATGGCTTTCATATGAAATCCCATCAACCTAAACAGAATTGGGGGAAACAGAAGTAACAGTAACCTTCAAGGAAAGCATGTTTAATATATTTAGTATCATATTTAAGATGTGTATCAGTCTCATGTATATAGGTATCAGTCACAGAGTTTTTTAACACGATGCTAACTACATGTACATGGGTATCAGTCTTATATATATATTTTCAAATTCTTTGAGGTATATATATATATATATATATATATATATATATATATATATATATATTTTTTTTGGAAAAAGGGTAAATTTTATTCCATCATCGCAATAATGTTACAACATAAGATACAATCCCAACTCAGGGGGACATAACTAGTACATCCGACTCAATATTATGGAGTATGCCCACCACAGGTGTGGATAGTCCCTCATAAATGCGCCGGTTCCTCTCCCTCCAGACATGCCAAACTGACGCAGCAAGTCTCAATCTAGCACGCCTAGCCCAGCTCTGCTCCATGCCCCTGCGATCACCAATCCACTTAAGGATTTCTCTGAAGTCCCGCTCCCTGCCAACCCCTCCCAAGTGTCTCCGGCTCTGCTCTGCCCATATGCTCCACGCCATATGGCACTGGAAGAACAGGTGCCCAATAGATTCAGGTTCTGTCTCACACAAAACACACTTAGGATCAGGGACAGAAACCCCGAACCGAAGCAATCTGTCCCGAGTGAGCAACCGGCCCAGCACCAGTTTGTATGCAGATAGTTGCATCTTCCTGGCGAGTCCCTTCCCCCAGACAAAGTCATACTCCTCAATATCATCGAAGTGGGGGCGGACAAGGTCGTAGCAGCTGCTAAATCGGAACTCCCCAGCACCCTCCGAGCGGCCGGGAGGGGCCCACATCCATATATCAGACAGTGCCGTAGTAGTGATCTGCACCTGTCTGATCTCCTCAACTACCGTAGCAGTGAACCGGTACTCCTCAGGCCTCCATACCCCTCCCCGGATGATGTGCCGACACGTCAGTCCTCTGTATGCCACGCCGTCCCGCTGGGGGCCCAGAATCTCCAGGAGAGACTGACCTGAGATCCACGGATCGAGCCAAAGATCCGTCTCCCTTCCCTCCCTCATCCGCCTCCGCAACGCCGTCCGAAGAACAGGACGGGTCCTCAGGATATGCTTGAAAGACACAGAGAAGTTGTTGTCAATTTCACATACCCAGAAGTTTCTGCCCCGGAGATACCGACTCGTCATCCAGGCCGACCATAGAGAATCACCCTGAAGGAATCTCCATGCCAGCTTGATCCCCGCCGCCATATATATATATATATATATATATATATATATATATATATATATATATATACGCACACGTAAGACCGTTGGCACACGGGGGTGAGGTCCTAGGATCGATCCCCGCTGGAGCGGCTGGGAGGCGGTGACCACGGCTCCCGGGCCAAGGCTGGCTGGGTGGCGTTGTCCACGGGCCTTGGTTTTTAGAAAAAAAGAATATATATATATATATATATATATATATATATATATATATATATATATATATATATATATATATATATATATATATCTTCCCAAATCTTGTTAATCGCCTAGGAGCCCCGAAATAAGTAACAATTAAGTTATGAGTCCCCTCGTTAACCAATGTATCGTGTATAGATGGAGGAGGAACCAGAGGAAAACATAAAAAATTGATTATTGTGCTATAAGTTCTTCAATTTGGGAAAAACCTAAACAATGTCTACTTTAGTCCTTTACATCGTGGAAATTTTGACCTAGGTCCCGTAGATCTTGTTATTTACCTACACAAGTCCTCAAATGTTAGCCTACACCAGTAAAAATTGTTGAGATACATGCACAAATATTCCATAATTACACTGTAGAAACCAAAATCCAGTAGGATCAGTACTATCAATGTATCAGCATATACTTGAAAAATGTAGGCATGAGGTACATTTCACGATTACAATGTCATGATGTTATTGAGATATATAGGCATGAGGTACAGTTCACGGTTACAATGTCATGATGTTAGCGTTCACCAGCTTACACCGACACATAACAAGCAGAAATAATATCCAGAAGGAACATGCACATTCACTCTTGGATAAACCAATTACACAACTAAAGCTTATTTTACTATTAATATTGGAGTGCTAACCATAAAAATTTAATATATTTATAATGTCATCACAAGCCTACCTATTGTCTTAATATCATAGCATTCATTTACATCCTTAATGATTATTGAAGCCAAATGATATCATAATTGGGTAGTTACAGTAAGACATTATCATTTAACATACTGCTAATAATCAAGCTGTCAAGACAAGCAATTGTAATGACATCCTTGCAAAGGTTCAATCCATCACAAGAAGCTGTGGATGAATCAAAGCAGAAAATTGTATCATGTATATTGTATAATCTTCTAAAAGATCAACATCAAAACTCTTGAATTACCTGAAGAGCCCGACTATGATCCCTCTTTAATTTGCCATATCATTGATCTTGTATGTCAGTATGATCGTGAATGCAACTCATCAAAGCCGATATTGCACTAAAGCCCTGAGACTAGATACATCAGCTTCTAGTGAATACCACGATCGTTAGAGGAAGTTTCGATACACAACACTTTGTGGCGAGCAAATCATAAGCGCAATGTTTGAGGTCTTCAAGGCAAAGGCAAAGGAGATTGAAGTAAGAATGGTTTGTTGTTACAAATCTTGTTTATATGGAGAACCAAAACTATAAATATAGCATAACATAGCATAATCTTGTTTATATGGAGAACCAAAAGTATAAATATAGCATAACATAGCATAGTATCCATTTGCATTCACTACAATGGCCTTATGAAGTGCAAGCTAAATGGCGTCACCACTTGGGTAGGGACAGTCAGGGGCGGACCCACCCTAGGAAGAGGGGGATGGATTCACTTGGTAAAATTAAAACCTCTCTAGCTACATTATGTCTATTTTATTGATATTTAGTAACTTTTTTTTGTAAATTCTATACAGTTCCCCAGTTAAATCCTACTTTAAGGTAATGTCAAACACACAGACACCCCCAACCAACCAACCACCACCACCCCTTCATTTCCCAAAAAAATGGTTTGAGTCCACCCCTGGGGACAGAAGATATTGATATTAACATGCTTCAGACTATCAAGCTGTCGATGGAGTGTGTATCCTACAAGCAATTGTAATGTCATACTTGCAAAGGAAAATCTTAATCACAAGAAGTTGTGGATGAACCAAAGCAGAAAATGAGTCATGTACAATCTTCTAGAAGATTGTACAACAACACTAGTGTTACCTGTAGAGCCTGCTTATAATGCTTCTTCATTTATCAGTCTGATTGTTATGGCACCTGAAGTTTCGTTAAATCCTTTAGATTGGAGTACATCAGCTTCCAGGAAATACACAATCATGATCAGAGTAGTTTCAACATTCAACACTTGGTGGTATCGAAATCATAAACAAGGTTAAGAGGTCTTTAAAGGAAAGGTAAAGAAGAATAAACAGCAATGGTCACCAATACAAGTCCTTTTATTCTTCTACGGAGAACTAAAAGTACAAATGTACACCATATTACTCTTACTTTCATCTCAGATCTCTTTTAATTCATATATTGCCATGCTTCAAATCCAGCTGTGAGTTCTTCCCCCTCTAGGAATTTTTGCCAATATAGCAGAAAGTGTATCAATTTGCATACTATCATAATCTCGTTGCAAATTCTTGATCTATATAAGATCAGATCCTTGCCAACTTTCTGGAAGCTCCGCATCTTATAGCTAATTGATGCTGCTGCTAATTGTCTGGCTGAGAAATCAGCCAAAAAGTTGAACAAAGAAGATATCATGTTTCCTTCACGGATGTTCTTTCAAAGCAAACAAGGAACTCAGTGTTCCCCTTGGCACCCTTTATAGGAGAACCTATCCAGCCCTTGTTGCAAAACCCAAAATCTTTTACACCCTTTGTTATCCTTTTAAGAACTTCCTTGTGCACTTCAGGATCTTTCATAATGCCCCATCTCTTAACTTGAGATTTACGAGCTTCAAACTGAGGTTTAACCAGTGTCACCAGCGTAGACTCTGTCTTCGTAACATTAACAACAGCAGGCATTACCAGGAATATAGAAATGAATGAAAGGTCTAGGGTCACCAAGTCAACTGCTTGTGGTAGTTTAGAAAGATATCTCAAATTTGTGCGCTCAATCAGAGAGACACGCTCGTTACGACGGATTTTATAAGATACCGGCCCAAAGCTAACAGAAAGACTCCCTAAAATACCTACAATATCCACACAACACAAGCCCATGCAAAAAATAGCAAAATGTCAGAACTGAAATATGCACAAATGGGCCATAATAAATGGTTGCACGAGCAAACTAACCAGCTTATATAATTAATAGAGTGGAACAAGAAGTGCTTTCGTCTCCCAATGGATGATAACCCTCCCTAGAAGTAACCAAAACTAGCTAAAAACACCACCATCCATATTTCTAAAATAAGATATGATGAAAATATCTTCATATCAACAAATCAATGTCAATTTCTACTGGCTAACAAGTCCCTTTACACTCATGCCTGCACACCAACTGCATCATAGATCAGTCCCTGGATAAGCCGCCACTTGGGGAAGCCTTCTTCCATCCATACTTCTGCTTTCCAATGTTGAATGGAACATATTTGTACTTGATATAGAACACAAGTATCGGCCAAAACACAGGAACATCAAAGATGGAGAAGGTCATCACAAAAGCCACCATGAAAGCTTTAGTTATGGCATAGCAGAACTTGATCAGTCTTATATATATATATATATATATATATATATATATATATATATGTATCAGTCTTCTATATGTATCAGTCTTTTGTATGTATCTACTATGAATCAAAAGTCTACAAAAGTACAAAGTCTTCGGATATATGACTGCATATATATTTAGTATCAGATCCTGAACTTCACATTACCAGTGTACCATGACTGCATATATATTAGAGCCCATGTCAGAGCAATCTGCTTCACATTATCAGTGTACCCTGATCACTGCATATACTTCACAAAGTCAAGTTTACCACTGCTTCACAATGACAGTGTACCATGACTGCTAGAGTGGAAGTATCAGCAGCTGTATCAGAGTATCGGTTCTTTGAACAAAGCTTTGAAACTAAAGGTAAAAGTGTAATTAGGATGAATCTTCCTTGGATAACATCGTATATGCATTCTTGGTACACTGTCTTGGTACACAAAGTCAAGGTTTGACTGGAATCATTATGTAATATAAATTTTAAACCACCAAAGTAACATTCCACATGAATTCGACAACAATTACTTGATTCATATCCCTTCTTCCTTTAACCATTGAGATTTTTTTTAGCGACAAGGGATTAGTAAAAGCTTCAAGTAGAAGGGCCTGGACATATGTTGCACGAATGCAACACGAGATATAAATTGGTTCACTGTAGATATTCGGACCTAAGAAGTATGAATGGTGTTTCGTCATTGCACAAACACTAGAACTCTATAATAAAGTAGGGCATGAAATCATGTCATGGCCATATCATCGTGTACCGAATTATATAGTATCATTTTTCCTTATATGACAGTTTCGGACCCATGTACCTACAGACTGGGGTATCAAAAAACAGTCATGATGCTTCAATCTACACCTAACCTAAATTCTGAGACCAAAGAACATAATATTTCATGTATCCATCTATAGTTTGGCACCTTTATATGTAAGTAGTTTATCTTAAAAATTCTGAGGAAGAACTTACTTATAATGTTATTTCAATTACAATTTAAGAATAGGGGTATCCTCTTAAAAAGATGACATGTATGATGATTTTGGACATACAGTGACCTCAAGCATATATTTCAGGTTTAAGACATGGGCATACATCACTTAAATTACAAAACAACATGTGATAGATAAAAGAGGACTTGCTATATCTCCATGTATCTAACATGCACAGAATTATAATAAAGAGATAAAAGAGGACTTACTATAGCTCCATGTATATGTCGGAACTCGGATTCTCTTCATTGCACGAGTCGTAGTAGAGAGAAATTTGATTTTAATGGCTAAGGGGCACTTCTTATAGAATTAAACAACTCTCAAGAAGAGTGTCGTAGAAGAATAAAATCGAGATATTGGATTAAATTCCATCAATACTTAATGAAATAAAGACCCTAATATAAGTAAATAGTTTTTAAAAATATAAAACACAAGACAAACTCAAATAATTTTTTTTAAAGAATCTGCCATTTGGTTTCGAGTCCCTTGACCCTAAAATGAGATAAAGTACATGTTATGCAGGATTTGGTATATGCTTTCTCATTATTATTTCATGAATGCTGTTGATTCAAAATGAGAATTAAATAAACAATAAGATATCTGATCATTCTTTTTGGTATATGAGGATTATATAATTTTGTTTGCAGGTATCAGGTTACAATAACAATGAAGGACTTGCAATTATCAAATCTGCCAAGAATATGGTGAAAGCAATAGTAGATGGCAAAAGAACCAAGATACAAATCTAAAAAACTGAACCAAAAATACAAAGGAAATAGAAAGAACAAACGGAAAGAAGAATCACCATGGCTTGCGATTTTTTTGAAATGGACTACGATCTCATCGGGATGACCAGTGACCTCGTCCGGGAGGCCTGTTATCTTGTCAGGAGAGGAAGGCTGGATATAAATCTAAAAAATTGAAAAAAAATAACAAAGAAAGATAAAGAACAAATGGAAAGAAGAATTACCTGGCTTAGATCTTGTCGGGAGAATCTCGTCGGGATCGCATCTCGGATGGCTGACGACCTTGTCAGGTCGGCCGGTCTGTGATCACGTTGGGAGATGAAGGTTGGGCCGGCCGGCCTGTGATCTCGTCAGGAGATGAGGTTGGGTTTGCGAAGGAGAGGAACACTTTCGTATATAAGGGGGGAGAGATGTTTATTGTTGAGAACGCTTTCTGCAATTCTATGAGATGCCTAATTTTTGAGGGCTCAAATTAGAACTTATTTAGAACGGCATAAATGTGTACCTATATAAATATATTTTTTATAAAAATTAAGATAAACTATATTAGGAACATTTATTGATTTGAAACATTTTTATTCCGTTCCACCACCTAGGTACAGATAATAAACGTTCCAAATTAAAAAATGCCTAGCGTTCCTAAATTACTATTTTGGTGTAGTGTAACTAGGCTTGTGATAACCCTAGTTAGTTAAAGTATCAAGCCGTAGTTCTTGTTTGGTCGTGAAATAATTGGATGGAGTCTAACCTGTCTAGTCTTGCCCTGATCTTGTTTCAGACTACTGTATGACTTGAATGCCTGTATTTATTTTACCAATAAATGGTGAGAATTCCAAGTTCTGTTCAGACGAAGGGTTACAACCCCGGTCCTTGTTTGGTTTACGGGTTATAACCTGGTTATCTGAATGGTTCCATGGTTATCTCGTCATATATCCTCCTGATGTATTTTCTTTATTTCCAGCTCTTACTTATTTATACCCTTGTGTTGATTGCTGGTTTTAGTTCCTAAGTGAAGCTTCCTTTGTGGCACTTGCTCTTCTGGGATCTGACCCAGCTGGTTTTGTATGGCCAGATTTCGGAGCAGCTCCGGAGGATCTACCGACCTTCCAGCCAGATGGTGGCCACTAGACGGAACCCTGACAACGAGTGGGTTTATTTTTGATCTTCCACTTTATTGTAAAAATATTCTTTTGAGACGTTTAGCCGACGAGCACCTGTTTAGCTCGATTGCACTTTACTTACTGTCTGCCTACGGGCTGTAACATGATTGACAGATCCTAGGGTTGATCATGTATGACTAAACTCTTGCTAGTCCTAACATTTTGTAACGACTAGCTTCATGATCAGCTGAATATGTAATGTTTGGGACGCCTTACTATTGTATATTTAATGATCATACTTCTTGTAACCTTTTACTTACTTGCTTGTGATTGAGACACTAGGCTTGTTCATGACCTTAAGAGACTGTTGGCTTGTAGATAAACCCTCATGTATCTAGACAGCCGTGACCATATAGCGAGATGGATTCCATTTCATATACGTAGCTGGCTATGTCTGCCCCTGCTCTCCAGTATTCTGGTTCTGGGGCGTGACAGCGATGTCGTATATATAATTGCATCAAGAAAGAAAATGTCATGTTGACGATAAGTCTAGGCAATCAAAAATTGTTGGAATAGCTTTCGATTGAGAATGATGTAGCTAGATTTTGAGTATTCGTCGGATGAGTGCTTGAATGGTTATCTTGGTCGACGATCGAACTAAAAATTTACCAATGAACTTGGTGATTCGGATAGACGATTGCGAGAATCGTACTATACACGAGGAGGGAACGATAAGGGAATAACTTACGAGTTATGTCGTTAGATTCGGATTCACAATTGCAATTGAGCTTACGTGAATCAAACTTATATTCGATGTTGTGAGACAAACAAGTATAGAATTTTGTTAGAAATTTTCTACTCGATAGGAATCGAATATAAGACGTGTCGTAAAGTCCTTCGTGTTAATGCGAATCGTTGCCTTGAGCACCGTCGCCTCGATGTAAACTATTGTGTCGGATAGATTTTGGCCTTTGAGCAATGTCAATTTAAAGTTGCGTCGGGAGAATTTAAGCACGGTGTCTAGGTAAGTAACCTAGCGGACGTAGTCCCAAATGTTGATAAGGAAATCGTATCGAGATAAGTTGCATAGCCAGACTTCGAAAATAGTTGGGAGGTGACTTCGAACGCAAGGCGTTGCGGAGGCTCGTTGTGATCGGATGCACAACGGCTTGATACGACATATAGAATTGATAGTCCCGATGAAACTTACGAAGTAAGAAATACGATTTTGAATCGCGTCGCATGCAGTGACTTTATTGAATGAATCACGTATGTATCGAATATACGTATGTGATAAAATTTCGAGAACAGTTGCTAAAGATAAGTCCGATCGAGAGTACGAGATGGCAAGCATAGGATTGAAATTACCTATTAGCTTTGTTCCAATTTGCTACCACTGGACTTGGTCGAAATACATATATCTTTGGGATGCCTTGAATATAGGTACGGATCCAAATCGAGTTGTATACAAATTCAAATCGAGCTGTAGGAAAGACTTTGAAATGTTAATGAAAAGCTTGTAAGATAGTGTGAAACTGAACAACATTGGTAGGACGAGATCGTAAAATGGTCTATAAAACACTTAGTCGGAGTGTTGATTTTGGTTCGAGGACGAACCTTGTTTTGAGTGGTATATTCTGTAATGCTCCGCTCCGCACGGCACATTACGCTGAGGCATTGACTCAAAGAGTCGCGTTGACCAAATCAAATGTATCGATACGAATCGATACAAGAGTTACGTTGTCCCAAGCAATACATCGAACTAAGTTGATACGAAGAGTTGTCTTGTCCCAAAGAATGCATCGAGTGAATCGATACGAAGCGCCGCGTTGCCCCGAAGGATAAGTGCGTTGAGATGGCTCAAAGATTCTAAGAAATCGAATCGACCAAGACGCAACTCCGAATCGATGCAAGTATTGATTTTAGTTAGTTTCATGTGCAGGCTATACGTTTACGCTAAAATATTAGAGGTCGGCATTCTGCCTTATTCAGTAAGGGGTCCGTGAAACCAAATCGTCGCCTTGCGGCGGGGTGAGACTTGGGCACGGTAAGCCAAATCGGACGTATAATTCAATGAAGCACGAAGTGCTCGAATGGCTAAGTCAGGAGAGTTGGCCGTGTAACGAAGTTATGAAATCGAGCCACGTCGGCTCGACGAAACGACAAGGTGTATCAACTCAAGATGGAAGGATTGACTCTTCTTTTTACTCCTTCATGCCTAAGTCATAATATATCATTGTATGCTAAGTTAACCTATCCACGCCACGGGCGTGGTCCGAACGGAAGATAAATTATAGTGTGTGTCGAACACTAGTTAGAACAATTGAAATAAAATGTGTATCAAATGTACGAGTCGCTATAGAACATTAAATATCGCCAAGGCGAGCGCCTCGGTGTGCAAGCCGCAAGAACATGGGATAACTGTATTCGGCGAGTGCCTTCGTGCACAAGCTATTCCGTGACTTCGCACACGAGTTAGAAGGCTAGAACATTGAAAGACAATAGACGAGCGTCCTAGCGTGCAAGCCATGAACATTGAACACTAAGGCATAGAACATGGAAATACGGTCGAAATGTGCCTATGTGCACGAGATCATAAAAGATGGCTTCGTTGCAAAAGAATACAATTATGGCATGAATGTGGCGGAACTGTCGGATATGACATGATGCCTCGAAAGGTGTTCGGGACCTTCGGGTCGTTCGGTTGACGAGCATTGAGTTGAGGCATGATGCCATTGAACATTGAAACGAAGTATGAAATGTAAGAACATAGAAAGCTAATGGAAGAAATACTAGATGATAAAGTCTGAGTCTCAGACTCAAGACTATGCTTGGTTATTTGAATAATAGTTCGTTGCTTGGTCGAATGGAATAGACTTGAGATAAATGTGATAATCTCCCATGCACGGGTGTTCCCTCGAACGGTTAAGTGTCGGGACGCCAGAACCGTTTGGCCTAGGAGGGAATGTATCTTTGATAGGCGCACATCCGTAAGACGATTAGCGACCGCTTAACGAGATATAAAAAGTTGCAAATGATGGTATGCAGCGGTAAGTTTCGGTTGTTTGGGATAGCAACCCAACCCGTGAAACGTCGGGCTACCCAATTCGAGAAAGAAAAGAAAGAAAGATAGAAAAGAAAGAGAGAAAAGAAAGAAAGAAAGAAAAGAAACGCCTTTAGTCCATTCCGACGCGGATACGCCAAGACCTTCATATAGTTAAGGAACGATGGGTTGAAAGTGTAGGCACGTATGTGTCCCGCATACATAGATCCTGCTTAGAGATGCACTTATAACATGACAGGGAAGGAATGTGACGTATTCATCTTGCGTCGGTGCAAGGACGAGTGCGTCGACTTGGTAAGAAGTCGCACCACGAATTAAATACGAGATTGCTTGCCTGTTTTACCTATTTAATTCGAATAATATGCTTGCCATGATAACATGCTTTACGCTTTCAAATATGCCATGAAATCTGTTGGCCCATTGGTCATATGGTCAACCTGATTTTAATAATTGATCAAAACTCTGTCTGGATATACGAAGCTTGTTGGGACATCTCAGCTCCTTGGACATTAGCAAGATTGGATATTCACTTCGTTCAAGACTGAAGATCTGTTTGCCTACTTGAGTCTGTATTTCCTATGCAATGTAATTTTCTTTTTATTTGAGCCTAGGAATACATTGTACACCGAGTCGTACTGGCAAATAGGCTATTCCCAAAAATGTTTTTAAAATGACCTATCAAATTGTTTACAAAAAGGTTTTCAAAAAGGTTTTCTAAAATCACCAAAACCTATTTTAAAAACCCTAACCTAACCCTGACAGAACTCGGCCAGAGTTCGGCCAGAGTTCGGCCAGAGTTCGGTTGGTGGCCGTTTTGATTTTGAATTCTCTGGAACTTGGTCCTCCTGCAGTTGCGGATTTGACCGAGATTTGCTCATCGAGTTCTGCCCGAATTCTGCCCGAATTTTGACAGAGTTCTCCCTTTAGAAATCCTATAAATAGAGAAGTATTTCGATCATTTCAATTCACTCATTCACTTTCAATCTTCTCTCTATCTAAAAAGCTTTCTGCCTTCCAAAGAGTTTTCTAGAGCTTTCATTTTCAGATCCCAAGCCAGTTACAATCCTCTAGTCGATTTGCCAGTACGGTACGGTCTAGAAGTTTCTGAGAGATTGTAATCAGAAGGCTTGATTGAAGAATACCTCTTCACATTTGAAGTTGGACGAGTTCTTCATATCAAAGCTCGCGTTGTAGAAGTTGCAAGGACTTCGTAAGAAAACTTGCAGTTTTTCCTATAGTGGATTCAAACTGGTAGCAAGAGTTCTACCGACTGGATTAGTCCTCAACAGAGGGATACCAGTATACATCGCTGTCTTTGCATTTGCTTTCTGAACTCTGCCTTTACTTTATTTTCATTTGTGATTATATACTGTGATTGTGTTGCTAACTTTTTTAATTAGCATTATTCCGCTGCCAACTCTATTCACCCCCCCTCTAGAGTATTACGCTTTACTATATCGTTCCTACAATTGGTATCAAAGCGGGTGTTACAGGTAAAGCAAGGTATAAGTGCTATTATTTATTTATTATTTATTAGATCACAGCACATCATATGGCTACTATGAAATTCACAAGTGAAGGTCAGGCCACAAACAGACCTCCTCTGTTTGATGGTACTAACTACACTTATTGGAAAACACGGATGAGTTTCTTCTTAAAGTCTCTTGATTTTGACTTATGGGCTATTGTTCTTGATGGCTATCAGAAGCCACCTCGTATAAATGTCGAGGGTGTTTTAGTTGAAAAACCCCAAAACAGTTATACAGAGGAAGAAAAGAAAAAGGCCAGTCTTGACGCACGTGCCATTAATGCTCTTTTTTGTGCCTTAGACAGAACAGAATTTAACAGGGTATCTACATGCTCAACGGCAAATGGTGTATGGAAGCTTCTCGAAGTTACACATGAAGGCACGACTCAAGTCAAGGAGTCAAAAGTCAGCAGACTTACTCAAGAGTACGAGGCGTTCAAAATGAAGCCAAATAAAACAGTCACACAAATGTTCGAGAGGTTCTTGGATATTGTAAACCCTTTGTCCTCCTTAGGCAAAGAATACAATAACCACGAAAAGATTCGCAAACTCCTGCGAGCTCTCACCAAGAACTGGATTCCGAAGGCTACAGCTATCATTGAAGGAAACAACCTCACCACAATGTCACTTGAAGTACTCATGGGTAAGCTACTCACTCATGAACTGGATCTACAAGATTTTGAAGAGCCTGCACCAAAGGAGAAGACTATCGCCCTCAAGGCTCAGCACAGAAAAGCTGCTGAAGATGACTCAGACAGCAGTGGATCTGACGCTGAAGATCAAGCTCTCCTAGCAAGGAAGTTCAAAAGATTCATGAGACATGAGAAGAGAGTCAAAGAGAACAACAGCAACAACTGGTACCAAGAAGATGCTGTCTGCTATGGCTGCAAGAAGAAGGGACATATGAAGAAGGACTGTCCCATCAACTCATCATCGAGCAAGAAGAACAACAGGTATGAAAAAGGTAACCTGAAGAGATCAACATCCCGGAAATATGCCAACACCAGCATATGGCATGAGAGTGAAGCTAGCGACTCAGAAGATGAACATTCAGAGGATGCTGCAAACATCTGCTTCATGGCAATCGATCAGGTACCTACTGAACCTGTAAAAACATATGATGACTTTACCTTTGAGCAATTAGGAGATGCCTTCAGTGACCTGATGCTTGACTACAGGAAACTGCATAGTAAATATCAGACCGCTAAGAAGGTACTCAAAGAGTACAAAGGAGAAATAGGAAGACTTACCGACCTAATAGCTGAGGTTAGAACTAGTGTTAGTGAGTCTGGTGAGCTTTCCTCTATAAAGCTCTTATTACACGAGACTAAACAGTCATCCGAAGAGAAAGATAAGATTATAGACCAATTGAGAGAAGATCTTTCAAAAGAAAAGAAAAGTCTTCAATCTGCACAAATCAGAATGGAATCACTCACTTCTGATTATACTAAGTTATATGACACTTCCAAAAGGTTGGAAATTAGGTTAGGAAAACAGCCTGAGCCTGCTGCTTCCTATCCTAACACGTGTCACTTACCGAAAATTCGGAACATTCCCAAGCCAAACACTGTCAGACCAAACCATATAAAACCTTTACCCCAAAAGGTTAAGCCCAAACATGATCATAGGTATGCATTCTTCTATACTAGAAAACCTAAACCTACCAACCATGCACATCACTCTGCTTTCAACACTCAACATGCACAATGTCATTATTGTGGCCTCATTGGTCATATTTCATCTGTATGTAGAATGAGAAAGCTAGTTGATTTAAATGTTTATGCTTGGATACCTAAAGCTAACAATTCAGGACCCTACAAGAAATGGGTACCAAGAGTTTCATCTGCAAACTGTTTTGTAGGTAGAACACCCTTCACATGCTAGAAGCAAATGGATCCTCGACAGCGGTTGCTCACGGCATATGACCGGTGACGCTACTCTATTTGCAACACTGTCGAAGAAGAAGAAGGAAGGTTATGTTTCCTTCGGTAATAATTTGAAAGGGTATATTATTGGTATCGGTGATGTTGGTAAATCTCCCTATCCCGTGATTAAAGATGTCTGTCTGGTTACCGAGTTGAAACATAATCTGCTCAGCATAAGTCATCTAGCTGATCATGGTTATGGTATCAACTTTGGCAAAAGACAAATGTACTATAGTTGATAGCTCAACTGGTAGTACTATCTTTGAAGGAATCAGGGAAGACAATATATATGTTTTCTATCTATTGGAAGAAGCTAACATTTCAGGTAGATGCTTAATGGCCAAAAGTGATGAGAGTCATTTATGGCATATGAGACTCGGTCATGCAAACATGGATACAATTTCAAGATTATCCACAAAGAAGTTAGTACGCGGTTTACCGGACATAACATTCAAGAAGGATTCGGTATGCAGCCAATGCGAAAAGAACAAGGCTACCAGATCCACATTCAAGTCTGTAAATGCAGTATGTACTACTAGACCTCTACAATTGCTACACATGGATTTATTCGGTCCTAGCAGAGTTGCTAGCCTCGGAGGTAAATTATATGCATTTGTAATTGTAGATGATTTTTCTAGATACACGTGGGTATATTTCTTGACACGCAAGAATGACGCATTATCCGAATTTGTCGCCTTTTACAAGAAAGTACAGAATGAAAAAGGTTACATGATCACTCGTATTAGAAGCGATCATGGAGGCGAATTCGAGAATGCTGATTTCGAACAATTTTGTGACACACACGGTTTTATACACGAGTTCTCCTGCCCTAGAACTCCACAACAAAATGGAGTTGTGGAACGTAAGAACAGAACTCTAACCGAAATAGCCAGAGTAATGTTAAATCAATTTAGCCTACCCAAATACTTCTGGGCTGAAGCTGTCAATACAGCTTGCTTTGTGCTCAATAGAGTTCTAATTCGACCCAAATCGAAGAAGACTCCATTTGAGTTATGGTTTGATAGAATTCCTTCAGTTTCATATTTTAAGATATTTGGCTGTAAGTGCTTTATTCTTAATACTAAAGACAATTTGGGAAAGTTTGACGAAAAGGCCGATGAAGGTATATTTTTAGATTATGCGGCCAAGAGCAAAGGATACAGAGTCTTCAACAAACGTACCATGATCATCGAAGAGTCAATCAACGTCACTTTTGATGAAATGAACCAAATGACACTCGATGACAGTGATGAAGATCTGCCTATATCAAGCTCAACATCAGCTGAACCTGAACCAAGCTCTGCACAAGCTGAACCCCCTAGAGGAGATCCAGGAACCAGCTACCTACAGAGTCTACCGAAAAGGTTAAAATTCACAGCTGATCATCCACAAGATTTGGTAATTGGTGACATTACCAAAGGAGTAAGCACTCGATCATCCAGTAGAGATATTATTTCTAGTGTTGCATTTATTTCACAGCTAGAACCTAAATCTATTGATGAAGCATGTAGTGATAGTTTCTGGATAGATGCCATGCAAGAGGAATTGAACCAATTCGAACGGAATCAAGTTTGGGAACTTGTTCTCAAGCCTATTGATCATCCGGTCATTGGCACCCGTTGGGTATTCCGAAACAAACTGAATGAGGATGGTTTAGTAACTCGTAACAAGGCTCGACTCGTAGCTCAAGGATACAATCAAGAAGAGGGTATCGACTACGATGAGACTTATGCCCCAGTTGCAAGATTAGAATCCATTCGTATGTTATGTGCATTTGCATGTTTTCATGATTTCAAACTTTTTCAAATGGATGTAAAAAGTGCTTTTCTAAATGGATTTATAAAAGAAGAAGTTTTTGTTGCACAACCTCCGGGTTTCACGGATTTCAAAAATCCTGACCATGTTTTCAAGTTGAAGAAAGCCTTATACGGTTTGAAACAAGCCCCTCGTGCTTGGTATGATCGTCTAAGCTCTTTTCTACTTGACAACGGTTTTACAAAAGAAAAGGTTGACACTACACTTTTTATTAAATCTTTTAATGGCAAGCTGCTTTTAATTCAGATCTATGTTGATGATATCATATTTGGATCCACTGATGAATCTCTTTGTCAAGAATTCTCTAAGTGTATGCAGAATGAGTTTGAGATGAGCATGATGGGAGAGCTGAAATTCTTTCTCGGATTGCAAATCAAACAAACCGACAATGGGACGTTCATTAATCAAGCCAAGTACACAAAAGATTTGCTAAAGAAGTTTGATCTGGACAATGTCAAACCTATTGGCACTCCGATGGCAACTTCAACAAAGCTTGATTCTGACGAACAAGGCAAGCCAGTCGACACACGTAAGTATCGAGGTATGATTGGTAGTTTACTTTACTTAACTGCTAGTCGTCCAGATATAATGTTTAGTGTTTGCTTGTGTGCACGTTTTCAAGCTAACCCAAAGGAATCACATCTGTCCGCAGTTAAGCGTATCTTCCGATACCTTAAAGGCACTTCTTCTGTCGGCTTGTGGTATCCCAAATCCAAATCCTTTGACCTTATTGGTTATTCGGATGCAGATTTTGCTGGATGCAAGGTTGATAGAAAAAGTACTAGCGGTACATGTCATTTCTTAGGCAAGGCTCTAGTCTCTTGGTTTAGTAAAAAGCAAAATTCTGTAGCCTTATCAACAACAGAGGCTGAGTACATCGCCGCAGGACGTTGTTGTGCTCAGATTTTGTGGATGAAACAAACCTTAGAAGACTTTGATTTATTTTACACACATATTCCCATTTTCTGTGATAACACTAGCACCATTAATTTGACTAAGAATCCTGTATGTCACTCTCGTACTAAACATATCGAGATTCGGCATCATTTTCTTAGAGATCATCATCAAAATGGAGATATAAATCTTGTATACATAGATACTGATAATCAATTAGCTGACATCTTCACTAAACCTCTAGCGGAAGATCGCTTCAATTATTTACGTCGAGAATTAGGAATTTTGGACGTCAATAATATTAATTGATTTTATTTTATGTTTTTATATCATTATGCAAAAACTGTGTTAGAGACAAGCTAATAAAGAGTCTGTCTATCACCACAACTACGGTTGAAGCAAAGCAGTATTTAAGAGTTCCCCGGTGAACCTCCGCCAGCTGGGACAGTACTCCTACAGCTAATCTGAGACAGCTGCTGTGTAACGATATTTAACTCATTAAATATTATTAATTATGTTATTTGAAAGCTAAAATAACTAATCTTTGAATTAAATATTTGAAACGAGTCAATGAAAAAGAAGTAGCTAAATCAACTTGAAAGAACCCTACGCGAATTCGGCCAGAACTCTGACCGAATTCGGCCCGAGTTCGGTTGAGGGTATCTGCGTATATATCCAGAACCCGAGAGCTCCTTCTCTTCCATTGCTTCCATATTTCCAACCAGCAGCTACAGCCGCCCGAAAATCCTCCAAACCCTAGGTATTCACCAACCCATTGCTCCCTATCTACTTGGTGAAATCCTTCCAAACTTTGGAATCGTGCGGAGATCATCCTTCTCTACAACATATCCAATTTTTGTGAGGTATAACTCTCTCCTTCTCTACTTTCAAATTTGTGCTTATTTATTTTAATGGCACCTAGATTTAATCCGTCTAAGAGGAAGAAGACTACTCCTAGTGAGGAAGGGTCCTCTTCGAATCCTCACACGGATTCTTTGTTTTCGCCAGTCCAAAAGAGCGACGGTGCTTTCGATGGGTTTTTCTTTCAAACCCTCGATCAAGCTTTATTATGGTACGGTGACTTTTCCACCCGATCCATATGCAGCGGCGCTCCGGTTAAATGGACGATATTTCCTGACCATCGTCACTTATTTGAGACATTAGGGTTACATTTGCTTGTTAAACTGTGCTTCCCAATTGCTACTAATGCCATTAGATTGTTCTATTGCAATCTCGTAGTTAACACTTTTGACGTGAGCACACGTGTTGGAGGCATAGATATTGAGTTCAATGATGTCCTCCTAGCGAAGATTCTTGGGATTCCCAATGAAGGTGAACCGCTAGTTGATATCACGGAATTCGAGTTCCCCGACGGCACTACACTCACGAGTTTCAAAACGGAACTTTGTGCACCTGACAGAGTACGTTCTGGAAAGTTTAAGGCTAACAACCTTAACTTGTTCAACTACGTATTGCATCGCATCATCTACTCTACTCTACTTCCTAAATCCACTTCCAAGGATGATGTGACTTCGCTTGAGCTGTCCGCTATGTATCATCTTATCAAGGGGATTCCTTTTTCCGTCCCCAAGACTATTATTCAGATGATGGGACGTTGTCGTGCAAGAGATCGAAATCTCTCTTACGCGATGATTCTCCCTCGTATCTTTCAGCGCTTTGACATCGATCTATCGACTTGTACTCAGGACTCTGAGCCCAAGTTACTCCAGCTTTCTCGTCGCAGCCGGACTGCTTCAGCTCCACCTCCTGCTCCTCCTACTGCACCATCTCCACCACATCAGTCGTATGCCATGACTTTTGAGGGCATACATCAGCACCTATCTGCTTTGCACGTCTCGATGACGGACATGGCTCGCGAGCGTGAGTTCCGCGATGTCACCCGTTACCAGGCGATGGCAAACTCCTTGGTCGATCTGCGTTTTGCACAGACTGGTCACTCTGCCGCTTCCATTCCTCGAGATCCAGCTTTTTTGGGTTACCGCTGTGAGGATGAGGCTGTCCATGCCTACTTCCAGCCCGGTAACGCCTATGATTGGTATCGTGCTCCTCGAGATTATGTTGGCGAGTTCTATGCTGGCGCCCCTACTCATCCTACTGGCGCTGGTACTTCTGGTGCTGGTACTTCCGGTCATGTTGGCCGTGCTGCTGATGATATTGATGAGGATAGTGATGATGAGATCTGATCTGATTACTAGTGACATTCTACTGTATACTTAGAAATGCTCCGACATTCCAAGTTTTTATCATTTATTTTTTTTATTAGTACTTTATAGTTTGCTATCAGTATTTCTTTTATCTTCATGGACATGTTTTTGATGTTTCATTTATGACATCTCAGTTTATTTCAGCATTTTGTTTAGCACTATCTCTTTTTACTGCTTCTTCATTACAAACTGCCTGTGAAATAGCATGTCTGAGATTTCTTTTATGTTTTGAAGCAATACATGCCTGTGATGATAATTTGTAGCAACTTTACATGCCTGTGATAATAATCTCTAAATTCTTATTTCTTTTATTTTCTCGCTATTTGTTACTTATGCATTCATTGCGGGGGAGTCTTCTGCTTTTAATGCAGGGGAGCCTTCTCTTGTGCAATTATTTTGCTAAGTGACAAAGGGGGAGAAAATTAAAATGATCTAACATTTTTTTTGAGTTATATACAGGTTATGAACAATTTGTACTTTTTGATATTTTTTGAACACGCTTGAACTAGCTTCATGTTATATTATTCATAGTTTGTCAATTATCAAAATGGGGGAGATTGTTGGCCCATTGGTCATATGGTCAACCTGATTTTAATAATTGATCAAAACTCTGTCTGGATATACGAAGCTTGTTGGGACATCTCAGCTCCTTGGACATTAGCAAGATTGGATATTCACTTCGTTCAAGACTGAAGATCTGTTTGCCTACTTGAGTCTGTATTTCCTATGCAATGTAATTTTCTTTTTATTTGAGTCTAGGAATACATTGTACACCGAGTCGTACTGGCAAATAGGCTATTCCCAAAAATGTTTTTAAAATGACCTATCAAATTGTTTACAAAAAGGTTTTCAAAAAGGTTTTCTAAAATCACCAAAACCTATTTTAAAAACCCTAACCTAACCCAGACAGAACTCGGCCAGAGTTCGGCCAGAGTTCGGCCAGAGTTCGGTTGGTGGCCGTTTTGATTTTGAATTCTCTGGAACTTGGTCCTCCTGCAGTTGCGGATTTGACCGAGATTTGCTCATCGAGTTCTGCCCGAATTCTGCCCGAATTCTGACAGAGTTCTCCCTTTGGAAATCCTATAAATAGAGAAGTATTTCGATCATTTCAATTCACTCATTCACTTTCAATCTTCTCTCTATCTAAAAAGCTTTCTGCCTTCCAAAGAGTTTTCTAGAGCTTTCATTTTCAGATCCCAAGCCAGTTACAATCCTCTAGTCGATTTGTCAGTACGGTACGGTCTAGAAGTTTCTGAGAGATTGTAATCAGAAGGCTTGATTGAAGAATACCTCTTCACATTTGAAGTTGGACGAGTTCTTCGTATCAAAGCTCGCGTTGTAGAAGTTGCAAGGACTTCGTAAGAAAACTTGCGGTTTTTCCTATAGTGGATTCAAACTGGTAGCAAGAGTTCTACCGACTGGATTAGTCCTCAACAGAGGGATACCAGTATACATCGCTGTCTTTGCGTTTGCTTTCTGAACTCTGCCTTTACTTTATTTTCATTTGTGATTATATACTGTGATTGTGTTGCTAACTTTTTTAATTAGCATTATTCCGCTGCCAACTCTATTCACCCCCCCTCTAGAGTATTACGCTTTACTATATCGTTCCTACAAAATCGACCCTGAGGAGAATATAGCAAGATCGTAAGCTAAGTTGCATGATTCAACATAAATAGTAAAATGTCGATTTCGAAGGAAAGTCTTTTCGTCAGTACATACGAGGACGAACGTACTGATCCCCACCAGCTTTCATGCAAGGTGCAGGGAATGAATTGCTCGCGGCGAAGCTTAGCTTGATCGTACAAAGGCTTGGAATGCCGAAGCGCATTGAAGCGTACGATCACATTGACGCTCGGACTTGCAACATGACTGATGCGGCCGAGATATAGAAGGCATGATGTTTGGAAATGTAAAATCCTTTGTGGGCAAGAGAGAACCTGAGTGTTGTAGCCAACCTGGCAAATTTAGTTGGGCTATTGAAAGCCTTTCTAATCTCAGTTCGAATATCAATAAAGAGAATTGTTTCGTATACTCTGTTTTCCTTTCGTTGCTAATATCAATTCAAAGATAACCATTTGAGAACTTGTCATCTTGTCTTGCACGAGCGTAACTCCCGGCTCGTACGGCATCACGCCCCCTACGAGGACGATGATTCGGGTGATTCCGGGTCGGGGCGTGACAATATCCACCGCTTCCTTATAACCGACAACCATTGGCCATGCATTATTAAATCTAAATGGCTTCCTTCGGGTCGGAACGACACCACTCAACCGGATCAAGATAGGCATATGGTTGCTTGTACCACAGGAGATGCCTTCTGTTCTAACCGCGGGAAACAACTCGATCCATTTATCGTTGCATAAGACCCTATCAAGTTGACAGACGACTCTATTGGAAGATGAGCTATTGCACCATGACCAGATATAGCCTACATGAGTCATGCAAACCAATCCAGAACTAAGTAAACAATCCTGAAAGTCTGCAAGTATCGGGGCCGGTACTTGCCTTCCTCCTAGCTCCTCCGACTCCGTTAGCATTGCATTAAAATCCCCGTACAGAACCAGAGGGATTGTATCCTTTATTTTCGCAAAGATCTTAATTATATCCTTCCAAAGTTGGAATCGCTTTCTCCTGTCGTTGTGACCGTAAACGGCCCCTAGAACAATTTGAAGGTTGCCGCTATTTGTTAGTTGCAACAGTATGAGTTTATCTGACTGAAATCTAACCTGTCCAGTCCAGATATGAACGTCCCACATAGTCCAGACGCGCGCCATTTAACACTCATCAAGATTGTGAACTGCTTCCCAATGAGTAGGAGTCCTACTCGTTAGCCTGCTCGCCACTTTAATTTTACTCTCCAGTATAGAGACTATCGAGCAGTTGTGTTGGTATATCACATTGGTAATCTCTCTCCACCTGCCAATCGAGTTAACCCCCCGAACATTCCATGTGATTATAGACATGGATTAAAGGTTAGAGTGTCCTGATATTCTTCTTGACATGTAGCACTAGCGTATTCTTCCAATATTCTTTTGTCTCCTGAATATCCTCCTCCGTTATTTCGACCATTTTTACTCCGTCTATGATGCTAGTTTCAATGATTGCATGTCTAACTCCCCTTGTACTGTCGTCGGTCTGCATATCTCCGTCTGCATATCTCCGCCTATGAGATTGGTGTACTCTGTGACTTGTTGGTAGAGGACTGTTCCTGCCTTTGTGAAACTGCAGGCGTATCTTTAGCACCTGTTGTCTTCCCCAACGGTCGCACGCCTCGACCTGCATGTTGAGCGCCTCTTTCCTTCCTGGCCTGTCCCTGGCGCCTTCCCTATGGAGCCTGCCCGTATCGATACCTCCTCCCCCCGCCATTAAAGCCTTCATCACGGCCCTGTTGTCCTCTTGGATTCAGCGGTTTCGGCCTACGACGACGTTCCACCGTGGTCCAACCACCCGCTTCCTCCCTAATGTCACCCTCCCCTGGACCTCCCTTTCCTGCTCCAGCGCCTGAGTCCGCCGCCGTGCTCCCAGCGTCCCGACGACCAAGATTTCGCTCAAACCCTAAATCCAGAGGGACTCCTCCAGCCGCCGCCATTATTTTCTGCAACACAATATATATATATATATATATATATATATATATATATATATATATATATATTGTTGTAACTCATATGGCTCTTCATTTCATCTCCTTGTAACATACAAAAGACCTTTGGCCTTTCGTTTCTTTATAACCCCCAACCTCTCTTCCTATATAAAGAGAGGTTGGGATAGCTTGTAAGATGCACTTGTGTGGTTGATAATATAAGAGAAAGCTTCGTCTCCGTGTGTTTGAGCTTTTGCCTTACGACACGTTATCAGCACCTTGCTCGTGCAACGCCGGAGACCCGACGTACCAATTATTTTCTCACTTTCTTCCACCGTACGGTAAGAAAGGTAAAAAAAAATTTGGAAAATTTTTGATAGCAGAAATATATTGTTCATGTTGTTACAATATTGCTGTTGTTTTGGACATCAAGAAAATGAGATATTTGCTCTCTTCCAATTGATTTACATTCATAAGTATGATCAAACCTTTTTCATCTAGGTATTGCATGACATAACATGACAAATGCTATATTATTTTTTCACAACATTATATGAAATGAGATTGAGAAGTGTTTGTCAAGTTTCTTTTAGATTGCATGTGAATTTTGAATTTTTGAATTTGGACATTTGAGTTGGTGAACCCAATACATAATTCATTATACTGTTATCATTTCCTAGTTGTTTTAATCCAGCTTTTAACATTCTGTTAACAGTACTAATTTGCTTTTATGTATAACTTTGCTATAATCTAGCCTTTAGCATACTAGTTTTTTTATAAAAAAAAAACATATTTGTTAGTTAATTTCTGAGAAAATAAATTTTTGATAGCAAATTTTCATGTTGAAAAAGAAATTTTAGATGCTAACATTTTTTTTGGTAATGATGGATTTGGAGCGCCCCGGCGAGCGCCTCAGTGCCATCTGCGCCCCGACAAGCACCTCAGTAGCATTTATTTTCTTTATGTTACTCAGTGAATTATTGTAAAAGATGGGTAGTAAAAATTGTATTTTTTTTCTCGCTATTTTTTTGGCGTCGCTTCATTAGACGTCAGAAAAATAGTTGATATTTTTTTGGTGCCGCTTGCTTAGGCACCAATTCTTTTGTGTGCTGTTGCTTGCTTATGTTGTACGTTTTTTTGCGTAATTACGGAAAAAAATAAACTTGAAAAATTTGAAAAATGTTTTGGCTACATAAACAAATTCTGGCATCGCCAAATTTGGGCTTTCCAAAATAAAATTTTTGGCTAATTTTTTTTCAAAAGCAACGCTCATTTTGAGCACGCACTAAATTGTCACCTATTTTGCACTGTTCGCAAATAGTGTGAATTTCTTAAAAAATCTTATTTATTCTTACATTTGAAATTTTTTTTTTACGAAGTCTCTCCGAATAGGCTCACCTATTTGGGTATGATGTCAGAAAGAACTTGGGACTTGGTTCTTAAGAGGTCCTGGTGACCCTCCTCCCTCATTTTCCCGCCTGGTCATATTCACGTAGAGCTACCGAATGGGGTTGACCGAAAATTATTATTTTCTCAAATTGTATTTATACTTATGTATTTTTTCAAGCAAATAATTTGCCTCTATATCGGCCCGTCGATCGTTATAAGAGGATTTTTTTAACAAAAATAGTTTTTTCAAAACCATTGTTTTATCTACAATTGTTTGTTGTTACTTATGCAAACCAAATCCATATAAACCTGTCGTTTTATATGATGACTGATCAAGATTTTTCTCCTGTTGTAGAAAAATGTCGATCAAGATTGATTTTCCCATCCTTGAAGCCTCTGGCAAGAACTACTTGGACTGGACGCAAGACATCCAGAACCATCTAGATGCGCAGGGCCTCTTGGACGTCATCTATAACGAGGAAGAGCATGAAGTGGAAGTCACTCGCTCAATGAACGCCAAAGCGATGATTCTATTCCGCTGGCATTTATCTGACGCCATGAAGGCGGAGTTCATTGAAATTTCCTCGCCGAAGACGCTATGGCCTCTCTGAAAGAGCGCTTCGACCACCAGAAGACCATTTGGCTACCTGAAGCACGCCATGACTGGTTGAACCTGCACTTCCAAGACTTCAAAAGTGTAACTGATTACAACAATGAAGTCTGCAGGATTCGATCACTTCTCCAATACTGCGGTGAGATATTAATCGACAGTGATCTATTGGAGAAAACATACACCACATTTCCTTCCACTGACAACTTGCTCCAGAAGCAATACCGTCAGTCTAAGTTCACCAAGTTTCCCGAGCTCATCATCCAGCTTTTACTAGACGAGAAGAACAGTCTCATTTTAATGAGAAACAACAATTCTTGTCCTGCTGGAACAAAGGCAATTCCAATACCTGATGCAAATGCTCTCCGTGGACCAAATCCACGGTGGAAACGAGACAAGGGCCAGTCGTCCCAACCAAGGAACAGAGGCGAGTTTAAGTCTCGCCACCCAAAGCGAGGTTCTAACAAGAACCAAGGACCTTTGACTCCTAGGCAGTCTCATGGTAAGAACCAACGGGCCAGTCGTCCCAAAGCGAGAGTGGAAAGCCAAGCGCCTACTCTCTGCTACAAATGTGGTGCTTATGGTCATATGCAACGGACTTGCAGGGCGACCCCCCAAGAATTTGATAACTATCACAAGGTGTCGGGCCGAAGCAAATCTGGTCAACGAGTGCGAAAATCTAAATCTTGAGACCCCCGATTTTATAGCAGAAATGGAAGAATGAATCTCCACTTTCTTTCTATATTTGATCTAAGTCATAAAACTTTTGGTGGTTTGTATTTTCTGTTTTCTCGATAAATTAAAGTTCTATTTCGAGCACTTTCCTCAAACGTGTAACAAACTTTAATTTTCTTTACTTATAGGCATGGACCACGGGGCAGTAGATTGTCTGGTTGATAGTGGAACGACTCACACTATCTTGAGAGATAAATCATACTTTATCTCCTATACGTCTAAAGTAACCTCAGTGACAACCATTTCGGGACCCTCAACCCTTGTTCAAGGTTTTGGCAAAGCCCGTTTTTCGTTATCCAATGGTACTCCCGTTGAAGTATCAGAGGCCTTATATTCTCCAAGGTCCAGTCGTACCTTACTGAGTTTTAAGGATATTCGAGAAAACGAATTTCATGTTGAAACTGCTCGAGAATATGGCTTCGAGTATCTTTTATTACCTCCACTCAGTACGGCCAAAAGCGTATCATGGAGAAGTTGAAAAGTCTTTCAAGTGGTTTGTATCTCACTACGATACAACACATCGAGAGTAATCTCATCATTCGCCGTGCGCCAGTTGATGAGAGGACTTTTATGCTATGGCATGACCGGCTGGGTCATCCGGGTCAAAATACGATGCTTCGCACTATGAATGCATCGCATGGGCATCCTCTTGGAGGAAAGAATTTCGTTATAAATCCGAAAAGCCTTTGCCAAGCTTTCTCGATTGGGAAGACGAATCTCAAGCCGCTCCATGTGAAACCTATGAGATTGGTTTCTCAATTCCTTGAAAGAATTCATGGAGATATTTGTGGACCAATCCAACCAACATGCGGACCATTTAAATACTTTATGGTTTTGGTTGATACATCGACTAGATGGTCACACGTAGTGTTGTTGTCCACCCGAAATACAGCGTTTCCTAAACTCCTCGTCCAGATCATTAAGTTAAGGGCTCACCATCCGGATTATCCGATAAAGTCTATTAGACTTGATAATGCCGCGGAGTTTACATCGAAGACTTTTGATGACTATTGCATGACTTTGGGAATAAATCTTGAACACCCTGTTGCGTATGTTCATACCCAAAATGGCCTAGCGGAAGCTTTTATAAAGCGACTGCAAGTGATAGCACGGACCTTGGTTATGCGCACCAAACTTCCACTATCTGCATGGGGCTACGCAATTTTGTACGCTGCAAATTTGGTCCGTCTGAGGCCCATGGCCACCCAACCACTTTCCGCATACCAGCTGGTTACTGGATGTGAGCCTGACATCTCATATTTACACGTGTTTGGGTGCCTAGTCAATGTTCCAATTGAGCCGATAAGGCGTTCAAAATTTGGACATCAGAAGCGACGGAAAATATATGTCAGTTATAACTCCCCGTCCATCATTCGCTATTTAGAGCCCTTGACAGGCGATCTCTTTACCGCGAGACACGCAGATTGTGACTTTGATGAGGCAATCTTTCCGTCGTTAGGGGGAGAAATGCACGCTAACGTTGATAAGGAACAACGTGAATTAGCGTGGCATGTGCCCGCTGTTGCTCATCATGATCCCTCCTCTGCACATAGTGATAAGGAAGTGTAGAGGATTCTAGGTCTGCAAGATATTGCAAATCAAATGCCAGACGCATTTAGCGACCTAGCAAAAGTCACGAGATCAATTATATCTGCTGCAAATGTGCCTGCAAGGATAGACGTCCCTGAGAGACGCCATGTTCCTGTGAAACATGTTGCTCCGGTCGAACCCGCCGAGCAAAGGACGCTGCCATCGGCCGTCCAGTCTGCCGCTATTCCCAAGAAGAAGGGAAGACTGGTTGGTTCCAAAGATGTTCTGCCCCGGAAGCGGAGAAATCTTGTTAAAAGTGTTTTGCCACATGAGATCATTAAGGATCACGACGATGTATTAGAAGAGCGCATTCCAGATGAAACTCCTATTCCTAATCATACCGATAACCTCAAAATATCCGTCGAGTATGCTAGCTTAGACGATATTTTAAAGCGAAATAAAACTGTCATCGATGATGTGTTCATATACTCAGTGGCCACTGACATTATGAACAATGATGACATGGAACCTCGTAGTGTTGCCGAGTGTCAACGACGAACGGACTGGTCACAATGGAAACAAGCAATCCAGGCTGAACTAGACTCCTTAGCGAAAAGAAACGTGTTTGGACCTGTTGCTCCAACACCACCCAATGTTAAACCAGTTGGTCACAAATAGATTTTCCTAAGGAAGCGTAATGAGAGAAATAAGATTGTGCGATACAAGGCTCGCCTTGTGGCGCAAGGCTTCTCACAACGCCCTAGAATTGATTACAAGGAGACGTATTCTCCCGTAATAGACGTTATAACGTTCCGCTACTTAATCAGTTTAGTAGTTTCCGAAAAACTGAATATACAGCTCATGGATGTGGTCACAGCCTATCTCTACGGGAATATGGACACAGAGATATACATGAGAGTCCCTGAAGGACTAAAGATGCCTGAATCAAGTAGTTCCCGACCACGGAACGTGTTCTCGATTAGACTGAGGTGTTCGCTATATGGATTGAAACAATCCGGACGAATGTGGTATAACCGCCTAAGCGAATACTTGATCGGTTTGGGATACATTAATAACGAACTTTGCCCATGCGTGTTCATAAAAAAATCCACTTCAGGTTACACAATCATCACGGTCTATGTAGATGACATAAATCTCATAGGAACCGAAAAAGACTTGTCAGAAACTGCTGATATCCTGAAGAGGGAATTCGAGATGAAGGATCTTGGGAAGACAAGGTTTTGCCTCGGCCTACAGATCGAGCACCGTAAAGATGGAATTCTTGTCCATCAAGCGAACTACACCCAAAAGGTGTTGAGACGCTTTAGTCATTTTGACGTTAAGCCGTCCGCTACTCCCATGATCGTCCGCTCTCTAGACATTACTAAGGACCCATTTCGTCCAAAGGAGGACGACGAAGAGATATTGAGTCCTGAGTGCTCTTATCTGGATGCAATAGGCGTTTTATTGTACTTGGCCCAATGTACTAGACCGGACATCTCGTTTGCTGTGAATTGTCTAGCTCGATACAGTACCGCGCCAACACGCCGCCATTGGAATGGCATAAAAGATATTTTTCGCTACCTTAAGGGTACTACGGACTTGGGCTTGTTCTATCCCTACGCGGTTTTGAGTGAGTCCAACGCTCTTGGCACTCGAAGCAACGCGACCCTTGTTGGCTACGCCGATGCGGGATACTTATCTGATCCGCACAAGGGGCGTTCCCAATCTGGTTATGTCTTTACCATTGGGAACACGGCAATTTTTTGGAGGTCTCGTAAACAGACCTTAGTGGCTACTTCAACGAACCACTCTGAGCTACTCGCGCTCTATGAGGCGACTAGAGAGTGTGTATGGCTTCGAGCTGTTATTGGCCATATTCGAAGTACATGTGATCTTCCATATGACCCAGATGAACCTGTTGTCGTCTATGAGGACAATACCGCTGTTATTGATCAAGCAAAACATGGTTACATCAAAGGGGATGCTACCAAGCACATATCGCCCAAGTTGTTCTTTACACATGAACAACAAGCGCTTCAGAAGATTGAAGTGCAACACATTGGATCGGAGAATAACCGTGCAGACTTGTTCACCAAGTCACTACCAAAACACTCGTTCCAGAAACATGTCACAGCGATTGGACTTAGGAAGCTTTCAGAGCTAGCCTAAGTGAAACATGTTTCCTGTACCCTGTTGTGTGCATGTGAGGGGGAGCGCCCCAACGAGCGCCTCCAAACGCCCTGTTGTGCGTATATCCCGCGTCCTGTCGAGTGCGAGTGAAAAGGGAAGCATCCTGATGTATGCTTGTGTACTCTTTTTCCCTTCGACCAAAGTTTTTCCCACTGGATTTTCTTTGGCAAGGTTTTTAACGAGACACAGTTCAAATCCCTTATTCACTAAGGATTATTATAATCAGGGGGAGTATCCAGTTGTATACTTCTAAACCATCGTGTACTCTTTTGTCCTTCGATCAGCGGTTTTTCCCACTGGGTTTTCCCTGACAAGGTTTTGACGAGGCACCTTTGCAATGGTTAGTTTACCCCCATCACACTGACCTGTGTGTACTCTTTTGTCCTTCGACCAAAGTTTTTTTCCCACTAGGTTTTCTTTGGCAAGCTTTTGACGAGGCACAAGTAGATGGTCAAACTTGAAGATGCAAGCTACAGACAGACGAAGAAACTCAGAGATGTTTACAAGCATAATTTCTGGAGAGCCAAGGGAGAGTGTTGTAACTCATATGGCCCTTCATTTCATCTCCTTGTAACATACAAAAGACCTTTGGCCTTTCGTTTCTTCATAACCCCCAACCTCTCTTCCTATATAAAGAGAGGTTGGGATAGCTTGTAAGATGCACTTGTGTGGTTGATAATATACGAGAAAGCTTAGTCTCCGTGTGTTTGAGCTTTTGCCTTACGACATATATATATATATATATATATTTTTTTTGGAAAAAGGGTAAATTTTATTCCACTAACATCGCAATAAGGTTACAACATAAAGGTACAGTCCCAACTCAGGGGGACATAACTAGTACATCCGACTCAATGTTATGAAGGATGCCCACTGGTGGGGTGGACAGTCTCTCATAAATGCGCCGGTTCCTCTCCCTCCAGACATGCCAAACAGATGCAGCAAGCCTCAATCTAGCACGTCTGGCCCAGCCTAGTGGTTAAGAGAGATGCATGCGGCCCAAGTGGTCAGGAGTTCGAGTCCCAGTGGAGGCGAGTTCGCCACAATTTACCCATTGTTTCAAAAAAAATATATATATATATATTCTTTTTTTTTTTAAGCAATGGGTAATTGTGGCGAACTCGCCTCCACTAGGGTTCGAACTCCGACCACTTGGGCCGCATGCATCTCTCTTAATCACTAGTATAGAGATTATTTGCTATATATATATATATATATATATATATATATATATATATATATATATATAATTCGATGCCTAAATTGCTACCCATGCTCTGCCCATGCGTTTGCCTTTACCATTGATGAGTATGGATCCTGCTTCATCGACTGGAGCAACGTAGTCAAATACTAATGGGTCTCGATCATCCGAAACTGGGTCTCTATCCTACTGTGAGTACACTTTAGGGGTATTAGAGTGATGCCTTTGCTTCTCCTACACCTTAGGGATATGAGACTAGATATGGAACACCTGGATGGACCATAGGTAGGTATGTACAAAATCCTGAAACATCACTTGAAGGAACACGTCAAAATATTAATCATTTGTTGGAACAGGTAGGGATGCTAGGCGGTTGGCAGTTGGAAAGCCAGAGTAGGATATGTTTAGCGGGATCTACGAAACCCACAAAGTAGTGGTTGCTTATTTGTTTTTTGTAAGAATGAATAACTGGATTTGGATCCCTGGATATAGATCTGGATCACTAGGGGCTTGTTCAGGATCCCGCTCAATAATATATATATATATATATATATATATATATATATATATAATATATATATATATATATATATATACACATTGTTAAGGAGACATGCCATCAAGAACATGAGTCTGAATCCCGTTGATAAAAAACACACTAGTAAGTGCAACTACTGCCTAAAATTGAACAGGAACGTAAGTCAAAAAAAGAAGGGACCTAGTGACATAAAGGATATGGCGATGATGATGCTATACCACCCCCATTTTGTTTATATAACAACGTTTATATAGTCATGTTTCTAATTATTCCCTGCTTCATGTTTTTGGTTGCACTTATTTTGGTCGGTTACCTAGATTTAGCGAGGCAATTCGTCCTCCAGGTATGTTTCTTGTGTTTTCCTTGGGTATAATCAGTAATGGAGCAACTATAATTGAATTAGCTCAACATGTTACAAGTATATTATAAAGCATGTAATAAACTAAACATGATGCCAAGAAGCATTTGATAGCAAGTAAAGAGAAAGATGTCTAACAGGTAACAAGTAACATGTTGCATAGTGATATCTAGGTAAGATATAACTACTCTAGTGTATATGGAAGCACAACTTTCAACACATGGACATGCCAAGGGGGTAAGGGTAACACATTCTCATGAATACTAGAGAATGTTATAAGAATGTATAATACACATATTAAAAGAACATCACAAGGGTATACAACATTATCACATACACAAGAACGTCATACGCAGAAGATCCATGTGCCTAATAATTGTACTTCTCTCAAATTCAATATCTCATGACAAGAACACGATCAAAATATCATATAGGAACAAGTAAAACAAGAAAGTAACAAGTATCTCACTCGTGAGTGTGCTATAAGATATGGGTAAAGATAAGCATGCATAGTCTAATTACGATAGAATATAACAATAAATGTGAAACATATTGCTTATAGTCCTTGTATGAACCTTCAGACGGATTTTTTTTGACAACATTGACAAACGAACCAATGCTATCCGTGAACTACCCACGAGCTATGATCCACATACATCCATCAAAGTCCACAAACAACCAAAATCATACAAGCAAGACAAATTAGGTATATTGCTTATTAAGTATGTTATGCCGGTCTAGGTTGCTCATCAACTAAGTTAGCTAGGTTGTATATTGGCCAAGTCATCTAAGTCTAGGTTATTCTAGTCCATCTTAACTTTAATTAACTAATTTTAATTTTGAACCAATTTTAGTTCTTTCTATTACATTTGTTTATTTTATTGGTTAAATAGTTTTATATTCTATAATTTATATTCTATAATTTATATTTGAGATAGTGCATTGGTACCACACAAAGCTCGAGTCATATTGCTATGATATTCTTGTAGTATTATGGTATGATTCTGCTATGATTTGTGATTGCTGGTTTCATTAGAACTTCTTTGTAGTATTTTGTTATTAGGGGATTGACCCCCTCTGGTTTTGTATATTTCATAGTAGAGTGTTATGTTATCTTTTATCTAGTCTCTTATTGGCATTTTTCGAAGGCAAGTGTTGGCCCTTATTTCAAGAGCATGTTTCCGAGTCTTTAGGCTACGTGATTATAGTCATGAGTGATTGGCTCTTCTGCTAGTATTCTATATTTGCGATGATAGTTTTATTATCATATTTTGTCATAGCATTCAGGACACCTTACAGCTTCTCATTAAATGATATTCTTGTTGTTTCTTGTTCATTATGAGTTGAGATATAGGAATTGTTAATAGGCTAATAGGATTGACTAGATGGTTCCTAGTTAACCTCCTTTATCTTTTAGGGTGCTTGTGCACTCCGTATATGTAGTTGGCTTTGTTATGCCTTTGTTCATTGTATTTCAGTATTGGGGCATGATAGAGGCCACATTGTCACATGCTCTCTTATTATTCATGTTTACTAGTATCATGATCACCTAACATTACCGTTGGGTCTACTATACCACCTTCCCCGGGGATCTTGTACTACCTATTTTACCACCTTTGCGTCGTGCCACTCGTCTGCTTCACTCGCATAATCGTTTGACTCTCTTTACCACCTTGGCTCCTGTACTTTAGTCTCTCTTTTTTTGCTGCTAGCCCTAGATGTACTAGGAGGTTGCCACCATCTGAGTGGCAGGTAACCATGTTTGAGGAGTTAGATCTTTGGAGGATACAAATACATAGGATCTTGTGCCATTATCCATTGGCACGTGTCCTTTTAGCTACAAGGTGAGTGTACACGATCAAGACTTTGGTTGATTGTACCAATTATAGGTACGTGATTAGGTTAGTTTTTTGTGGTTTTCTTCAACAATATATTGTTGATTATGATGATTCTCCTCGAGGATACCTTCTCTTACAGTAGAAGCTCGTTGGTGGGATACTTGATAGAGCATAGCTTACAAATACTTGCAAGAAACCTACGCCTCTTGAGTTGAATCTCAAGGTGCATTTTGATGATGGAGATAGCCTTCAAGATTCGTCTCGGTATAAACATTTAGTTAACATGTTTATTTACCTCACTATCACTCATCTTGATATCACCCATGTTGTACATATTGTCAGTTAGTTTATTTATGCGCCCGTACTACACATTATACTGCTCTATTGTGAATTCTTCGCTATATACGAGACACTAATACGAGACACTACTGGCTTTTGTCGGCTTATAAATGATATGTCAACATTTGGCTTTCGTCGGCTTATTAGTGACACGAGTCCTAGTGTTTCTGGTCCTACACCTCAATACTACTAATGTTCATATTGCCTGCAATTCTATGTTTCATGAGAGGACGAAACATAGAAGTTGATTATCACTATGTTACACAACAATATATTCTAGGAAGTGTCTCGCTACCTGCATGTTACTTCTCAAAAGTAAATTATAAACTTCTTCACGTAGGCGTATACAGTTCAGAGGCATTCATATTCCTACCAGACAAACTCTCCATGGTTGATCCTTGTGAGTTTGAGGGGGTGGGGGGTTGGTGGGGAAGGGGGGGGGGGGGGGGGGGGGGGGGGGGGTGGGGAGAGGATGGGAGGTGTATTAGAGAGTAGAGAGAGTAGTAGTATTAGGGATGTAGTCCCATGCCGGCTGGGAGGAATGCCTCCCTCCGACTGACAGGCTATATTTATCCCTTGATGGCACAATGCCCAATTCATTCCATTCCATTTTACTTCTTTCCATACTCTTAACATGAACAAGTCTTAACTAAAGAATATATAAGGAGATCCATGTGTAACAACTTATTTCCATGTCTTTTGGTAGAGAATGTGCTTTTTCATTACGTATCTTGTTTGTAGTTCATTACATTTTCTGTCATTTGAGTGGATAGAATTTTGGGAATCTATCAGTTATAATTACAGGAATCCATAATTAGCAGTTCATGTAGCCAATGTCTTTGTTTCTATGTTTTTGGTAAACATAGTGATTTGGCATATTATCCTGTTTGATAACTTTCTCATTTGAGATGTCTATAATTTAAGTGACTTGACTTGGTGATTATATCTTACACCAAGTCATAGTTCTCAGTTCACGAGGCCACGGTAACTGACGAAAAGCTTCAAGAGGAATGGGCTGTCTCGCTGAAGTCTCCTGAAGATGTTTATGAGGTTTTTTTTTTTTCTGTTGCCTACATGATGTGCTTTTGCCACATAAATACTTGCTTTAACCCTTCTCTTCTAATGCATTTGATAGAGGGTCATGAACTATTGCCTAGGAAAAATTGAAAGTATCCATGGTAAGAGTTAGATGGGCTCCAACCAGAGAAAAATGTAATAGATGATCAATTGGGAAACATTAACTTGAAGGGCTTTCTTACTATCAATAGCCAACCAGAAGTTAATGGAGAGAAATCCTACTCCCTTGCGGTTGGCAATTAGTAAACAAGAATGTCTTTCAGCTACTGGGTCTGGGCTAGATAACACTTGTTACACTTTCCTCCTTGACTAGCCTTGTTATGTCACCACTCCTATGACAGTTTCTTGATGTGTCTTGTACCCAAGAGCAGCTTTATTATTTTCTAATTTTGCTTAAACCTCATCAATGTTTTTTTAGATAATAAACTTCATCAATGTTGTAGATGTAGGGAGGTCGGGTTCATATTAGATTGGCTTTTGTTAATGTTGGATTCGGGAACATTTTAAACGTTGGATATCAACAACTATGTAATATCTTATATGTGCTAAACATACAAATCATATATTCAAAAAATGTTGGATATCAAAAAATATGTTCCTAACTAATGAAGGATCGATCTCTTTCCCTATGGAGAAAGGAGACCCAAGCTCTGATTTTTAGGTAAATCTGTAAAAAGTTAGGGTTTTTTTGGAGGCAAATTTGACACAGAGAGAGAGAGAGAGAGAGAGAGAGAGAGAGAGAGAGAGAGACTCACACCAGAGGGAGCAATCTTATTAGAGGCTAGGATTTGTGGTCATTGGGAAGGCAAAATAGGGTTGGGGAACGAGGTAATGAGAAGATCGAGAAACAAAGAGTTAAGGGTTTTATTTGGGTTATTGGGTTAACATATAGGATTTCAAAAAACAATCCCTTTTTCCTTAAGAACGAACTGGTTAAGTACATAACCAGAATGAACTAATTAGTACTAAACCAAATTCATTAACTATACCCACGGCTTAACATATAAAACCGACTTCTGTAAAATTCAGTCGACATTTATGTTTCTTGTGTTGGCTGACGTATCTTTAGGTTGATATGTTGGCTGATTTTAACCAAAACGATATAATTTGCTAGTCAAAAGTGATATGTTGGCCAGTATCTAGGACACTGAACGTCATACATAATTCTTGAAATATTGAATAGGTTATCAGTATAGAAATATATAAATGTCTAACAAGACTGTAAAACAAGCCTCACATGAATTTAATACAATTTTGCATAGGTAAATAGTTTAAATAGAAATAAATGATCTTCTAATAAGATTGTAAAACAGGCATAATCTTCAAATAATTCAAAATGTTGGCTCATTGTATAGTTAGTAAATCGAAATGTGTGGCTCACTGTATAGTAAGTCCAAATTCAAGCCTTCTCCAATCAGTTCGGGTCAGCAAGGGCAAGAAGGCTCCACTTAAGAATCAACATAGTTTTGCGGGCAGAATGTCAATCCGATTTCAACCCTATCATTTGGGGTGAAGTTCATTGCCAAGTGAGGTATGAGCAAGAGGTTCTTGCCATATAACCAAAATGGTCAGTTGGCTGGTAGAATACACATACCTTTTCGGTCATGCAGTTTAAGCTCATGCACCAAAGAGCATCTTCCAAGTTCAGCTAGACTAGCAAAGGGTCTAGAAAAAGTGGTAAGTGATACAGTTTGTGATAGGGAATTTTCATCTCTCCCTATGACACAGTACAAGGGGAATACTAATGACATTCTCAAGTTAAAAATATTAAGAGTAACGTGTTGTTGTTCAAAGATTTATGGAAATATTACTTACATTTACGATCCTTTGATGCATAACTTCATTTCTCTCACTTCATTTTATCTCATTTGGGTTTGTTTATCAAAAGGCCTATCTTGAATTTTTCTGTTCGAAAGACAAGTTAAACCTGCTGGTGGAGAAGTGCAAGGCTTTACCATCTATATTGCCACAAAGAAAGAAGGGGAATGTGTCTCCAACATAGGCCCAAGTGCAGTCAATGCAGTGACATGGGGTGTCTTTCCTGGCAAAGAGATCATCCAACCTACTGTTGTCCATCCTGCTAGCTTTATGGTGTGGAAGGACGGGGCCTTCGAGATCTGGGCGAAGGGTTGGGAATGTTTTTTTCCCGAGGAGGATTGCTGGAGCAGGTAATTAATACTGTCCCCTAATTTTGTTTAATTGCATTTGATATTTAGTTTCCTTCCCTTCCTATGTTTTTGAGATTCAAGAAAGCTAGATTATTGGTATTGCCATTATATAATCCATACTAGTATCTAGAAGGTGGATTATGTTGTATTGATAATGGGGTGTCTATGCACAAGCTTTTAATTTCCCGGTATAGTTACTTTCAACTGACAGGTCTGATCGTCTCAATTGCAGTTGCAATGGAGTTACTTCTTGGTAAGTCTGGTTGACGATGACTATATTCCTGGGGATCTGTTTGCATTTATAGAAAGGGGAGTATTTCTTAGTCTGGAAAGCCTACCCCTGTCTTTAAATGTTTGCGAAATCAGTCTTTTGAAGGCAGCATCAAAAGTAGATTATACCTTCAGAACATGGCTTGCCTTTTGTTTCAGCCGGCATTTTCATTATCCTCCCTCACTATGCCAAGAGGGATATGAAATCAGTTTTACAAATGTTTGATGTATGCTATTTATTGATCTTTTTTACAATAAAATGGGAGGAATATAAGCATCATTACTTGTCTTCTGCAAATCGTCCTGTACTAGATCTCTTCCTTTTAGCCCGATTCTTTTTAAAGCCGTCTAGTATCTTAACATGGTGGCATAGAGGCACCCTTTTCCCCACAAGAAGGCCGAAACCATTATGTTGACCAATCTTCCGTATCTAGTCATCTTGTTGTTTCCTTTAAAGGGTGATCTTGGGCTCGATTGAGATAAAACTGTGATTGACTGATTATCAACAGCGTGGATATTTCTGCAAAAGGTAAAAAAAAGAAGTTAGACTGAACTAAACATCGTTGTAGCAGTATTGGTAGCTAGCCTACTGGAATCTAGGTTATGTATGTTTTGAAACCCAGATATTTAGTCCCCATATCATGGAGTAGCTAACCATCAATTCTTTATGAAACTCTTAACGATGGAATGTAGAGTAGCTTCCATTTGAAATTAGAACCTAGATTATACATGGATTGGAATTACTCAATCTGTAATTGAACACAAAAGATCAATATAGTAGGATTGGATTAGACTTCAAATGATCAATAAGTAGTAAGGCCCCTCATTGTAATAAGAAACTACATGTATACTCAACTTTTTAACGTTAAATTTCATAGTTTAACCTAGAATATGGCTATTTTAAAAGCGGTATGAAACTACATTAGTACCATCAACAGGATCTCGTAGTACTTGGAAAGACCTTTGATACATCTGAAAAAGGTGTTGCACCAAAAAAAGGGCATACCTGTTCCACAAGGCTCCCGCTTAAGTAAAATCGAGTCAAGATACACGTAGCCATTACCCCCCCTCCCTACACATATGGAGAGGTGTTTTCCTCAACTGAACCAACATCCTCCAATATGCAACCAAAAGCCCCCTAATTACTTGCAAATTATTACATTGAAGAAAATAGGGTATTAATTGGCATGTTATACAAATAAATGAGCTTCAGCATGATGGACTTGTGAATTTCATAAATCTGGAACAGAGAAAAATCACACTTTCATTTCACGGGAAAAAATGTTGGAAAAAGAAAAACATTTCTCGTAATTTTTGTTGCATACAACAGCGTTAAACTGCCTGTGAACCTTAACAAGTATGTACCAAACAAATATGTCAAAGGGAAAAAAAAAGTAACAGAATTGGAAAAAAGAGTATTACACTATTTTGGTTCAACTTTCGGCACAAACGAGTGCCCACCACTATACTCAAATGCATCACTGCCCACATCCTTTCTTGTCAGTGTGTCGCTATAAACATCAAGAGCACCCTTACTCTTTCCAAAATCTGTAGTTGATGAAGCCGCTGAGGTTGGGTTTGAGTTTGATCCTGAATCCTGCAGCATCAACTCAATTTCCTTCACGATTTCGTTCATTGTAGGGCGATCTGCAGCTGATTCCTCTACGCATTGCATTGCCAATTCCACGAACCTCTTGAAACCTGATAGATTTGGTTTGTTTTGGATTGTGGGATCCATTATTTGCTTTAGGCCGTAGCACTCTTCATTTTCGTCCATCGCCATCCTCACCTCACGAACGATGTATTTACCCTTCTCTATCGGTTGTCTCGCTGTTATCAGTTCTAACATGACCACCCCGAAGCTATAAACATCGCTCTTCTCTGTCAACTGCTGAGTCATGTAATACTCAGGATCTAGATAGCCCTGTAAAGATGAAACGATTAAGAAAACCAGTGGAGTATGAATAAATCAATTATCGTAAGGAACAAAAATGAATAGTTATGTCGTACCAACATAGGAAGATGGTATCCATATCCGTATCTAGTTTTTACGTGTACCCGTGTCTGTATTCGTACAACATATGTGACTAGTTTGTACCTATTTGAAAAAGTTTGTATCCTGTACCATATCGTGTCCTTATCCTTATTCGTATCCATGCCCATATTCGTGCAACATAGGTGAACATACAAGCTTTGATGCGAAAGAAAAATTAGGAAGTTGGTAAATGGATTTATGAAGCTTAATTAGATACTCACCAGTGTCCCCTTTACTTGAGTGGAAACATGCCCCTTCTGAGCATCTGACACTAACTTTGAGAGACCAAAGTCCGCGACCTTCGCATTTAAGTTTTCATCTAGAAGGATATTGGTAGACTTGACATCTCTGTGAATTATGGGAGGATTAGCGAGTTCGTGAAGATAGGCTAATCCTCTTGCTGAGCTCAAAGCAATTCTGAGTCTCTTTTTCCAGTCCAATTGTATCCCACTTTTTCCTGCAGTTGGTAATAACATAAATAAGTATTATGTTAGGAAGCACGGGCACTCAAAAAATGTGGGACGCATCGAACACAACCCAGACATTCCAAAATATGCTAGGACACACCAAAATAGGTTTGTCCGTGTTGTCTAGTCCTTGCCGTGTCGTATCAGATTATGAGTCATTTGACATATATATATATATATATATATATATATATATATATATATATATATATATATATAGTTTTCAATAGCAAACCTCTCAAGCTCTCCCTCAGCGTTCCGTTGGGAATGAACTCATAAACCAGCATCTGCTCGCCTTGCTCAAAGCAAAAACCTACGAGGCCGACAAGGTTCTTGTGGTGGACTCTGGACAGCAACTCGATCTCGGTCTTGAACTCGAGGCCACCTTGCGTGGATCCTTGGCCTGCTCGCTTGATTGCAACCATTTGGCCGTCTGAAAGCATTCCCCTGTAGACCTGAAAATGTGTGTAAAAATGGACTCAGATTGTGCGAAAAGGTTCGTGTGACAGAGCCTTGATTTGTCTGCAAACAGGAAGATTGCCCACCTGTCCGAAGCCGCCTGAACCTATCTCGTTAACTTCTGAGAAGTTATTGGTGCTCTTTTTAAGTTCCTCGAAAGAGAACCATCTTGATCCTTTCAGTTGTGGCACGCCACCGACTTCTGTACCTCCTGATCCCCATGAAGCTGGAAGGTTTAAAAAAATCAATAATTAGATAAACATTAGGGAGAGCTTTCGAAATTGTACAAGACTATGCATTTAGTTCAGATATGTTGCACAAATACAAGAAAAATGGTGTTTGTTATCGTGTCTGTTCTCGTATCTGTGTTTCTACTCATGCAATATAGATAACTAATGTTGTACCTAATTGAAAATTCACGTATCTATGTTTCTACTCATGCAATATAGATAACTATTGTTGTACCTATTTGAAAAGTATATCTCGTATCTTGTCCGTACCGTGCAACATAGGACTCCAGGAGAACACTTATTGATGATATTGGCAAATAGATGAACAATACGCTGCTTTAGGAACAACCAAGGGATGGTTTAGTGGTAACACTAGTAAGAGGGGAGGAGTGGATGTGTAATAATCATGATTTTCGACCACAAAATTTCCATTTTTTTCTTTTAGCTGTTTATTAAAAAAATAAAATGTGTTATCTATTTCATTATCATTATTATATTGTTATTTGTTAATCAAATTACTAGATATAATTAACTTCCTAATTATATAATTTTTTTCCTAATTACTTAACTAATTTCTTCCCTAAACAACATTTCCTAATTAACTAGAAGAATAGATTGTGTGTCGAATTTAGTTTTGACCTCGATCGTGCTCCCAACTTCATTTTTTTATGTGGTTTGTCTCTATAGTCTTGAAATTTCTTCCAATCTATTTTCACTTTCGCTTCGGTCAAGTTTTGATCTCTATTTTTTTGCTACGTGTGCAACCTTGTTTTGTGTGTCGTTTGTGCATCGAGCTAAACGTGTTATGTATGTACATACTCGTTTTAGACCAATGAGTGCACCCAGGATGTCCAATACATCAGTACCACAAGTTAGTAAATATACCATAAGTTATTTACAAATATCATAAGTTAGGTACTAATATCACAAGTTAGTTACATATATTATAAATTAGGTATTAATAGCACAATTTTAGTACATATATCACAAGTCAAATAACAATATTAAATATTATTATTTTCTTTTCTTTTCTTTATGAGTTGAAATTTATGAAAATTGACATGTGATGTTGGTATTTAATTTAACTCTCTCTCTCTCTCTCTGTGTGAATATAGACTAAATTATGGTTACCAAGAATCTACAACTGCTAGAACACCAATCTAGTGGGCCTACGACAAGAAAGTTGTGGACAATGGTAATGCGATGTAAGAGTTGAGCTGACCCATTAGTGCAGGAAACAAGGGTAGGTGCAAAGTCAACCGAGGCCGGGGGAGATAGATTGGCAGAAGATCTGTCCCATGTCGATAAGACTCGGCAAAGAGAGAGAGAGAGAGAGAGAGAGAGAGAGAGAGAGAGGTCGGTATGGGACGCGTCGGCTTAATGGCCAGAGATAGC
This sequence comes from Iris pallida, assembly GCA_029216955.1. Lineage (NCBI taxonomy): Eukaryota > Viridiplantae > Streptophyta > Magnoliopsida > Asparagales > Iridaceae > Iris > Iris pallida. Next base: position 10,777,175 of record JANAVB010016599.1, on the reverse strand, counting down.
AAGCATTGACTGGCGATCAGTCCCATTCCGATATGACTATGCAGGGGCGGGCTAAGGATTGAGGAGAGTCCTCAGGTAGTGGAGCATTGGGAATAAAAGCAGAAACTATTCACCTAAGATGAGCACGTGGACGAACCGACACCCGTCCACACCAAACACGGTCGTTGACTTATGCAGAAAAATAAAGATCACACACTTCAAGGCAGAAACATAAACAAATTAGGTGGAAACCCCAACCGGTAAAAAAATACCGAAAAAATGATATCACTACTAAATAAGATTATAAAGCTTTACAAGATCGCTACAACTTTGTAACCTCAAGAACTAGAAACAAGGAGAACACAAGAAATCTCCAGAGATTACACCCAAGAATATCGAAGAAATCCAATTTCTCCCTCTCTTTCTTTCTCTTAACCAATTGGTGGCCGCCTAACACCTTTCCCTGAGCATAATTAATTCATTAGACAATGAATCCTTTGCCCCTTTATATATAGCACGTCATGTGTCCATATACAAAAATCTAATTCTATTTAGGCATGACATACATTTTCATATTTAGAACTCATTGACTAGGTAGAATTATGACTTTGCTTCAATCCTATTATTATTAGGATTCCTAATATGAACTATTCCTAACAATCACCACATTGGATCATATTCAACATCTAACTCAACAAGTATCTAGCAACTTATATCCTTCAATCTTCAAACAGTACTCTCAGTCCCACTAACCACCCCTCTCCATGGTGCACCAGTCGCCTAGTAGCAAATTGACTCTGAAATCGAGTCTAGCTCGAATTCACATTTTATCTATGCTACATCGCCTACCTTAGAGTTCCGAAATAATTGTCATCGCACTCGGATTAATAAATCTGAGTCGTCGTTCGTGATCCAAGGAAGGTTGACCAATTGCAAATGAACTATCCTAGATATCCAACTCTTATTACCGCATAAATCATAGGCGCACCACCTTGAAGATTATCTCCTACCAGCCGATAAATATTATCATACTTCTCTCCCTTCATAAGCACAGTGCAACCACGTATCACCCTTATAACTTCAGCTCTCGCTGAAAAATCATAGCTTGCAGAGTCTAACGTGTCCAACGATATAAGATTATTGCACATCTTTTGTACATATCATACCCCACCAAGCTTGCGCACCATATCTTCGTGCATCTTAATATCTATTGTCCTTCATTGACGACCTCACAAATCGAGTCATTATCCAAGCGAACAATATTAGTCTTCTTCAAAGAAGCAAAGCAAGATACATCTGAGCAAATATATAGCGAACTAGCATAATCCAATATCTAGTTAGGAGTAGCTTCCTTATCCTGGAAGATCCTAAGCAGATTGTCCCAAGTGTCATCACATCCTTGTGCTATCATTGCCGCATCTTCATTATCCTTTTTCTTCTTCGCACGTTACGGACAATTTCTTTTGATGTGGCCAAATTTCTTGTAATAATACATGCGTCACCCTTCTTCCTTGATGCCGATCGAGATCGTGCTGCTCTCGATCCTTTGTCAAGAGTCCTTTCTCTTTCGTCTTCCACCATCGCCAATTGTTCATATTTAGAAGCAACACTTTTCAATAATTGATTAGATAAAAGTTATGCATTGATTTCTTCCAACTTCACCATACCCTTCTCTTATAGAAGCATAGTTACCGTGTGCTCGTATGAAAAGGGAAGCAAGGTAAGAAGCAATAGGTCCTTGTCTTCTTCCTCCACTTTTGTACCAACGGTGTGAAATTGGTCCAAAAGACCTTTAAACACATTCAAGTGTTCCAGTAGATTTTCACATTCCTTCATTCTCAGGTCATATAACTGCTACTTCAAGTAGAGCCTTGTTGTAACAAACTTTGACATGTACAACCTTTCAAGCTTTTCCCAAAGTCAGACTGCAATTTTTTATATCTATTATGTTGAAGAGAACATTATCGACTAAACACAGCCTGATGGAAATAGTAGCCTTCATCTCCATATCCACCACTCGTCATCCTCTATTGTCTCTGGCTGGCTCCTTGAAATTTTTCCAACAAAACTTTATGAAGGCTTTATTGCACCAAAAGATCTTGGCAAATGTTAAAGGCCACCCTCAAATTACTAAGGGCCACCAACTTAAAACTTCCAAAAAATTACAAATTTGTCATTTTAAAAACACTAAGGGCCACCCGCTTCTGTCAATCGAGGACTGCAGGCCTTGCCTGCAGTCCAAATTGAAGACAGGCAATTGAGACAGAATATGGTCCATCCCGACGACCTCCCCTCCGCCGTCGACTCCCTGTGCAGGTCCGGCTCCTTCGACTCGGCGTGGTCCCTCCTCCTCTCCTCCCTCCCGGCCTTTTTCGTCCTTTTCTGTCGATACTCCCGCCGCAACATGCCCACCTCCGCCATCCGCTCCTTCAGCTTCCTCCTCAGCAACCCCAACTCCTTCGTATCTACCGACGATGAACCCCCGCCGCTCGACCTCCTCCTCGACGCGCTCTGTAAGGAGGGCCACGTCAGCAGTCGAGACGGCGGATCTGGTCCCCCCTTTCGAGGCAGTTGAGGCAGAATATGTAGCGGTCGTCGTCGGAGCCGGCGGGGGCTTCGTAGGGGAAGGGGCGGTTGGAGGACGGGTGGTCGGCCAGGAGGAAAATGGAGTGGAGGCAGGATCCGACGGTGGAGGGGAGGGGGGGAGGGGAGATCGGAGGGCTGCGGGGAGTTGGGGGAGAGGCGGGGGAGAGGGTGCTGTGCTGGGGCTTCGGGTCGACGGCGGCTGGAAAAGGGAGGCTGTCAGCTTGCTCCTCTTGGTGGCCCTTAGTAAATCACTTAACAATAGGTTGCCCTTAGTAAAAATTGGAAATGGTCATGGTTGCCCTTAGTAGGATGGTTGCCCTTAGTAATTTGGGGGTGGCCTTTAACATTTGCCAAGATCTTTAACCCTTCTCTACAATAGTCCGAAGTTTCATTTGTTATTGAACTTTTTTTTTGCAAATCGTCCAATCATTGTCATAGACTTCGTCGTTATTGTCGATCTTCTGAATCTTCAAACAAAGCTCTGATACCACTTATTGGGAATAAAAGCAGAAACTATTTCTCAAGATAAGTGCCCACGACAAACCAACATCCGTCCACACCAAACACGATGGTTGACTCATGCAGAAAAATAAAGATCACACAATTCAAGACAAACACACACAAGAATTAAGTGGAATACCCTAACCGATAAAGACCTACCGGAAGAGCGACATAACTACTATATAAAGTTACGAGGTTTTACAACTTTGCTACAACTTCGTAATCCCAAATACCAGAGAAAGTACACAAAGCGAACACAAAAAATCCACAGATATTACACCCAAGAAGATATAAGAAACCCAATTTCTATTTCCTTCAATCTCTCTATTTCTTCTCTATTTCTTTCTCTCAACCTATTGGTGGCTACCTAACATCTTTCCCTGTAATTCATTAGACAAGGAACCCTAAGCCCCTTTATATATAGCATGTCATGTGTCAATCTATAGAAATCTAATCCTATGTAGACATGACATATGTTTCCATATTTAGAATTCATTGACTATGTAGGATTAGGACTTTGCTTCAATTCTATTATTAATATGATTCCTAATATGAGCCAATCGTAACAAGGAGTACGGTACCGACAACAAGTAGGACGTGAGATCGGTCTTCCCAGGCAACCAATGGAAAAAAGTAGATAGAAGAAGCTATTAAATAGAGAAGTTCACAGCTTCTCTAGATCAAAGCCTTCCTTGGTGGTATCAGGGGCTAAACCAATATCTTGGACATAGGTATGCACTTTAGAACAGCCTCCCGAAGGAATTTTACTGCAATAGGTGGAACCATCTCTGGTCGACGACAGTAAAGTTGCGGATATCACTGCAAACGACCTAGAAGAGCCCATGGATGCTATGGAGGATCTACCAAGCACAATTATAGTGTGCCTAGAGTCGGTTTAGATGTTCAACCAGAAAGTTGAGTACGAATGGGTGCCTGCTCGATGTAAGCTTTGTTGCAGCTTTTGGCACTTGTCTAGTCGGTATTCGGATAAACCATCAAACACAGAGAATGGTGACGACGCCATGGAGACTGAAGGAGAGTTGGAGGCAAGAGATGGCCGCACACAAAGAGGATGATTGAAGTTCATGATGACTTTCAGACTAAAAGTCCCATTGAGGGGGAGATGCTGACAAGCGAGGTTGGCTTGGAGGCTGATCCTATAGGTGGGCCATCTGTGTCAGGTTTCCTTGCTTGAGGTTATTCATGACGACTTCCAGACTAAAATCCTTGTGAATAATCACAAGCAGGAAGAGGCAGATGCAATGACGACCCTAGTCGAGTCGGGTGGCAAGGAAGGGGTGCATCTGACAAAGCAGCCTACTACGCCTCTTTTGAGTTAGCAGGATGACATCAGTGGCTGCTATAACATGTCACATGGTGTCAGGGAACCAGAACTCCATTCAAGGGTGTTAGCCGAACCCGATGCCAAAGAGGAGGAAGAGATGATGCCGTTGCAAAACATTTCAATTTGCGGGGAAGGGAGGAAAGGAGAAGAATCAAGAGGGGGGCTGGCAAAGGAAAGGAATATAGGGCATAAGTTTCTTCTAAGCATAATGGGGCACAATATCACGCAAGCCATGCATCCCTAAGACCAAAAGGGAGGTAAAACGTTCGCTCTCAAGTCCATATTTGTATATTTAAGAATTATATCTGTATATACGAAGAAACGGATCCTACTACTATGTTGTAGCAAGAAATTTTCTGCTAAGATGGACATATATCGCGTTCTAATTTATCTAACACATTCCTCTATACTTTTCCGACAAATGTTTTTGTCACCGCCTACTCTAGTAACTTACGACAAATGTTGAGGGCACTACAAAAATTAATAGGGATAACATATTTTTGGCAGACCAATGTATATCTAGCACAACCTATGTTTTTGCACTTCCTTCTTATTTTTGGAATGTCAAAATGTAAAAATTTGACAGTCCTGATTTAATATATACTTTCAAAATTTTGGCAATCCTGGATATGCACAAGAGACAACAGTCCTAGGGCTGCAAAAAACTGTGTTAGTCTCCTAATAATTCTTGTAGTGCCCTTAACATTTGTCTAAATTATTAGTCATACTCTTTCCCTAAGATGTATGTTGATGATGGACAACATTACCAAATGGTTTGCTTTGCTCAATTGCTTTTTCAGCCCTCTTCTTCTGTCTGAAGGCATAGATCCCGACAACTACCAGGCCAATGATAAGCACGGCACAACCAATGGCTATTCCAGCAATGGCACCTGTACTCATCGAGCTTCCTCCTCCACCGTTGCCATCTAAGAATGAAATTGCGTCAACTTTCCGTCACGAAAATATGAACATCAACAAGAGTCAAGAGAAGAAAGAAAAAGAAATTTAAATACCTGGGAATGGATATGGAGATCCAATGAAAATGTAAGGTCCAAAGATATGTGGAGGTTTAAAAGTTTGGTTGCTTAGGTATCCAGCAATCTTTAGGACCTCCGCATGGTCAAAGTACATTCCTCTCGATGGGAAGAGCTTAAGCTGCACCTGAAGATAGTTATTGCCGTCGAAGAAAGGGTTCTCGAGAAAGACCAATCCCGGAGCAAGTTCCAGTTTCGTCCACAGGTTCGTCTCGAGCTGCTGGAATAGTGTGATATTTGTGACGTCTCGGAAGAAGGGTGCTCTGAAGATCAACACCCCGTGGTACGGGTACGCACAGTCACAGTTCTGAGGCCGAACGCTCTGGTCCGGGGCGCACGCCTTGGGGCCACACTGGGCTATGTTGGTGGAATAAGGGGTTTGCAGACGCTGCTGAAGGCTGCAGTAGATGGTGTTCGCTAGATTGGCATTGCATACAGGGTTGCCAACGAGTCTGGAAATTGTCAACAAGTGCTAGTAAATTTCATGCCGATGAAGGCTGAGATGCACTGATTCGGTGCAGAATCTCGACTTACATCAACGTCTCCTTGTAGGAGTCACTCAGGGTGACTGCAGAGATGGAATTGTTCTGGAAATTCACTACTGTTAACTGTGAGCTGAAACTGTCACCCATGTTAAGCGTACCGTTGAATGCATTATTCATCAATAACCTGCGAAGAATTAATTGAAATGCAGTCATAATCGAGTCGGAAAATCGAAACCAGCACTTGGTTTAAGTCTGTATTTAGCCAGCTACTTTGGATTGTTGCGACACACTTACACTTGTTGTAACCCTGGCAGGCTGAACATCTTTGTAGGAATTTTCCCCAGAAGCCCTCCGGATTCTACCACTCTAGACTCAGACCAGTAAGAAGGATGTCAGGAAAGATGCACACTGACTCACTTCACTAAAATCAAATATGTACTTTGAAACTCACAGGACTGCCAGCGATTGTAGCTTCGAGAACCAGGTCGGAGTAGTCGCTGCATCAAAGCTGTTGTTGCTTAAATCCCTGTGATATTGGAAGAATTTTTATAATACTTGTATACTCGCGAGTTGCCTCAGCAAGAAATGCATTCGTTTTTAATCATGGGATTTTCTGAACGAATCTTACAAATAGTTGAGGCTGTTCATCCCTATTAAGTCAGGTATCGGCCCAGATAGCTTGTTGTTTGCTAAATTCCTGGAAGGTGGAAAATTTTAGACATATGTCTAGAACTTGAGATTGTGTCATATAGGCAGTAACTTACAGTTCGTTAACTCTGGTCAGATTGCTGATGCTTGAAGGAACAGAGCCATCCAGAGAATTCCCATCGAGTCGTCTGTTGTTTTCAGAGAGTAATTTAGTATCATAAATCTTCCCTATTTGGATTTAGAATGGTTAAAAGTAAGAATGATGGCGTTGGCTTAAGGAACACTTACAAAACCTCAAGCGATTGAGCAAGACCTACCGACTCTGGGATCGAGCCAGTTAACTTATTCGAATCAAAAAGTCTACAAGAAAGAGCTAAAATCAAACCTGGAACCTGGAGACAGTGTGGAAGGAAATCTTGACAATAAGCGGGGATTAGGGAACTTACACATGTATCAATTGCATCTGATCGCTGAAGATACTTTCTGGAATCTTACCGGATAGCTGGTTCTTGTTGAAATGGCTATATTGATCGCAACGTAGAGAGAAGCGTTTTAACTCATGAATATATAGAGCAAATTGTTTCCAAAATTGGACATGATATCGGAAACTACTTACAAATGCTTGGCATTGAGAAGGGAGTCCAATCCTGGGGATTTTTTCGTCGCGACAGGGAGAGACCCGCTGATCTGGTTGTCTGCCAGGTCAAGCCAGTATAGTTTGGAGAGTTTACCGATAGAAGGAGGTATCTTGCCGCTGAATTTATTTGAATTCAGAGCCCTGGAAAAATTATTAAGAAGGACAATTGTTATTGCTTCTGAAGAAGAAGATGTCTCCAATACTAATCAATTTATCCTTACACAAAAGAGAGCTCAGGCAAGTTTCCAAGTTCCTGCGGGATGCTGCCAGTGAAGCTGCAGCCAGACAAGATCCTGTGAAGTAGAATGAAAGTCTTGGTTAGGTAAAACATAAGAGGAGTCCTTTTGTTATACAAAACTACGAAACTTACAGGGTCCCTAGTTGTTGAAGTCGTCCAATATTTGGCGTTAGCGGGCCACCAAGATCAGGGTTATAGGATAGATCCCTGCAAGTAATATGAAACGTCAATGTTATTATCATAGTTTGCAGCATCGGCCGATACCGATCCGATACGGTCGATACCGACATAGTTTGGCATGTCCCGATCCGATACTGATAATGACCGATACTGACATTTGGGGTATCTTTTTCCGTCAATTCGGCGAAGAAAATTGAACGAAAAAAGACCAATCGGCAAGGGTGTAAAAGCATAGTAAGATTGTAAAAGCACACAAAGAAGAAAACTTATCTTTCACAGGTAAACCAATCGGCAAGGGTGACTACTTATATATCACAGGTAAACTAATCGGCAAGTGTGACTACTATGTCATTCAATTCCAAAATTACTAAGAAACAACACAAAAATACCTAAAATTATCCATAAATGTATAAAATATTTTATCTAAAGTTTTAATAATTTATTAACAATAATTTGCTTTCTGATACAAAAAATCCGATACTCCAATGCAAAACTGTTGATATAGGTCCGGTACCGATAGTGTGAACCTTGGTTATTATTGAACTAAGGCTGTGTTTGGTAGGAGGGAAAAGTGGGAGGAAGGAAAATAGAGGAGGGAAAAGTGAAGGAAAATATTCATTTTTTTTTTTGGTATGGAAGGAAAATAGGAAGGAAGGAAAAGTTGAGGGATTACTTTTCCTTCATAACCTAAGAAATCCAATCCCCCCAAAACTGGGAGGAAAAGTGGAAAAAAAAGTGGAGGCTTGTATTAATTAACAATTATATCCCCATATGAATGTATTATTTAAAAATTATTTATGAAGTCAAATGGTAAATACATATGAATGTATTATTTAAAAATTATTTATGAAGTCAAATGGTAAATAAGTATTTTTAGTTGAGGGTAGAATTGGTAAATCCTATATTTTTTACTTTCTTTCCTTCCACTTTTTCTTTCATACAAAACAAAGGAAAATGTATCTCTTATCTTTTCCATCCTTGCTACCAAACACAAAGGAAGGAAATGATCTTTCCTTTCCACATGGAAGAAAAATGAATCCTTATCTTTTTCCTTCCTTCCACTTTTCCATCCTTCCTACCAAACACGGCCTAAGGACTGGTAACAATTTTCCTTCATTCGAAAAGAGATAAGTGGTTCTGAATTTCTCGATGTCTTTCGGCTCCTCGGAAGAGGTGAAGAGAAAAAGAGAGGAATTTCATTTTGTTTGGTTATTTACGGAGAGAGAGAAGAACATGATAAAAAAAATTCTTGTAGACACTGGAATTTTTCTCGAACTTGACAGTAATGTAACACGCAAGATTTATATACATCACCTAACATATGAATTTCCTCGATTCATTTTGTTTGGTTCTCAAATGTTTGATGCATGTTATTAATTGCAAAGAAATCTTTGTACATGTAAATATTTTCCAGATGTTCCCGCAACAATAGCAAAAGAGAAGGGAAAAAAACCAGATACAAGCTCTAAAAAAAAAAACAAAACGAACGATATGCTGACTTGTTATACTACGACATAAAAAACCTGAAATAGAGACATACATTCATTGTACTAGTCATATCTTACTTGTTTCATATGAATTTTAGTTCGTTATATATATGTAATATGACTGTTATATTTTCCATGAACAATGTAGAACTTTTTCCCCTTTTGCTAATATATGCAGATATCAGTATATAGATAGACAGAAGTAGAAAACTTACAAGGATTCCAATAGAGTAAGTTGGCCGATATCCCCACTTAGCGTACCTTTGATTCCTGCGTTTGGCAGTTTCCTGGAAACATAAAAGCCTTTTAAGCAGAGAACGAGAGGAAATAGAGCCACCAAGGAGTCGATCTAGTCTAGTCTAGGAAGGCTTACAGCATGGTAACTCTGGACCCGTTGCACACGACTCCATCCCAGGGTGCACCACAGGGGTCGTTCGACTTCCCCCAGCTTGGTGGCGTGTTCTGCCATTCGCTCATCAGAGACCGGAGAATGACGGCTGTAGTATTTGATACTTCTACTGTTAGCTCATCAAATAAGTATAGCTCTATGGTTTTCCTCAAAGAAGAGTGGTCTATGAAGCAAAGTGGAGTGAAATGAAGATCCAAAATCATGAATGTCCTTAGAAAGGTTCCATAGATATTATGAGTTAAGACTAAATTTCAACTTGATCCCTCAACTATTACAGTTTTTCAACTTTGTACATTAAATTTTTTTATTCAACAATTTGATACCATCAACTATTGAATATTTTCAATTTGCTACTCTTCGTTAGTCAGGGCCAGATTTTCTGTTAAAAAATTAAAAAACAATTCCTAAAATACTCCTCCCTCACCATATACAACCTCCCCTACCCCCTACTACTGCCCAACCCCCACCCCTCTGCCGCAACCCAACCCCCCTCCCCCCCCCCCCCCCCCCCTCCCCCCCCATCCTGGCTGCACCCTCCTCCTCCTCCTCCTCCGTCTACCCCCCCTCCTCCCGCTGCTCCTCCCACCTCCTCCTGTGCCCCTCCCCCGGCTACCCCTTCCTCCCGTCGCCGCTCCCTGACCTGTTGTTATCGTCGTCGTTGCCGTTGTCGAGGATGGGGGGGGGGGGGGGGGGGGGGGAGAAGGGAGGTAGGGGTATTTTTGTCTTTTTATTCCTATTAACACCACTAGGATGGTAAGTTGTACAATAATATTTGAGTTATCAAGTTGATACATATCAAAGTTTACGGTATCAAGTTGAAAAACTGCAATAGTTGAGGATATCGAGTTGAAATTTAGCCTTCTTGTAACAATGGATCTAGAGGTCAAAAGATTCCACAAATTTCTATCAAAACTTAAAACATGCTAGAATAAGAGAAGGCTAAGGCTAATTCTGTAAGGACTACAACTGGGAAAGGCCAATCATTTGGTATCCTTCAACAAGCAGCAGTTCTTTGAACAAAATTCTCTAGCCTTGTCCTGTAACCCCTCTAGTGGATCATTATTGTCCAAGTCTCGTCAATTCAGAAGAAATCTAATTAATGATACGAAGAGGTTATCAAGGTACTGGTTCTTCATGACACAGACTTTGCATCGACGCACTCAAATACAAATTCAAATCATTCCAGTCACATGAAAAAAGAAGAAGAAGAAGAACAAATATATAAAATCAGCATGATGCTCACCATCTTGAGAATCCGTGGCGCCAAGACCAACTTGAATTCCTGCGACGAACATGAAGATCAGTATCATCCTTGTGGCCTCCCCCATCTTTCCTCGATCCTCCTTGTGAGCTCAAATTTTAGCCTAAGTTGGTCACAAGGACGTCGGAGCCTAAACACATCAAAATGCAAAAAACTCCAATTTCATGAATGCTTCCGGGTGTCCTAGTATCCTACCATGGAAAGTTCAAGATCAGCAAAGCTTTTGCGTTACTTGAAAGCCAATCAATATACTTTCGCTTCTGTAGGGGATGAAGTTCTGCTCCTGTCAGGATCTGCTTTGTCGCTTCCTCAAAGGCATCGAGCACTTCTCCATTGCCAAATGGACGTCCTACCAATCACATAGTCCTTGATTGGTTTGTCTCCTTTTCAGAGAGCAGCTGTTAATGAAAGAGCTTGGTGATCACCATTGGCAACTACAAGAAAAAAAGTGAAAGATGTTGACATGAATAAATAGAGGGAGAGAACTAAGGTGTTGAACTGATCAAAGTGATTAATGTTCTTTAATTGGTGCTAATTATTTATATTCAAATGAAGGAAGGAAAAAGGGGGGGGGGGGGGGGTGTTGACCCTGAGCCTCTTCCTTCCTTGTTTGTTACTCCTTTGACACATTCACAGAACTCTCCCCACCCAACTTGTCAATAATGACTGGTTAGCCTCAAATTGTTGTTAAGAGAGGTTTAAAAATTGGACTGGGACACTTATTAGCATGCTGGTCATGCACGAAGTCAAGGCTTGACGATTCAGCTTTGCTGTGCCTACAACCAAATGCGTACAATTTTCTTACAACTGCCACGTTTCCACCACGTGTCGGACTTCGATTGGAGGAAAGGGAAAAGTGGTGGGGTTTGGTGAAGCCCATGTAGCAGAGAGGTGAGAGGGAGGTGGAATCCGGTGGGACCCATGTGTAAAGGGTGGGAGAGAGATGTTGTAATAAGGTCGTAAATATTTGGTTGTAGACTTAGCATTTTCCTTGACGATTTAGAGGGATGTAATCGCGTTGCAGTAGTACTTTGTATCTTGTGTTTCTTCTTTTGTTGATTGGGGAAACTTGTACTGGATCTTTGTTAATTGTCATTAATAGAACGTGGGGAGTTTATTCCTAGCCATTAGTCTTAAAGAAATCAAGCACGGTACAGTAGAAAGGAGTGCATAACAAGGACGTCTGTTGTCAAAGTGGACCAATATTGTTTGCTGTTGCAGGCACTCGCTAGCCCCAAATTGTAACAAAAAAGAAATCATTGCTAACGAAGACACAAGGTTTTATATATATAGTTAACATGGAAATATAAGAGGAAATAAAGTACATAATTGATGATTGCATAATTAAGGAATGAGATATTCTAAAAATGTTAGTAGAAACATGCATAAATTATGGAAGTATATGATATAGAAAGTTTCTTAAAGGAATTTAAAAAAACCTACATTATGGAAAAGAATATATCTAGAAAATTTCTTAACTAAAAGAACTACATATCTTCCAAAACTTTCCAGATTCGATTATGAAAATTAAGGAAAGGGAAATCTTAAACATCCTAATTTGATGAGGGAGGCTTATGAAATATTGGCGATTTCTCATGTTCAATATATTTGTAGTGTCCTATTTGTATGACAAATTTTTACTCAGGGCTAGTCTATTTTTTTTTACAAGTTTGCCACTTGAAAATTATTCAGAGCTAGACCAATTGTCGGTATATAAGTCAATTTTATTTTTCTCTTGTGTTCTTCCTCACTTCTCTTTCTTTCCAAATCCTAGAAAGTTTCTAACTTTTCCTCCTAACCATCAAGTTAACAGAGAAGAAAGGATCAAATGTCCATCCATTGTAATAAAAAACCTAAAAATCAAGCTCATGGCGAAAAACTAACCCTAATGCACTCAAGAAAAAAAAATGATCATGTTCCAAATCCGTAGCATTCTCAACTAATCTAATCATTAGATTGTTAAAAGAGAAAAAATGTTTACCAGTTGTTACCGAGCATAAGAAGAAACCAGAAAACCCTCAAATCCATCAAATTAACAAGAAAGAAATGATCAAATGCTCACTGTTCATAAGCATATAGTCTAGACCAAAAATCCAATGAACATCCCTAACATCGGAATCTACTCAGAAAAATTGATATGTAGGACTGTTAAAAATTTTGGCAGTCCAAAACTGCAAAGTCCAGTTTAGGACTACCAATTTTTTTGGCAATCCTATATGCTGCTAGGACTGCCAAATTTTTTTGCAGTTCTAAACTGCAGCAAGTCCAGTTTAGAACTGCCAAAAATAATTTGGCAGTCCTAGCAGCATCTAGGACTGCCAAATTTTTTGGCAGTCCTAAAATAGATCTGGACAGAAAATCAACTGCTCAAGAAAGCTTGAAGGTGCAAAGACAGATATAGAAACGAAGTCAGAAAACTGCCAGAGCTGAGAAGGAAAAGAAGGAAAACTTGATGATTTAACATAGTGCTTAACATCCTAGCTAACTTTCGATTGCTACAAGTCTGGAGAAGAGACAGAATCTCACTGCTTTGTTTTGTTGTGTTGTAGTTTGAAACTTGGACTCATCTGACACTAACTTATATAAAAGGATTGTTATAGAAATATTTACAGAGAAATTACATTTTTTAGTGTTTTTTCCTTGTTTTTGTCATGTACAAAGTATATGCTGCCAATTGACATGCTTTTGCAACCCAACTATTGCTAGAACTTTTCAATCCCAACTATGGTATAACTTTTTCATTTTCGAAGTGCCAATTTTTTTGGCTGTTTTAGCAGCATGTATGACTGACAAAATTATTGGCAGTTCTGAATACTTTTGGCGGTCCTACATGCTGCTAAGACTGCCAAATTTTTTGACAGGCTTAGGTAATTTTTATGTCGCGGACTACGCTAGGAATAATTTTTTCCAAAATTAGAAAGAAAAAAAATTGTTCTCTATGCAATAATTTTTGACAGTCCTAAACTCCATCTAAATTTTTTTTTTTCAAAATATTTTAACAGTCCTAGGATTAGGAATAATTTCATCCAAAATTTGGAAACAAGATTGGAAGGAATCTAGGATTTTGCTGAATATGAAGATGGTGGAGAAGAAGAAGTGGAGGTTTGAAAATTTCTTCCAAAAATTGGAACAAAATTGGAAAGAAATCTAGGGTTTCTTGGAGATGGAGAAGATGAAGAAGAAGCAGTAGGGATTTGAGAGGTTTGGGAAGAGACTGAGTGAAAGGTTGAAATGAGAGAAGAAAATTGAGTTTTTTTCCTTCTTTTTTTTTTGGGGGGGGGGGGGGGGAGGGGGGGGGGGGGGGGGGGGGGGGAGGGGGTGGGGGGGGGGGGGGGGGGTAGCCCTAAGTAAAAAATGGATCATCCTTAGTAAATTTTTTTAAACCTGGACTAGCTCCAATCCTGACTAGACATGAATAAGAATAAGAAGTAAACTGCCCCTTATCCATTTGTATTTGTATAGATTACAACAGACAACAAGAGATATTGACAAATGGATTAAAATGCTAATTTCTTTGTGTCAAATAATCAATAATACTAACAACCGTCGCCATTTTTTCTCATGGAGGATAAAATAAAAGATTAGTGGATTAAGAGGGAGGAGTATGCTTGACCAAGAAATGGCTGATTCAACAATTAAAAGATAAAACAACTTGATGACGACATGGGTGGGTTTTTCCACAAAAACAATGCAATATTTTTGTTTTATATGCCCGTCGTTACGCATAGGAGTTTAGTACACGCTGTATTGTATGTCTTTTGTACTCACTGTCTTTCAACTCCTACCATTTTTATAAATTGAAGAAAAAATATGTCCACATAGCTTGATCCACTGATCTTCCACTATCTAGTCAGGATATTATGCCACTTTCCTGTAACCACAAGTATCACTCGAATTCGGTCAATGCAAGTACTTACAATACGGACGTTCGGAACATCTACTTGGCCTTGTCCCCTTCTAATTGTCTTTCCCTATATTTTTCAAAGTGTTGTGGACTGAAAGAAAGAGACAGGCTTAGGATGGAGTCTTAATTCATATCCAATCTTAAAATGTCAACTCTCTGTGTCTCTTTCTCCAGGATGCTACCAAATAGACGAAATAAATATCGCTCCAAATGGCATAATAAGCTGAATAACCTCGTATGATCAATTAACTTCTCTTGTTTGGTAGGGTTCTCAAGATTGACATCAATGCACTAGGAGGCCGTAGAAACGTTATATGATGCAGAAATAAAATAAAATAATGAACCACAGTATTGACCAATAACAGGAGCTGCATCAAAACTTTAAACTTGCAAAAGAGTTGAAGATTATATTGTTATACTATTCCAACACACCTTAGCCCCACACTTAGAATTTTGTGGGCTAACAAAGCGGTATAATTCATTTATAAAATTTGAATAGAATCCAGATTTATAGTGCACCAAAACTATAGGGTATGCTTGATTGAGGAAAATAAATAAATAAAGTTAAGTGAGGTGGAGTAGAAATAATACATATAATTTGCTTGAATCTATTCTTATTTGGATCGGAGAAAGAGTTAAGTGGGATGTGTTTAATAACTCTTACTTAGATTAGAGGTTTTGAGTGAGAGGATGATTAATAAAAATATAATAGTTACTAAAATATTCTTATTATATATGTTAAAAAACTAAATTTAATTGGAATTTTAAAAGGGAGAAAATAGTCATAATATTTGTAGGACAAATAAGGAGTATGTATGACTTTTTAAACAAAACCTCTCAATCTTTCTCGTTAACCCTCAAATTTGGGAGTTTGAAAAAGAAGAAGACAAAAAAGAGTTAAACAAATCCTAACCTCTATAACCCTTACTCCTAAACTCTCATCCTCAAACCAAGCATGATTTTTATTTATCCTCACTTAAGTTCTCTTCATTTAACTCTCTAAACTTTTATTCCAAGCAGACTCGTAGAACTGCGGAGACTTGAGGGTTATATTTTTCAATAATGCTAAGTTTACTATCAAATCTTTACAACTTTTTTACAACCCACTCTCCCCACTGCTAACATGGTCCCACCTGTGGTCCCACCCGACCCCACTTTTTTTTTCCCTCATCCAATCGAGGCCGGCCACGGCTGTAAGCATAGTACCACCCTATATTTTTATAATTTTTCAACAGTTGCAAAGAAACTGAAAGAAACCAAGCTGGATTTCATTTTTACACGTCCCTCCCATTTTCTCTATTTTCCACGTCGCATTCAACCCAAGTAAACTACCTATCTAAATATTGGCTTATGGCAGCATGTAGATATTATATGCATCATCTGCAATAAATATTATTAGATGTTCCTGGCTATTTAGTATATCAACTTGTTGATAGCCTTAAATTAATGTCTTTATCTCACCTTATAATTACTTTATATATGTTCTTGATTTGCTCCATAGGCTATTAGGCCACAAACTTCTGTTTTTGTTCCCACAGGATGAAGACTCATTTTATAGGTCGAGAACTGGACTTGTAAACGTATAATATTTTATAAAATCTGCCTACAAAAATGTTAGAGGAATTGAATCTTGATTGTCCGGATACCATGTTAAAGAGATTGAAAGTTATATATTTATATTCAACGGTACATATACACATTATACTCCATATGGATCATCAACACATAATCAAATTTAAGTTCCTGAATTGGTATAAGTGGTTCAATCCATCTTCTTCAAAAGAATCTGGAACGCTAACCCAAAATTCGAAATGAAGAGAGGCAAGAACAATCTACATGCAGACATCTGTACTATTATAAGTAACACTGCACAAGGGAGTAAGCATTCCAACCTTGACCGTTCCGCCCAAATCATGTTAGTAGGCTACAAGTTTTAAAATGGATTTCTTTCTGTTCTCTTTTCTGAGAGAAAAAAACAAACCCCCAACAAATCCATGGCCATGTGAAGCCAAAGCCAGAAGGAACATATCAACGATGTTGCCTATGTTGCCAAACTTGCTACGCGAAAGTCAAGCACAAATCAACCAGCAATATAAGATGGTTATGACCATCCGGACAAATCTCAATCTTTTATATAATAAAAATATGTCGGCTCTTTTGCAAGAGCCTACCCCTTGCAAGTAAGTATACAGAAGGAGAGGAGAGAATAATTACAATAAAATCGAAAAAAAAAATCCAACCCTAACTAGAACTCTCACCTAGCAAATTAAGTTGTCCACTGAATCGTCACCGGTGACAATCTAGCTATCTAGTAGAGAAATTAAGAGCAATAGGGCCTAAATCTCGTCAACAATCATCATCTTCATTGCAGATAATTGAATGAAGACCGCCTGAACCTCTTTCAGATGTTGCGCCAGTAAGGCACCCTCTATGTACTTAGAGTTGGCGAATATAACAAAGTCAAGGCTTGACGATTTAGAGGGATGCAATCGAATGCTTGAGTTACAGTAGTGTTTCGTGTTTGTATCTTGTGTTTCTTCTTTTTTTTGATTCGGGAAACTTGTACTTAATCTTTGTTAATTGTCATTAATAGAACGTGAGAAGTTTAGTTATAGCCATTAGTCTTATAGAAATCAAGCACAGTACAGTAGAAAAGGACCTGTTGCAAAAGTGGACCAATATTGTTTGCTGTTGCAGGCACTCGCTATCCCCAAATTTTAACAGAAAAGAAATCATTGCTAACGAAGACACAAGGTTATACATATATAGTTAACATGGAAATATAAGAGGAAAGAAAATACATTGATTATTGCATAATTAAGGGATGAGATATTCTAAAAATGTTAGTAGAAACATGCATAAATTATGGAAGTATAAGATATAGAAAATTTCTTAAAGGAATTAAAAAAAAAAAAAACCTACATTATGGAAAAGAATATATCTAGAAAATTTCTTAACTTAAAAGAATTACATATCATCCAAACTTTTCTAGATTCGAGTATGAAAATTAAGGAAAGAGAAATCTTAAATATCCTAATTTGATGAGGGAGGCTTATGAAATATTGGCGATTTCTCATGTTCAATATCTTTGTAGTGTCCTATTTGTATTTGTATAGATTACAACAGACAACACGAGATATTGACAAATGGATTAAAATTCTAATTTCTTTGTGTCAAATAAGCAATAATACTAACAACCCTCGCCATTTTTTCTCATGGAGGATAAAACAAAAGATTAGTGGATCAAGAGGGAGGAGTATGCTTGACCAAGAAATGGCTGATTCAACACTTAAAAGAGAAACAACTTGATAATAACATGGGTGGGTTTTTCCAAAAAACAATGCAAGCAACTTTTTTTTTAAGACGTCCGACGTTACACACAATAGTTTAGTGCATGCTAGACATGCCTTTTGGGTCCACTGTCCTCCAATTCTTACATTTTTTTATAAATGGAAGGAATAATACGTTCCCGTGACTCGATTCACTGATCTTCTGTCACCCAGCCGGAATTTTATGTCTCTTTCCAGTAGCTACAAAGGTTACTCAGGCCAATGCAAGTACTTACAATACGGACATTCGGAACATCTACTTAGCCTGGTCCTCTTCTAATTGTCTATATTTTTCGAGTGTTGTGGACTGAAAGAAAGAGAAAGGCTTAGGATGGAGACTTGATTCATATCCAATCTGAAAATGTCGACTCTCTGTCTCTTTCTCCAGGATGCTACCAAATAGACGAAATAAATTTCGTTCCAAATGGCATAATAAGCTGAATAACCTCGTATGATCAATTAACTTCTCTAGTTTGGTAGGATTCTAAAGATTGACATCGATGCACTAGGAGGCCGTAGAAACATTATATGATGCAGAAAAATAAAATAATGAACCACAGTATTGACCAAAAGGAGGAGCCGCATCAAAACTTTAGACTTGCAAAAGAGTTGAAGATTATATTGTTATAATATTCCAAGACACCTTAGCCCCACACTTAGAACTTTGTTGGCTAAATGTCACGTCTAAAAGTTTGTCCCACCGAGACGAATTTGTGTAACCCTTCACGGACCGAGATTATGCAGAAAGCTTCCAGAATATTCTAGAAGATGTTGAAATCTTCCAGAAGGCTCAAAAATCTTCCAGAAGACTCAAGATCTTCTCAAAATGTCCAAGATCTTTTAAGATAGCTCATGATCTTTCTGGATAGACTAGAAGCTTCTTTTTAGTTATCTAAATCTAGAATAATCCCTGAAATATTCCGTTTTCAGGAATTTTTTGTAAGCTCTATGTGCACTATAAATAAGTGGAAAACCTCATTTATTCCTCATCACTCAAAGTTGTAATCTCTCTCTAGTAAAGTAAAGTTCTTATACTTCCAATCTCTATATCTTTTTTTCCACATTGTTCTCAATATCGCCTTAGCGATCTGGCTAAGCGGGTTCGAAAGATTGGCACAGGTCTTCGAGTAGGAAGCTTGTGCGCCGTACGGGTCGAAGTGTAATCTAAAACACTAAGTTCGTGACAAGTTGTATCAGAGAGAAGCTTAGTTGGTGCCATGTCGACATCCGAAAACGACCAGGAGGGACCCACGTCGCCTAAGGAAGGGCATGCCAAGACCAACAGGAAGAGCATGAGCCAAGGAGTCTATGGTGGAGCGTAGTCTTGCCGATCTCGTCGAGTGCGTTTGAGTCTTGGAGATGGGTTCGAGGGATATGGGAATGCGCATGGGCTCCATGGAGCAAAGCAACACGAGACTAGAAGAGTTCTATGATGGGTTGGAGAGTGACGCCGCTTCGTCCATGGTATTCTTTCGGGAGCAACTCCAAGAGATCCGATACGCACTTGAGGAGGAGCTCAAGGGATATCGTACGAAGATTGAGGACTTGCGTAGGAAGGTCCGAGGCTATGATGAGCTAAAGACCATGGTCGAGAGTTGCGGAGAACTCAAGATCAAAATTGCCATCTTTGAGAAGGTCGTTATGAACAGTGGACCTTCGAGTATGGAGATACCAAAGAGAAGGAATATCCTCAAGCCGTAGTCCTCCAATGAGGTGCGAGATACCAAAGAAGTTGAAAACTTTTTATGGAACATGAAGAAATACTTCAAGGCATTGCATGTCAACGATGACGTCAAGAAGGTGGATATTGCTTCGGTCTGTAGGAACGAAATCGTAAAGCAGAATACTCTAGGGAGGGTGAATAGAGTAGGCAGCGGAATATTGCTAATTAAAAACTTGTTAGCAGTTAGATCACAGATATAATAATAATCACAAAAAGTAAATGACAGAAATTAAAAGTGATCAGAAGACAAACGCAAACACCGAGATTTATACTGGTTTCCCTCTTGTGAGGACTAGTCCAGTCGGAAGAACTCTAGCTTCCAGTTGAATCCACTATTGAAAAATCCTGCAAGTTTTCATACGAAGTCCTTGCAACTTCTACAGACGCGAGCTTTGATACGAAGAACTCGACCAACTTCAATTTTGAAGAGTTGAATTTTCTATCAAGCCTCTGATTACAATCGCTCTGAAACTTCTAGACCGTACCACATTGGCAAATCGACTAGAGGATTGTAACTGGCTTGGGATTTGAAAATAAAAGCTTTTTAGAACTCTTTGGAAGAATGTAAGCTCAGGAAGAGAAGAGATTGAAAGTGAATTGGTGATTTGAAATGATCGAAATACTTCTCTATTTATAGTTTTTCCAAAGACAGAACTCTGACAGAATTCGGACAGAATTCGGACAGAACTCTATGTAACAAACCGTAACTGAAGGATGACCAAGTTCAAAAACCCAACGTTCACTAACGTTCCAAATGGCCGAACTCTGGCCGAACTCGGGCCGAGTTCTCCTTGGGTTCTGCCAGTTCATTTTTTTTTGGAGAAAATAAATTTTTGGCTTTTTGAAAAAAATCCTTCAGAAACTTTTTATAAAAAGAATGTTTTTCAAAAACGTAGGTCATTTGTAAAGGAATATGATGGTTTTGAAAAATGCTTTCGGATAGCCTATTTGCCAGTACGACTCGGTGTACAATGTATTCCTACACTCAATAAAATAAAAAATTATATTGCTTAACAGGAAGTACATTCTGAATGGCAAACGACTTCAGTCTTGAACATTGTTGATATCCATTATTGAGCAGTGTCCAAAACGTCGTAGGTAAACATCTGAGTTGACTTGCATTTATATCGAGACAAAGTTTGATCAATTATTAAAATCAGGTTTGACCATGACCAATGGGCCAACAATCTCCCCCATTTTGATAATTGACAAACCTTGCCGATATAACATCTAAGCTTGGAATCAATTCAAAATAGTAATCAAAAGAAATTGTTCATAACCTGTATTCACAAAAATGTTAGATCCTTATTTCTCCCCCGTTGTCACTTAGCAAAATAATTGCAAAAGAGAAAGCTCCCCCGCAATAAATGCATAAGTAACAAACAGTGAAGAAACACAATAAAAAAATATAGAAATAATCTTTACAGACATGGTATAAACAGTAAAAGAAAACAGATAGTCTAGAGAACACAACACAGGCATGTATTTGTCACAGACATTATTTAATAATGTGCTAGAATAAGAACTGAAACCAATAAAGTGCTGAATAATATACTAAGATGCCAAAACTGAGGCATAATCAAAAGCCATGTCTATGAATAGTCACATAATAAAAAAAAGTGCCGATAATAACTAAAAAGTACTGATAAAATCTTGGAATGTCGAAGCATTTCCAAGTAAACATAAGACAAAAGTAACAGTCTCAATATCTAACATCTCAAAACTCATCATCATCATCATCAACGTCATCAGCTGCAGCTCCAGCAT
The DNA here is from genome assembly GCA_029216955.1 of Iris pallida. Lineage (NCBI taxonomy): Eukaryota > Viridiplantae > Streptophyta > Magnoliopsida > Asparagales > Iridaceae > Iris > Iris pallida. The sequence goes on along the minus strand of JANAVB010016599.1, from coordinate 10,755,662 downwards.
GTCCAGAAGGACCAGCTCTAGAAGTACCAACACTAGAAGTGTGAGGAGTGGCGCCAGTGGTACGATACCAATCATAGGCGTTCCCTGGCTGGAACAGAGAGTGGACCGCCTCGTCATCAATGCGGTAGCCAGAAACAGAAGGGTCTCGAGGTAGAGAGCTAGCAGAACACTACCAAAATACATGGATTTACCGACGACCTTATCCGTCGGTATTTCGTCGCCAAAAATAAATACCGACAGATTACCGACGGATATTTTGGTAAAACAGCCGTCGGGAATAACCTCGTCGCTAAAACATATCCGTCGCTACTCCGTCGCTCAGCGACGACTTAGCGACGGAATACCGCCGGCTCATTTAAATATATATAGCGACGGATTACCGACTAGCTTTCGTCAAAACATGTATCAGGATATAGGTTTAGCGACGGAATACTCCGTCGCTAAAGAGTCGGCAAAACCGTATCAGTGATTTTCTGATACGCAATATCCGTCGCTAATCCGTCGTAGATTTGTCGGTAAAAGCGTATTAGCGACAAAACATCCGTCGCTAACAGCAAAATTTATGGACATCAAACAGAACTAGGTCGACGGACATTCCGTCGCTAAACCGTCGCTCAATATAAAATCCTACAGATAGCGACGGATATTACGTCGCCAATCCGTCGCTTTATTGAAATGCTCCAGGTAGCGACGGTTTTTCCGTCGCCACTTCGTCGCTAAACTCAGTTTTTCCAGATAGCGACGGACTATCCGTCGCTCAGTAGTCGCCAGTCCGTCGCTAACTTCTAATTTTTGAAAAAAAATACTGCAAACAGACTCTTTCCTGTTTGTACAACACATCCAACACAATATCAAACATGCAAAATATCCATATACAACACCATATATCCATATCCAACACGAATATCCAACGTATCCAATATCCAACACCATATATCCATATGCAAAATATCCATATCCGACACCAATATCCAACGTATCCAATATCCAACAAAATATTACCAACACAATATATCCAATATCCAACATTAAATTATCCAAACATAAAAAAAATATCCGAACATACAATGTATCCAAATGTCTACAAAAATTTCGGCAGCACCTCCTTTGTATATCAGATCATCGCTTATAACCCAGCGTAGGTATATATCCAAAAATCACATAGACGAAATATGCACATACGAATTTAATGCACACCAATTATCCAAGAAAAGACATCAATTATACTGAAGAGTAACCTAATATCCGTCGTTATACTGAAAATTTATCTTCAAGTGTGAGAACGGATGGCTCAGAATACACAACCCAAAATTCATTCTAGCATACATTAGTGTGAATCATCTATGTTCTGTACATATGGTGTAGTATATGATCTTATCGTATATAGTATTTGAAGAACGTAACAGAATCAAGATGAACTCACATAGTGTAATACTAAGACATCATCTACTACTATATAAGATATAGTGATAGGTTGTCGTATCATCATTGCCGAGGGATGAGGGTCGGAGGACAGTCAACTTATCTACGGCTACATAGTTTCTGCCTCGCCAATCGAATGGCTGCAGGGACTATATATGTCCTGATCATCATGTCGTACCGTAGATTAATGCAAATGGAGCTGGAAACAAAATACAGAAACCAAAAAACAAAATACAGAATCCAATCCCTGGGTTCGTCGAAAATACAAAACACAGAATCCAATCCCTGTATTTTAAGTGTGAGAATGGATGGCTCAGAAGACAACCAAACCGGAGAGGATACTCCAAGAGATACATCTGAGTAGGACGTATACTCTGAGAGATCACCCTTACAGAAATGATATCAGTAGTGGTATCGAATGTTGGAGAAGATATTATCACAGTATACGTCCTCTCCTCCACGATGGCTCTAGACCCATCTGCTCGTCCCTGCTTCCATTCTTCTTGTTTGACTCTCTCAGCCACACATGATATCCAGCTCAAGTGTAGAGTAGGCGGAAAAGAAGGGGACAGGAATAGGAGGGGGAAGCAGCACACCGGCGGCATGACTCGGAGGAAGTACAGAGGTTTTCTTCAACATACGTAGGAGAACTATAAGGATATATGTAAACACAACATATCACCTTGTCAAAGACCCTAAATGTGACAACCATGTTACCGCGGTGTAGGAAGACTAACATGTCATAATTTTATAAGCCGTGTGTTTTGACATAATCCTCCCAACCGGATTTCAGTTCTATGTAATAATGCGAGATTACGACACAGGAGGAAAGAGTTGGGATGATTATGTCAAAACACACGGCTTAGAAAATTATGACATGTTAGTCTTCCGACACCGCGGTAACATGGTTGTCACATTAAGGGTCTTTGACAAGATGACATATTGTGAAAAGATATATCCTTATAGTTCTCCTACGTATGTTGAAGAAAACCTCTGTACTTCCTCCGAGTCATGCCGCCGGTGTGCTGCTTCCCCCTCCTATTCCTGTCTCCTTCTTTTCTGCCTACTCTACACTTGAGCTGGATATCATGTGTGGCTGAGAGAGTCAAATAAGAAGAATGGAAGTAGGGACGAGCAGATGGGTCTAGAGCCATCGTGGAGGAGAGGACGTATACTGTCATAATATCTTCTCCAACATTCGATACCACTACTGATATCATTTCTGTAAGGATGATCTCTCAGAGTATACGTCCTACCCAGATGGATCTCTCGGAGTATCCTCTCCGGTTGGTTGTCGTATCATCATTGCCGAGGGATGAGGGTCGGAGGACAGTCAACTTATCTACGGCTACATAGTTTCTGCCTCGCCAGTCGAATGGCTGCAGGGACTATATATGTCCTGATCACCATGTCGTACCGTAGATTAATGCAAATGGAGCTGGAAACAAAATACAGAAACCAAAAAACAAAATACAGAATCCAATCCCTGGGTTCACCGAAAATACGAAATACAGAATCCAATCCCTGTATTTTAAGTGTGAGAACGGATGGCTCAGAAGACAACCCAACCGGAGAAAGTACAGAGGTTTTCTTCAACATACGTAGGAGAACTATAAGGACGTGCTGGATTAGTATAGACTATTTTGAATTAGTATCGTGGAAGGTTTAGTAACAATTGTACTTGAATTTCAATTTGGATGTGAAAATCTGTATCATAAGCCAAACTAAACATAATCAGTTCTATTTCACATGCTTAATTGTCAAGTATGGGAACGAATAGCTCAGAACACAACCCAAAATTCATTCTACATGAACTCACATAATGTTTACAGTCTTGATCTCAACTGTCTTCGATTCTATGATCCCATGTCTTAGGTTAAATAAATCACTAACCTCATCACGGTGGGTCTTGGTGTAGCACTCAAATGTGGGGCACCCGTAAATTCGCCGAGTTTTTAAATCATCGACATTGAGTTTTAAACCCTCACGTAGCCTTTCTGCTTCACTTCTAGGGTCGAGCAGCATCTTCTTGCAAGTTTCGGTCTCCAGATACTTAGTGTCAAGATTCTGGACGCTTTCGTAGAGCATGTCAACGCATCCTAGCGCCAATTTACTCGACAGGAAATTGACGCTAGGATGCGTTGACATGCTCTACGAAAGCGTCCAGAATCTTGACACTAAGTATCTGGAGACCGAAGCTTGCAAGAAGATGCTGCTCGACCCTAGAAGTGAAGCAGAAAGGCTACGTGAGGGTTTAAAACTCAAAGTCGATGATTTAAAACCTCGACGAATTTATGGATGCCCCACATTTGAGTGCTACACCAAGGCTCACCGTCTGTATAGTTCGATTATTGGCGCTCGATGTCCCTGTGGTAAGGCAATGGATGAGGATATTGCGTGGGAGGGGGTTGCAGATGGAGGCAACAAGGATGGCGTGTTTGTGAAAGGAGGGAAAGGATACATAATCACAGACGATTTGCATGTAAGGCCATTCTATTCCATGGAGTCTGCGTTGTCTTTTTTCGAAAGCATGGGATCATAGAATCGAAGACAGTTGAGACCAAGACTGTAAACATTGGCCGCGATGAGGTTAGTGATTTATGTAACCAAATGTAGTAATCTTGTAATTTAAAGTTGGAAGAACATGCAAGTAGCCTTATATATAGTTGCTGCCTCCCCAGTCGAATGACTTAATTGCCAAGTATCGGAACGAATGGCTCAGAACACAACCAAAGATTCATTCTAGCATACATTAGTGAGTTCATCTTGATTCTGTTATGTCCTTCAGATACTATATACGATAAGAACATAGATGATTCACACTAATGTATACTAGAATAAATCTTGGCTTGTGTTCTGAGCCATCCGTTCTGATCAAGCATCTTCCTTCTCCTCTCCTCCACCATGGCTCTGAACCAATCTGCTCCTCCCTACTTCCCTTCTTCTTATTTAACTCTCTCAGCCACATATGACATCCAGCTCAAGTGTAGAGTCGGGGGAGAAGAAGTGGGCAGGAAGATGAAGGGGAAGCAGCACAGCCGGCGGCATGACCCGGAGGAAGTACATAGGTTTTCTTCAACAGCCGTAGGAGGACTATTTCTCCTACGGCTGTTGAAGAAAACCTCTGTACTTCCTTCGGGTCATGCTGCAGGCTGTGCTGCTTCCCCCTCATCTTCCTGCCCACTTCTTCTCCTTCGACTCTACACTTGAGCTGAATGTCATATGTGGCTGAGAGAGTCAAATAAGAAGAAGGGAAGTAGGGAGGAGCAGATTGGTTCAGAGCCATGGTGGAGGAGAGGAGAAGGAAGATGCTTGATCAGAACGGATGGCTCAGAACACAAGTCAAGATTCATTCTAGCATACATTAGTGTGAATCATCTATGTTCTTATCGTATATAGTATCTGAAGGATGTAACAGAATCAAGATGAACTCGCTAATGTAATACTAAGACATCATCTACTACTATATAAGATATAGTGATAGGTTGTCGTATCATCATTGCCGAGGGATGAGGGTCGGAGGACAGGCAACTTTATCTACGGCTACATAGTTTCTGCCTCGCCAGTCGAATGGCTGCAGGGACTAATGCAAATGGAGCTGAAAAAATATGCATAAACCAAACCAATATATAATGCGTGGCTGAGAGAGTCAAATAAGAAGAATGGAAGCAGGGACGAGCAGATGGGTCTAGAGCCATCGTGGAGGAGAGGACGTATACTGTGATAATATCTTCTCCAACATTCGATCCCACTACTGATATCATTTCTGTAAGGGTGATCTCTCAGAGTATACGTCCTACCCAGATGGATCTCTCGGAGTATCCTCTCCGGTTGGTTGTCGTATCATCATTGCCGAGGGATGAGGGTCGGAGGACAGTCCACTTTATCTACGGATACATAGTTTCTGCCTCGCCAGTCGAATGGCTGCAGGAACTATGTTACCGCGGTGTCGTAGTCCAATATAATCCAGAGATTGACACAGTTCTAATTCATATATGTAGTCCAATACAAATAGTCTAAAACAAAAACAACCCAATAAAAATAGTCTAATACAAATAAGTACTAATAGCTAATGCTTGCCACGCTGCTCACGCAAACGCTCAGTGATACTTTCACGCAACCACCTCCGAAAAGCGAGATTTTTGGTGCGAGGAGAGGCGTCGTCCCTTGCCAGGACTGCATCAAAAGCACTCTCGGCATTACTAGCTACCGGTGCTGGATGACTAGAACTCCCGGTCTCACTAGCAACCGGTGCCACTTCCTCCTCAACTGTAGGAGGAGCCACCTCAGCATTCACTGTTTTCTTCAAACGACATGCTGCTCCTCGGGTCATGGGTGCCATCTGGAAAGTATATGTAACAGAATGTAAAAGAATGTAACAGCTCAAATTCAAAAACCAAAATCCCCATGCCAACATGAATCATAACATATAACTTAAACCCAGACATGACATAGGATTAAACCTAATGATTTAATCATCCTTAAATCAGTAAACACAAACAATGTACTAATTCTCAGTTTGTGTGTCCGTGTGTCTGTGTGTCCGTGTGTCCGTGTGTGTGTGTGTCTGTGTGTCCGTGTGTGTGTGTGTGTGTCCGTGTGTGTGTGTGTCCGTGTGTGTGTGTTTGTCCGTGTGTGTGTGTGTCTGTGGGAGAGGAGGAGGCAGCTGCCCGCCCCCTCCCACCGCCCCCTCCATACCCCCCGCCCCCTCCCACCGCCGCCCCTCCACATCCTCCGCCACCCGCGGCCAGCCCCCCTCCACACATACCCCCCCCGCACCCCGCGGCCAGCCCCCGCCCCCATCGTACCCCCCCAACGCTACCCGCCCCCTCGATCCCACCGCCCCCTCCACACCCCCCGCCCCCCGCGCACGGCCAGCCCCCCTCCGCAACCCCCCGCACCCCGCGGCCAGCCCTCGCGCGCCCCCATCCCTCCAACGCTTCCCGCCCCCTCCCACCGCCCCCTCCACACCCCCCGCCACCACCGCCACCGCCGCCCCCCGCAGTCGACGCCGCCCCCGCAGCCCCCGACGCCCCCGGCCCGCTGCACCCACGACCACCGCGCGCGCGCGCGAGAGAGAGAGAGCAAGAAAGAGAGAGAGAGAGAGAGAGAGAGAGAGAGAGAGAGAGGGAGAGGGAGAGGGGAATACCTTTGGGAGAGAGAGAGGAGAGGGGGTCGCCGATCACCGCCACGGGAGAGAGAGGAGAGGGGGTCGCCGATCGATCACCGCGGGAGAGAGAGAGAGAGAGGAGAGAGAGTGAAATTTGGGGGGAATGAAAAAGTTCCTCCCGTCGTTTCAACTTAAGTCTGGAACGTAAATTTAGCGACGGAGTAGCGACGGATTATTCCGTCGCTAAGTCGTCAGTAAATCTCGCGCCAATTTTTTAGGCTTTTGCCGCCAAAATGTCCGACGTTCTAGCGACGGATATAAAACCGTCGCTACATGGCCGACTACCTATCGACGGCATAGCGACGGATATGGACATAAAAAAATAAAAAAAATTGTCCACTGCTTTCCATCGGTATTCCGTCACAAATCCGTCGGGGATCCGACGGTGATAGCGACGGAAAAAGTCCGTCGCTAAATGGCCGTCGCTAAAGTACTGTAATTTGGTAGTGGAATGACCCGTCTGCGCAAACCTCAGATCGGCGAAGGAGTTGGCAATCGCTTGGAATCGAGTCACATCACGAAACTCGTATTTTCTAGAGGTCTCAACATAAAAAGACTGCAGATCTGATAAGTGCTGATGTATACCCTCAAATGTCATTGGGTAAGAATGAGGAGGAACAGGTGCTGTGGGAGCTGTGGGAGTAGGTGCAGGAGGAGTAGGTACAGTAGGTGGAGGAACAGATACAATGCTGCGACGAAATAGTTTGAGAAACTTGGGCTCGGGGTCGACAGCACAAGTAGATAGATCAATATCAAATCTCTGAAAGATGCGTGGAATAAGCATCGCATAAGATAGGTTGCGGTCTCTCCCGCGACATCTATCCATCATCTGAATGATAGTCTTAGGGACAGAAAAAGGAATCCCCTTAAGAATATGATAAAGAGCAGAAAGCTCAAGTACAGTGACATCATCTTTGGAAGTGGATTTTGGAAGTAAGGTAGAATAGATGATGCGATGTAATTCGTAGTTAAACAAGTTCAAGTTATTAGCCTTGAACTTTCCAGGATGAACGCGTGTGGGCGCACAAAGTTTATTCTTGAAACTAACGAGTGTCGTGCCATCAGGAAAATCAAAATCAGTGATGTCATCGAGCGGGACACCTTCGTTTGGGATACCAAGGATTTCTGCTAACGTTTCATCAGTAAATTCGATATCAATTCCTCCGACACGTGTTCTCGCTGTAAAAGTGTCTAACACAAAATTACAATAGAATAATCTAATAGCATTAGTGGCAATTGGGAATTGTAAGGTGACAAAATGTTGAAATCCTAATGCCTCAAAGTAAGGGCGATGATCTGGAAAGACAGTCCACGGCGACCCAGTGCAAATAGTACGCATGATAAAATTGGCGTACCATAATAAAGCTTGATCGGAAGTTTTAAAGTAAAACTCATCCGACGCACCATCGTCCGATTGGACCGGAGAAAAGAGGCAATCCGTATGCGGATCTGAAGAAGATGCCTCTTCACTGTCATTGGTCTTCTTCCTTTTGAAGGGATTGAACTTAGACATTCTTTCCCAAAATTTTCTAAAAATCCTAAGTATTGAAAAGTGGAGGAAAGAAGGGATTATACCTTCCAAGAATTGGATATGTTGTAGAGGATGACGATCTCCGCACGAATCCAAAGTTTTGACGAGAAACTCCACACGGATTGGAAGAACAATGATGGAGAAGAGGCTAGGGTTTCAGAGGCGCGCTGCTACTGTTATGAGGATGTGGGAAGAATGAAGAAGAAGGAAGCCTCGGGTTGGTGCTGGTATATATATACCCAGCCGAACTCTGGCCGAATTCGGACCGAACTCGGGCCGAATTCGCCAAGGGTTGCCTGGCTATATATATCAAAAAAAATAATTCAAATGAGGCCACATTCTTTTTCATTAATTTGTTTCAAATGCTTAATTCAAAGTTTAGTAATTTTAAATCTCAAAGTAATATAATTAATATTATTTTACAAATTAATATTCTTTACTCAGCATCTATTTCAGATTAGCTGTAGGAGTACTGTCCCAGCTAACGAAGGTTCACCGAAGAACTCTTAAATACCGCTTCGCTTCGACCGTAGTCGTGGTGACAGACAGACTCTTTTTAGGCTTGTCTCGAAAACAGTTTATGAGTATCGAATAAATAATTAATAAAATAAAATTAATTAATATTATTGATATCTAAAATTCTTAATTCTCGACGTAAATAATTAAAACGATCTTCCGCTAAAGGTTTTGTGAGTATGTCAGCTAATTGATTCTGTGTGTCTATGTATACAAGGTCTATATCTCCATTTTGTTGATGATCTCTAAGAAAATGATGTCGAATCTCGATATGTTTAGTACGAGAGTGACATACTGGATTCTTAGTCAAATTAATAGAACTAGTATTGTCACAAAAAATGGGTATGTGTGTAAAATGCAATCCATAGTCTTCTAAAGTTTGTTTCATCCATAAAATTTGTGCACAACAACGTCCTGCGGCGATATACTCTGCCTCGGTTGTTGATAATGCAACAGAATTTTACTTTTTACTAAACCAAGAGACTAGAGCTTTTCCTAGGAAATGACATGTGTCGCTAGTGCTTTTTCTATCTACTTTGTATCCGGCAAAATCAGCATCGGAATAACCGGTTAGGTCAAACGACGTAGTTTTGGGATACCATAAGCGACAAAAGAAGTGCCTTTAAGGTATCGAAAGATACGCTTAACTGCGCACAAATGTGATTCCTTAGGATTAGCTTGAAAATGTGCACATAAGCAAACACTAAACATAATGTCTGGTCGACTAGCAGTTAAATATAGTAAGCTACCGATCATACCTCGATACTTACGTATGTTGACAGGTTTGCCTTGTTCATCAATATCAAGCTTGGTTGAAGTCGCCATTGGAGTGCTAAGTGGTTTTGCTGCTTCAATGTCGAACTTCTTTAATAGATCCTTTGTGTACTTTGCTTGATTTATGAACGTCCCATTGTTGGTTTGTTTGATTTACAGTCCGAGAAAGAATTTCAGCTCTCCCATCATGCTCATCTCAAACTCATTCTGCATACACTTTGAAAATTCTTGACAAAGAGATTCATCAGTAGATCCAAAGATAATATCATCTACATAGACTTGAATCAAAAGAATATTATTATTCAAAGACTTTATAAACAAAGTAGATTCAGCCTTTCCCTTTAAAAAACTATTATCAAGTAGAAAAGTACTTAAACGATCGTACCAAGCACGAGGGGCTTGTTTCAAACCGTATAAAGCTTTCTTCAACTTGAAAACATATTCAGGAAATTTGAAATCAGTAAAACCGGGTGGTTGAGCTACATAAATCTCTTCTTTTATAAAACTATTTAAAAATGCGCTTTTGACATCCATTTGAAATAATTTAAAATTATGAAAACATGCAAATGTACATAACATGTGAATGGATTCTAATCTCGCAACTGGGGCATAAGTCTTATCGTAGTCGATATCTTCTTCCTGATTGTATCCTTGAGCTACGAGTCGAGCCTTATTACGAGTCACTAAACCATTCTCATTCAGTTTATTTCAGAATACCCATCGGGTGCCAATGATCGGATGATCAATAGGCTTGGGAACAAGTTCTCAAACTTGATTCCGTTCGAATTGGTTTAATTCCTCTTGTATAGCATCTAACCAAAAATTATCACTACATGCTTCATCAATATTTTTGGGTTCAAACTGCGAGACAAAAGCAACACAAGAAGCTATATCTTTATTGGAGGAACGAGTACTTACACCTTTGGTAATCTTACCAATTACCAAGTCCTTTGGATGACTAGCCAAGAATATTATCTCTTTTGGTGTAGTCTCAGGATTGCTAGTTTCGGCTTCTTTGCTTGGAGGTTCATCTGATGCCTGATGTGATGGTTCTGCATATTTGTGTGAAGGTTTTACAGTAGCTGTACTTGGTGCGATTGTGTCTTCATTGTCATCATCGTCTAAGTGTTGATTTAGCTCATCAAACTTGACGTTGATAGATTATTCAATGATCATGGTTCTTTTGTTGAAGACTCTATATCCTTTGCTCTTTGCTGCATAACCTAAAAATATACCTTCATCGGCCTTTTCATCAAATTTACTTAAATTATCTTTGGTATTCAGAATAAAACATTTACAACCAAAGATTTTGAAATAAGAAACATTTGGTGTTCTATCAAACCATAATTCATAAGGAGTCTTCTTCAATATAGGTCGAATAAGAACTCTATTGAGAATATAGCATGCTGTATTTACAGTTTCAGTCCATAAAAATATAGGTAGACTAAACTGGTTTAACATAACTCTAGCCATTTCAGATAGAGTTCTGTTCTTACGTTCCACAACTCTATTTTGTTGTGGAGTCCTAGGGCAAAAGAATTCATACAGATAACCGTGTGTGTCACAAAATTGCTTAAATTCTGCATTCTCAAATTCGCCGTCATGATCACTACGAATGCAAGTAATCATGAACCCTTTTTCATTCTGTACTTTCTTGTAAAAGGTGACGAATTCTGATATTGTATCATTCTTGCGTGCAAGAAAATAAACCCATGTATATCTAGAGAAGTCATCTATAATGACAAATGCATATAACTTACCACCTAGACTAGCAATTCTGCTGGGTCCAAATAAGTCCATATACAATAATTGTAAAGGTCTAGTGGTACTTACAGCGTTCTTAGATTTGAATACGGATTTGGTAGCTTTGTTCTTTTCACATTCACTACATACCGTATCCTTCTTGAAAGAAATATCTAGTAAGCCGCGTACCAACTTCTTCGTAGATAATCTTGAAATTGTATCCATGTTTGCATGACCGAGTCTCATATGCCATAGTTGACTCTCAATACTTTTTGGCCATCAAACATCTACCTGCTGTGTTAGCATCTTCTAACAAATAGAATACATATATATTGTCTTCCCTAATACCTTCAAAAATAGTACTGCCAGTTGAACTATCAATAATAGTACATTTATCTTTTACGAAGTTAATGCCATAACCGTGATCAGCTAAATGGCTTATGCTGAGCAGATTATGTTTTAACTCGGTAACAAGACAAACATCTTTAATCACTGGATAGAGAGCCTTACCAATGTCACCGATACCGATTATGTACCCTCTCAAATTATTACCGAAGACGTATCCTTCTTTATTCCTCTTCGACAGTGTTACAAATAATGAAGCGTCACCGGTCATATGTCGTGAGCAACCGCTGTCGAGGATCCATTTGCTCCTAGCATGTGAAGGGTGTCCCACCTGATCACAAGCCATCAAGCACGCATTTACAGCGTTATCTGATTGTTCATCTTCTGAGTCGCTGGCTTCACTTTCATGCCATATGCTTGTGTTGGCGTATTTTCGTGATGTCGATTTCTTCAGGTAGCCTTTGTCATATTTACTATTTTTTTTGACGATGATGCTGAGGGACAATCTTTCTTCATGTGTCCTTTCTTCTTGCATCCGTAGCAAATAGGATCTTCTTCGTTGTTGTTGTTGTTGCTGTCTTTTGTTCTCCTGTTAAATCTCATAAACTTCTTGAACTTTCTTACCAGAAGAGCTTGATCTTCAGAGTCGGAGTCGCTGTCATCAGAATCATCTTCGATGGTTCTTCTATGTTGAGCCTTGAGAGCAATCGTCTTCTCTGACTTTTCCTTTGGTGTAGCATCTTCAAAGTCTTGAAGTTCTAACTCGTGAGTGAATAGCTTACCCATGAGTATTTCTAGAGACATTGTTGAGAGGCCGTTCCCTTCAATGATTGCTGTAGCCTTTGGAATCCAGTTCTTTGTAAGGGCACGTAGAAGTTTACGAATCTTCTCATGGTTACTGTAATCCTTGCCTAGTAAGGACAGAGGATTTACAATATCCAAGAATCTTGTAAACATCTGAGTGACTGATTCACTTGGCTTTATTTTGAACGCCTCATACTCCTGAGTAAGTCTATTGATCTTTGACTCCTTGACTTGTGTTGTTCCTTCGTGGGTTACTTCGAGAAGTTTCCACACTTCGTTTAATGTTGTGCAAGTAGCACCCTGTTGAATTCAGTTCTGTCTAAAGCACAAAATAAAGCGTTAATAGCACGTGCGTCAAGACTGGCCTTTTTCTTTTCTTCCTCTGTATATTTGTCATAGGGTTTTTCAGCTAAAACACCATCAACATTAATACGAGGTGGCTTTTTATAGCCATCAATAACTACAGACCATAAGTCAAAATTAAGAGATTTCAGAAAGAAACTCATACGTGTTTTCCAATAAGTGTAGTTTGTGCCGTCAAACAGTGCATGTCTGTTTGTGGCTTGGCCTTCACTTGTAAATTTCACAGTTGCCATGTGTAATACTGTGATCTATATAAAAATTAAGTATAACTGCAATTTTACCTTGCTTTACCTGTATAATCCGCTCTGATACCAATTGTAGGAATAAAATCGTAAAGCAGAATACTCTAGAGGGGAGTGAATAGAGTAGGCAGCAGAATATTGCTAATTAAAAACTTGTTAGCAGTTAGATCACAGATATAATAATAATCACAAAAAGTAAATGACAGAAATTAAAAGTGATCAGAAGGCAAATGCAAACACCAAGATTTATACTAGTTTCCCTCTTGTGAGGACTAGTCTAGTCGGAAGAACTCTAGCTTCCAGTTGAATCCACTATTGGAAAATCCCGCAAGTTTTCATACGAAGTCCTTGCAACTTCTACAGATACGAGATTTGATACGAAGAACTCGACCAACTTCAATTTTGAAGAGTTGAATCTTCTATCAAGCCTCTGATTACAATCGCTCTGAAACTTCTAGACCGTACCGCACTGGCAAATCGACTAGAGGATTGTAACTGGCTTGGGATTTGAAAATGAAAGCTTTTTAGAACTCTTTGGAAGAATGTAAGCTCAGGAAGAGAAGAGATTGAAAGTGAATTGGTGATTTGAAATGATCGAAATACTTCTCTATTTATAGTTTTTCCAAAGATAGAACTCTGATAGAATTCAGGCAGAATTCGGACAGAACTCTATGTAACAAACCGTAACTGAAGGATGACCAAGTTCAAAAACCCAACGTTCACTAACGTTCCAAATGGCCGAACTCTGGCCGAACTCTGGCCGAACTCGGGCCGAGTTCTCCTTGGGTTCTGCCAGCTCATTTTTTTTGGAGAAAATAAATTTTTGGCTTTTTGAAAAAAATCCTTCAGAAGCTTTTTATAAAAAAAATGTTTTTCAAAAACGTAGGTCATTTGTAAAGGAATATGATGGTTTTGAAAAACATTTTCGGATAGCCTATTTGCCAGTACGACTCGGTGTACAATGTATTCCTACACTCAATAAAATGAAAAATTATATTGTTTAACAGGAAGTACATTCTGAATGGCAAACGGCTTCAGTCTTGAACATTGTTGATATCCATTGTTGAGCAGTGTCTAAAACGTCGTAGGTAAACATCTGAGTTAACTTGTATTTATATCGAGACAGAGTTTGATCAATTATTAAAATCAGGTTTGACCATGACCAATGGGCCAACACGATCTACTTCACCGAAGATGCTATGTTATGGTGGCGTCGAAGGTGCATGGAAGTCGAGAAGGGTTTGTGCTCGATAGAGACTTGGAAGGATCTCAAGAAGGAGATTAAGTCTCAGTTCTATCAGGAGAATGTGGAGTAAAGTCTCGGATACGTGTCACCCCCAATTTTCATGAACAAGAGTATTTTGGTCATTTTCCACTTTAGAATTATTTTGGAATTATTTATTTATTTATGATATTATTTTGGGTTATTTAAGTCGGGTTCGAATTTTAACTCAATCCGACTTGTATCGGGGACCCGGGGTAGTGTTGACTCTAGTAGGACACACACATTAGTTAGCCATGGCCCACATGATATTAATTTTAGTTAGTGGTTAGACTAATTATTTATGGATAGGGTTTGGTTAGATTAGAGTTTTAGAATAACTAGTTTAGCCTCAACCATTTACCCTTCCTAATATTAATTACATAGATTAGTTGGGGGGGGGGGCTTTTTAGTCTTTTCAAATAGGGACACCTATGCACCATAGGGCCGGCCACCTAGAGGGGGGATAGGGATGAACCATTTTGTTTTATTCCACTCTATTTTCTCTCTCTTGTTCTTCCCCAAATTTTGAGAGCAATCTCCATTGATTTCTCTACCAAATCCATTCATTCTTCCACCTAATCTTCTTCTTTCCTTCTCTACTCAAGCTAAGGATGGAGCTAGCCAAGTTTGGGAGGATTCGGAGCTCGTTCGTGTCCTTTTGGGATTCCTACGTGTCGGTGTCGTATCGGGAGTGTTTTTCCTAGATTCGATCTACCGGGAGGTATAAATCTCTTCTTCTTTTCATTCCCTCATGCATATAGGATGATTTTAGACCCATAGAAATGACCCCTATGGTTGTGTCTCCATTTGTGTCCATTTCGTGTCCATTTGGAGACTTATAGGTGTGTCCTATGTGTGGTTTTGTGTCCTAGTTGGAAAATCCTATTTTTGGACACTTGTATTTAGTTATATTGTGTGAATGATTAATTAGATATTAAATCTCAGATTTTACATGTTTAGAGAATGTGTTCTTCATGTATCTTATGTTATCATAAGCTATTATCTATATATTCTATATATATATCATTGGTTATATATATATATATATATGTATGTGTCAATATATATATATATATATATTTTTTTTTTGGTTATATATATATATATATATATATGTATGTGTCAATATATATATATATATATATATATATATATATTTTTTTTTTTTTTGGTTATATATATATATATGTATGTGTCAATATATATATATATATATATATATATATATATATATATATATATATATATATTGTGTCTTATATATATGTATATATATTGGTGTGATTTGTGTCTTTATTTATCTATGGGGGTGTGTGGGATTTCGGCCAAGGGAGGGCATGGGATTAGAGAATGGTGGAGTTGGTGTTAGAATGTGTGTATGTGTGTTTGTATAGAGAGAGTTAGAGAGAGTGAGAGATTAGAGGGATAGAGAGGTGTGAATGAGAGAGGGAAGGGGGAGTACTAGGCCGTGCTAACAGCAGGGCAGTAGCAGTATACTGCTGCTGTTAGCAGCAATAGTAGGGTCCTATTCAGCCCAATGGGCAGCCCCCTAAATCAGCCCCAAAACAGTCCTTAATTGTCCCCATGGTTCAGCCATAATAGCCACCATTATCAGTCCCAAACTTAGCCTAAACCTATCCCTAAACTTGTCCCATTTCAGTCCCAAAACAGCCCCTAAAAACTAGTCTAAATGACAGCCATAAGCAGTCCTAAACCAGTCCATTAGCAGCCCTATTAGGACACCCATTGTCAGCCTTAGCAGTCCCAAATTCAGCCCTATTTAGGACCCCCACTTGACACACATATCAGCCTATATCTAACCCTCATTCCAGCCTATAACCAGTCCCATTTCAGCCCCTAAATAGCCCATGGACAGCCCACTAATATGCCTATATTTGTATGGGCATGAGCCTATGTGAGTGAGCTTAGTGTGTGTGTGTGAGCATATATATATAGTTATATGCCTATAGGTGTGAGCCTAGGTGTGAGCCTATAGGAGAGCCTATGTGTGAACCATATATGAGTGAGTTAGTAAGTGAGTGTTGGTGTGTGGGTGTTTAGTTAGAAGTTAGAATATTATAAGGGTAAGGTAATGAGGATAACCAACATGTGTCCTAAGATGGACTAGATATCTAGGAAACCCATAGTTCTTGGTAGGTAAATCCTAGATAGGATAGTATCTAGCTACCCTAAGGAGCCTAGGCTAGTATCTTGAAGATTAGCGGGGTTTCCTTTGTAATGGGCAAGGTATCGGGATTACCTTGGTAAGGGTAAATGTAGGTAATTACCTAGAAGCTAAGGTAAGTGGTTTAGGGTTTAAGATATGGTTAGGATTTGGTTCCCTTGGTTGGTAATGGTCAAAAATAGCGCTCCTAGACTAGTTTTGACTTCGTTGACCATTTTGACCAAAAGTCAACAAAAGTCAACCGAGAGTCAAACTTACCCTGTAAGTGACTAGAATTGACCGAAACCAAACCAGAGTTGACCAGATGACTGAAAGTCAACAGTTAGTCAACATTTGACTAGTTTGACCTAGGGTTGACCCAGATTGACCTAGTTTGACTTAGATTGACTTCCTGTGACCTTGTTTGACCTTGGTTGTCCTAGTGTGACCTAGTTTAGCTTGGAGTGACTTAGTTTGACCTAGTTTTGACTTAGACTTGCATATCATGACTAGATTAGCTTTTCTTTTATTATTAAACCCTGTTTGGACTCATGGCATCTCATCTATAGGTCTGTGATTACTCTGAGCATCTGTTCACCTTATCAGCTCAGTACCACAGACGAGTATATTCACTGATAGTTTTTATTGTCTTGATATCTGCTATATCCGATTCAGTTGTAGTGTCTTACTTGATTTCCTGACATGATAGTTTACGGACTAGTATATGTCGGATCATGTCATGAGATGTTGTTCCCGAATTACTTGGTATATTGGTACAAGACTCGACTTGTTACTTGTACTTGTATAGACATGGACTTGGGAGTGGGCTGATCACCTGTTTTTGAGTCCCGTGTCATGACGTGTTTCGTCCGGGTCCTTTATACTATTCGGGGGATGGGAAATTATTAGTGGTTGTGTGATCAAATACCTACTTGTTCTTCACACTTGTACTTGATACTTGTTCATAGCTATACCCTCGCCTCACGACGGGTAAAGCCTTACCCTACTTGTTCATAACTTTCCATGGTGACCGGCCTTATTCTTCACACTTGTACTTGTTACTTGTTCATAGCCGATCAGATGGAAAGCCTGTTCATATTTTCCCAAGCCGATCACATAATGCACTAATAATTCAAGGCACCTTTTATATTTATTATCATAGGAGGCTAAGTTCTGTTCGGAAGAAGGGTTACAACCCCGGTCCTTGTTTGGTTTAAGGGTTGTAACTCGACTTCCAAATAGTTTCCAAGTCATCCTATATATACATATATATATTGTCATCCTATTCAGTACTCACATCTTGATATATTTATTTTCTGTTGATCTGTCTTGTATTTCATTATACTGTCTCTTATAGAATTTGTCAATTCATATGGAACTGCTGTTAGTGTTTGTACTTGCTCATTTTCCTGACAGGATACCGTTGATATATTACAGATGATTCTGAGGCAGATTGCCCGACCTATTATGGGGACGGGTTAGATGGAGTAGACCTGGACCGTGGCTTGATAGTAGAGCCACTAGACTTTGCACACCCAGAGTAGTGTAGCTTAGTTAGGTTTGCCTGGACTGCGATCCAGCTAGTACTTTCATATTGTAGTATTTTATATCATATTCTGTGACTCTGTGATGTTGTGTATAGCTTTGGGCTTGTGTAGATCTTGAACTTATTTTCTGCTTTCATCTATCATATTTTCTTTCCATGCTATCTACCTTAGTTTTACTTTGTGATTGAGACTGTATTGCTATGTTACCTCCATTCGGAGTGTATATACTGTACAGGTACTTTTATCTGTTTAGTCGTAGTATTTACAGACCTTATATACAGCGTTCTACCGTCGATTCTGCGGCGTAGGCTGGACATAACCACGTACTCGTGCCCTTCATCAGGGTACGGGTCATGACACATTTTTGTGGTAGCCCATGCAGGTTAGTGTCGCAATTATTGCGATCTCGTAATGGTGCTCGACTTAGAGTACTAATTACGAGCCTGCGACTAGGACATAGGATCTAGGATATGATAGGAGTTACTCAATCACATATTAGGAAATAATTCTGATCTTTTGATTACCATGACAACTCTTCTTACATTTGAATTCAATTATCCTCCCTTGATAATATCTTATCTTGTGCCATATTGATCTCTTGGGTTCAATTCGTCTTCAGGATGACAGTGACTCGTTCTCAGGCAGCAGGGCCTAGTGCAGTTCCAGAGAGGTCCTATCCAGTAGGACTTCCACCTCCGGCTACGGGAGTAGTAGTTGAGAGAGCAGCAGCCTCAGTTCCTGCCCTTCAGGCGGAAGTAGCAGCAGCAGTTCCAGGAGGTCTTCCACCTCCGGCTACGAGAGCTGTAGTTGATGGAGCTGCCACCTCAGTTCCTGCCCCTCAGGCGGGAGTAGCAGCGACGGTTCCAGGAGGTCTTCCACCTCCAGCAGCGGGATCGTCCATAGTCATTCCTGATACTCTTCCACCGCCGCCTCCGCTACCGACTGATACTCAGCAGATGATGGCCCTTCTGCAGCAGTTGTTGCAGACCCAGAGCGCACAGGCAGAGGTGTTACGACAGAGCATGGAGAACTTCTATCAGCTCACGATGGCAGCAGTAGAGAGGGTTGTACCGGGTACAGTTCAGGGTGCCCCAGTTCAGTAGTAGGGTAAGAGGAGGCTTGGCATATGCCTAGACTTCAGAAAGATGAACCTGAGGGAGTTCAAGGGTACCGAGGGTATCCTGTACGCGGATGACTGGTTGGAGGATGTCCAGCGGAGCCTGGAGTTAGCAGAGGTCCCGAAAGGGCTTTGGGTGACGTTTACAGCGAGCCAGTTTTTCGATATAGCGTTGACTTGGTTTTGCTCGGATCCTCGTGCGTCGGTGAGGGGTTTGACTTAGGAGAGCTTCAGGAGGCTCTTTAAGGAGAAGTTCTACCCAGATGTGGCCTTGACAGCTTTGGAGGGACAATTTGTCGGTTTGGTGCAGTGGAACTCGTCGGTAGACGAGTATGCAGCGGAGTTCTTTCGCCTGAGTAGGTTTGTACCAGGTCTGATCTAGGATGAGGGTTATAAGGCCCGCAAGTTCCGGAGGGGTCTTATCCATGCAGTTCGTACTCGTACTTCTGGGCGATGCGATACGACATTCGAGCAGATTCTGATGGAGGCGCAGATCGCAGAGGAGGACTTCGACCTCAAGCCGAAGAGGGGCAACGATGTTCTAGGAGCAAGCTCGAGTGCGGGGCCGGCGAAGCGCCCTTACTTCCAGCAGAGGCAGTCTCAGCAGCAGCCTCAGTTACAGTTTCAGCAAGCACCAGCACGTGTCAACCAGCAGCAGGGTTAGGATCAGAGGCAGGCCATCCACTGTGCCTTCTGCAAGAAGATAAGGCACACCCGGGAGGTTTGTAGGATGAGGCTGGGAGTTTGTTTATTCTGTGGAGCTCCAGATCACCAGATGAAGAACTGTGCTGCCCGTGCAGCTAGACATACAGGCCAGGACAGAGTACAGTAGGCTAGAAGAGGCCAGCAGGGGCGAGCTTTCGCCATGACAGTTGAGCCCACTCAGGCAATAGCAGAACAGATTGCAGGTTCCAATCTTTCGATCTTATTCCGTATTTGCCTCCTTATAAACTGTCTTGAAATTCGATTCCATCTGTTTCTTGATTGTTTGATAAAATTTTGTTCTTATGATGTGATATTCTTCTGAGATAAGTCGTATGGGCTAGGTCGCCTCGATTATGAGATTTTAGAATCTTCTAGGGTCATGCTAGCAGGCATAGTGAGGACATATAGTCGGATTATGGACGTATTTCTCAGGTGTGGGAATTTAAGGTTTTTGCTGCCAAGCATGCGGCAATACAAAAATTTTAAATACCATAATTCTAGAGGTATGTACCTTAGTCGAGGACTCTGTGATTATCGTAGCCTTGTTCACTAGCATGATGGAGATTCTAAGTATCATGATTTTGGACAGACGCATACGATTATCGAACTGCATGATTTTTCTGTGTTTACTTTGTTTTAATTTTTGAGGATGAATTCTTTTAAGGTGGATAGACTTGTAGCACCCAGTTTCTAATTGAGAGTAATTTTAAAATTTTAAAATTTTAGTTATTTAATTATTGTCATTTAATTCATGCTTTGATTTTGGATATTTTAATCATTTTAAATTTTTAAGCCATGACTTGAGATTTTGATGTTTTGCTAGTGAAACCTTAGAGACTGTTTGACCTAGAGCCTAACCATGTGATTAGGATATTTTCAGTATCATTTCTGGCCCAAGGATATTTTGATCGTTGGACCTCTTTGATTTATTTTTGATATTTTGCATTGGTGATTGTTGATTTGGCTTTTGATAGGTGAGATTTTGTGTTGGTTTCGTGTCTGTATCGGACACGTAATAGTTTTTATTTACAAGTGTTGTTGTGCCTTAAGAGATTTTTATTTTGCTGAATTTTTTTTTTGAAGTATTGAGTGGGATTGTTTTTCTGCATGTGTTTCTTGCGATTGCCTTGTTTTAATTTCGAGGACAAATTTTTTTTAAGGTGGATAGATTTGTCACTCCCAGTTTTCATGAACAGGGGTATTTTGGTTATTTTCCACTTTAGAATTATTTTGGAATTATTTATTTATTTATGATATTATTTTGGGGTTATTTAAGTCGGGTTCGAATTTTAACTCAATCCGACTTGTATCGGGGACCCGGGGTAGTGTTGACTCTAGTGGGACCCACACATTAGTAAGCCATGGCCCACATGATATTAATTTTAGTTAGTGGTTAGACTAATTATTTATGGATATGGTTTGGTTAGATTAGAGTTTTAGGATGACTAATTTGGCCTCAACCATTTACCCTTCCTAATATTAATTACATAGATTAGTGGGGGACGGGGGTCTTTTTAGTCTTTTCAAATAGGGACACCTATGCACCATAGGGCCGGCCACCTAGAGGGGGGATAGGAATGAACCATTTTGTTTTCTTCCACTCTATTTTCTCTCTCTTGTTCTTCCCCAAATTTTGAGAGCAACCTCCATTGATTTCTCCACCAAATCCATTCATTCTTCCACCCAATCTTCTTCTTTCCTTCTCTACTCAAGCTAAGGAAGGATCTAGCCAAGTTTGGGAGGATTCGGAGCTCGTTCGTGTCCTTTTGGGATTCCTACGTGTCGGTGTCGTATAGGGAATATTTTTCCTAGATTCGATCTACCGGGAGGTATAAATCTCTTCTCCTTTTCATTTTCTCATGCATATAGGATGATTTTAGACCCATAGGAATGACCCCCATGGTTGTGTCTCCATTTGTGTCCATTTCGTGTCGATTTGGAGACTTATAGGTGTGTCCTATGTGTGGTTTTGTGTCCTAGTAGAAAATCCTATTTTTTGACACTTGTATTTAGTTATATTGTGTGATTGATTAATTAGATATTAAATCTCAGATTTTACATGTTTAGAGAATGTGTTCTTCATGTATCTTATGGTATCATAAGCTATTATCTATATATTGTATATATATATCATTGGTTATATATATATGTATGTGTCAATATATATATATATATATATATATATATATATATATGTATATATATATATATATGTATATATATATTGTGTCTTATATATATGTATATATATTGGTGTGATTTGTGTCTTTATTTATCTATGGGGGTGTGTGGGATTTCGTCCAAGGGAGGGCATGGGATTAGAGAATGGTGGAGTTGGTGTTAGAATGTGTGTATGTGTGTTTGTATAGAGAGAGTTAGAGAGAGTGAGAGATTAGAGGGATAGAGAGGTGTGTATGAGAGAGGGAAGGGGGAGTACTAGGCTGTGCTAACAGCAGGGCAGTAGCAGTATACTGCTGCTGTTAGCAGCAGTAGTAGGGTCCCATTCAGCCCATTGGGCAGCCCCCTAAATCAGCCCCAAAACAGTCCTTAACTGTCCCCATGGTTCAGCCATAACAACCACCATTATCAGTCCCAAACTTAGCCTAAACCTATCTCTAAACCTGTCCCATTTCAGTCCCAAAACAGCCCCTAAAAACCAGTCTAAATGACAGCCATAAGCAGTCCTAAACCAGTCCATTAGCAGCCCTATTAGGACACCCATTGTCAGCCTTAGCAGTCCCAAATTCTGCCCTATTTAGGACCCCCACTTGACACACATATCAACCTATATCTAACCCTCATTCCAGCCTATAACCAGTCTCATTTCAGCCCCCAAACAGCCCATGGACAGCCCACTAATATGCCTATATTTATATGGGCATGAGCCTATGTGAGTGAGCTTAGTGTGTGTGTGTGAGCCTATATATATAGTTATATGCCTATAGGTGTGAGCCTATAGGAGAGCCTATGTGTGAACCATATATGAGTGAGTTAGTGAGTGAGTGTTGGTGTGTGGGTGTTTAGTTAGAAGTTAGAATATTATAAGGGTAAGGTAATGAGGATAACCAACATGTGTACTAAGATGGACTAGATATCTAGGAAACCCATAGTTCTTGGTAGGTAAACCCTAGATAGGATAGTATCTAGCTACCCTAAGGAGCCTAGGCTAGTATCTTGAAGATTAGCGGGGTTTCCTTTGTAATGGGCAAGGTATCGGGATTACCTTGGTAAGGGTAAATGTAGGTAATTACCTAGAAGCTAAGGTAAGTGGTTTAGGATTTAAGATATGTTTAGGATTTGGTTCCCTTGGTTGGTAATAGTCAGAAATAGTGCTCCTAGACTAGTTTTGACTTCGGTTGACCATTTTGACCAAAAGTCAACAAAAGTCAATCGAGAGTCAAACTTAGCCTATAAGTGACTAGAATTGACCGAAACCAAATCAGAGTTGACCAATTGACTGAAAGTCAATAGTTAGTCAACATTTGACTAGTTTGACCTAAGGTTGACCCAAATTGACCTAGTTTGACTTAGATTGACTTCCTGTGACCTTGTTTGATCTTGGTTGTCCTAGTGTGACCTAGTTTAGCTTGGTGTGACTTAGTTTGACCTAGTTTTGACTTAGACTTGCATATCATGACTAGATTAGCTTTTTTTTTTTATTAAACCCTGTTTGGACTTATGGCATCTCATCTATAGGTCTGTGATTACTCTGAGCATCTGTTCACCTTATCATCTCAGGACCACAGGCGAGTACATTCACTGATAGTTTTCATTGTCTTGATATCTGCTACATCCGATTCAGTTGTAGTGTCTTACTTGATTTCTAGACACGATAGTTCACGGACTAGTATATGTCGGATCCTATCATGAGATGTTGTTCCCGGATTACTTGGTATATTGGTACAAGACTCGACTTGTTAGTTGTACTTGTATAGACATGGACTTGGGAGTGGGATGATCACCTATTTTTGAGTCCCGTGTCATGACGTGTTACGTCTGGATCCTTTATACTATTCGGGGGATGGAGAATTATTAGTGGTTGTGTGATCAAATTCCTACTTGTTCTTCACACTTGTACTTAATACTTGTTCATATCTATACCCTCGCCTCACGATGGGTAAAGTCTTACCCTATTTGTTCATAACTTTCCATGGTGATCGGCCTTATTCTTCATACTTGTACTTGTTACTTGTTCATAGCCGGTCAGATGGAAAGCCTGTTCATATTTTCCTAAGCCGATCACATAACGCACTAATAATTCAAGGCACCTTTTATATTTATTATCATAGGAGGCTAAGTTCTGTTCGGGAGAAGGGTTACAACCCCGGTCCTTGTTTGGTTTAAGGGTTATAACTCGGCTTCCAAATAGTTCCCAAGTCATCCTATATATACATATATATATTGTCATCCTATTTCGTACTCACATCTTGATATATATTTCCTGTTGATTTGTCTTGTATTTTATTATACTGTCTTTTATAGAATTTGTTAATTCATATGGAACTGCTGTTAGTGTTTGTACTTGCACATTTTCCTGACAGGATACCGTTGATATATTACAGATGATTCTGAGGCAGATTGCTCGACCTATTATGGGGACGGGTTAGATGGAGTAGACCTGGACCGTGGCTTGATAGTAGAGCCACTAGACTTTGCACACCCAGAGTAGTGTAGCTTAGTTAGGTTTGCCTGGATTACGATCCAGCTAGTACTTTCATATTGTAGTATTTTATATCATATTCTGTGACTCTGTGATGTTGTGTATAGCTTTGGGCTTGTGTGGATCTTGAACTTATTTCCTGCTTTCATCTATCATATTTCCTTTCCAGCTATCTACCTTAGTTTTACTTTGTGATTGAGACTGTATTGCTATGTCACCTCCATTCGGAGTGTATATACTGTACAGGTACCTTTATCTGTTTAGTCGTAGTATTTACAGGCCTTATATATAGCGTTCTACCGTCGATTCTGTGGCGTAGGCTGGACGTAACCACGTGCTCGTGCCCCTCATCAGGGTGCAGGTCGTGACAATACGCGAGCCATGTCACAATGGTATAACACCGCAAGAAAGTGTAAGGTTTCATGCTGGGTAGTATGGCACTACAAAAAGGTTGGGACCTCATGCTATAGTGATATGACACCACAATGAGGTGTATCCTCGGCTTTAGTCCATTTCATAGCAGTATAGCACCGCAAGGAAGCGCAAGGCTTCGTGCCATGACTCTTTAAAAGAATTCACCTAGAGTGTATAAAAAGAGATGCAGGCCGTCTCTCGAGGGTAAGCTTGTAGACATCCAATATACATACACCGAAATAAGACGGGCACAGAGCCTTTAATATTGTGCAACCAGAAGCACAACTGATGTCATTATATGAGTGGAAATAATTGTAGCTCTGGTGCAGAATTGAAGGCTTAGTCCATTCTTGTATCATACTATTGTTTAATCAATGCGGGAAGATTCAAGTCAAAACGACATCTATCCTAATGCATGATGGACAGTCACTGTGGAGAACGCTCAACCCATATATTGAGATATATGTGAGATTGTTAGTGTTATGTCTATAGATTAGAAAAGATAGTCCCACATTAGGTACACCAAATGATGAGTATCTCAATATAATGCTTTGATTGTGCTGAGATATGAACATGGCGTGAGGTGGGGCACATGTGGGTGCCATGCGAGAGTTTTTTTCTAGAAGAAAAAACTATTAACTCTTCAAGAAAGCATTTATGTTTTTTTTGTCATGCTCATAGGATAATTCACTTACGAGCTAAGTTCCAAAGGGGCTTAGCGACTCGAACTCGGGCTCAAGGGCGCAAAGTGGCATACTTTTGTAACCTTCTAGTTTTGGAATTTACTATTTTTTGAATCCCTAATATTCTAATTTTATTTTTCTAGAATTATTTGTGAATTATTTAAACGATCATGGCATAGTTGTAATATATGAAGGTGGAGTGGAACCATTGGTAATTATTTAGAAGTTATGGTTATTTAAAGCGTAGTGGCAGATCGTTGAATTCCTAGAAGTGGAGTGACATTTTTGGTTTGTAGTAGTATGCCATGAATAGGTTGCTAGCTATTTGTGAAAACTTTCTAGATCCCCTTTCTTAATTAATTATGATTAGTGTTAGTTAATCCCAAATAATATTCTTAGAAATATTCTCTAGGGTCTAGAGTATTCTTAAGAATATTCCTTGGAATATTCTCTAAAATATTCTAAGGATATTCTTTGGAGCATGTGTTAATTGCATCTAGATTATTCCTAATGACTCATATAAATATCCCTATAACCCATGTTTCTGAATTTTTCAATATTTTATTTTAAATATTTTGTGCTAGAAATTTTTTATTTAAATTTATAGAGGAAATCATAAATATTTTTGGACGGGAGAGATATGTATCTATTATTTTAAAGTAAGATATTATAGAAATATATTTTAGAATTATTTAATTTATTATTATCATTTATTTTTAAGACTTAAAAAATCTATTTTAAATGTTATTTGAAATATTAGACATTATTTAAATTATTATTGTCACAATTTAATTAATTGAAATTTGAGCATTCTAATTGATTGATTTAAATCTATTGAAAGATTTGATCTAGATCATAATCCTACCTATTTAGAAATCCCTCATCTCTACTCAAGAGGGGGCTTCCCTTTGTTCTTCTGACATATTCTCAACACCACAGCCAACATCAATCCATGACGAACCGAGCATGTGCACCATGTCCGTGTCCATCTGTTCATTTCCACTATTATTACAGCTACATTTTCTCTTTCGTATACTACCAAAATATCTCATATTAGCGACACCTAACAACGTCGCTAAACAGCAAAAAAAATGTCGCTAACTTCTGACAGCGACGTTTTTAGCGCCGTTTCGGACATGTCGCGTTATTCATGGTCGCTAACTTGTAAAATGTCGCTATTCGTCGCTATAGCGACGTCATTCGGCGACGCTCGACATTGCTAGTTTTAGCGACGTTTACCGACAAAAATGTTGCTAGTTAGCGATGTAACATTTCGTTGCTGATTGTCGTTGTCCATTCAGATTTTAGCGACGTTACAGTCAGAGATTAGCGACGTTTTTCGACTCTATATGTGACAATTTTTTGGTTGCCAGGTCATCATTTTGGCGATGTTTTGCGACGTTACAATACTTGAATACCGACGTTCGGATACTAGATTTTCTGACATGTACAGTTTGCCACGTCAACGTATCTGCGACGATTAGCGACGTTTTGATTCTCAGTTTTGCGATGTTCTAGCGACGTATGTATGCGTCGCTGACCGTTGCTAAGCATCGCTAAACGTCGCTAATTCCAAAAAAATGTAAAAAAACAGAATGCAGTATGCATTTCACATAAATAATAATTACATTAAAAATATTCTACCTGCATTTAGAGTTTCAGTTTGCAAATAATAGACCCGAAGAAACCCTCCCTAGAATTTTCTAGGTTCGCTGACCCCTTCGGTGGAACACTCAACACCGGTAAACCAATATAGAGACAAATAATAATAATGCACTACCAATAATTAAATAAATAGAATCGAACGATCAGAAAGACAAAAAATAGCCGGATGGATACAATGGGTCACCAACAAATACATAAAGACCCAACAATGGGTCACCAACACAACAAATGAAAACAATTCTAATAAAGGACTACGCCTGGTCAGGATGAGGATGAGGAGGAAGAGTAGGTAGTGCATGCACCTGGGACACCAGGAACCTATACTTCTCCGGGGTCAGCATCACCGGTGACGACCTATCAGTAGGAGGAAGAGGAGGCAGTGGAGCCGCTGCAGTCGGTGTGGATGCCGAAGCACGACCAGGAAGTGTCCGCTCCATGGCCATCAGTCTGGAGTTGGTGGAATCCATAACAGCCGCCAGCCTCGAAACCTGCTCGCCAATGGCCGCCTGCGTACCGTGCAACGCATGAACGACAAGATCCGTCCTCTCCTGCACCGCCTGAAAGGCACGATCCGTCCTTTCGCCTGTCTCCCTAATGGTGCGCTCGAGCATATCAAATCGTGCGGTGAGGGCCACATTGTCCGTATGCGACTGAGACTGGGGCTGCTCCTCCATCCTCCGTAACATCTCATCACGCAGCTCAGTAAGCTGGCGACAGAGTTCTCCCACTCAGACCGACTCCTCCGAGGGCTGTAGGGAATGCACACTGTCAGGGGAGGCTCTGGATGACTACGTCGCCACAAAGGCGCCGTAGGATCCCGTACCATAGTACGTACCCCTCTTAAGACCACCAACGACGGTCATCTAGAGCTCGTCCATTGTCCGAACCAGAGGGGGCTGCGAGGAATTACCAGCACCTCCCTCCGCAGATGCACTAGTAAGCTCACACTCTAGCCTAAGATACTCATCCGAGAAAAGTACGCATCTCGATAAGCATAATATTTACTACCAACCTAGTTGTTCCACGTCTATGGATATATTTGCATATTTTTTAAGTTATAATAAAGTTAGTGACACGTAAAGTAATACTTACATAGATCTATGTGGCCCGATCATCGATGAGCTTTCCATCCTTCTGTGGGTAGCCAGGAAGACCGTCACCTTGTTGGGGTTCGCACCCTTCTTTACCTGTTATAATAAAATGTTTGTCATTAAAATTAAATATTTTATTACTACTTTTATTAAAATAATATATTACAGTAAAACACGTACCAGGCGTCAGAAATGTTCCGTCATGGGAATCGAGCCACCACACTACTTTCCTGCCCTCGTCCTAGCCACCTTCGCTTTCTCCGACCGTTCCTTGTACCTAGGAGTATCGAATCTAGCCTTCATGGCAGTCCACTGCTCGGGCGTGATCCAAACTTGGATCCCTTTTCCGGAACGGTCTCGAGCCTTCTGGTCGTCGATCACATCCCGGATTAACTTAGCGACAATGGCAAAAAATTGCTTCTCAATCGTCTCAGCCCGGTGTGGTGGATAAAAATATGTTTTCTACAAGAATTAAATTAGTTAACTATACAATATGCATAAAATACGATTTATACTAAAAGCAATATACTTTAATTACCTTAAAGTGGGCAAACCAGAATGCCTTCCTCTCGTTCGAGGCATCCGAGTGTTGATCCAAGGCCCACCGTAGTTGGACCTCAGAAATAGCCCCAATGTCCTCTGAACTGATGGTGGACGATATCTACACAACGATAATTAAATTCATTAATATATAGATATAAGTGTAAATAAATGTTAACTAATTAACTTACTTTGTAGGCCCGTCAGACGAAATCTCCATCATCGTCTCGTCCGGAGGGGCATATGGGAGATCGCTAGGATCATATGTAGACGGCGTAGGTGGGACCTCCTCCACCGACTCATGCGTCTCCATAGTGCCGTTAGCAGGAGGAATGCTGCTGGACGGGCTAGGATCAGGCCTGGAACTGTCCGTCCAAGGAGTGCTGCCACGTACCGTCGATGCAGACGGAGATCCGAGTGGCTGGTACACTGGAGTACTATGAGACGAGGGACCGACACCATCATCCACTAACAGAGTACCACTCCGTCCACCGGTGGAACCTCTACCTCCGTGGGATACTCCTCTACCGCCGCGGGGATACGATCCTCTGCGTCCTGCCTGTAGGAGCTAAATCGTAAAGCAGAATACTCTAGAGGGGGGGGGGGGGGGTGAATAGAGTAGGCAGCGGAATATTGCTAATTAAAAACTTGTTAGCAGTTAGATCACAGAAATAATATCAATAATCACAAAATAATAACTGTAAAAGAAGAGAGATCAGAAGGCAAACGCAAACACAACGATGTATACTAGTTTCCCTTTTGTAAGGACTAGTCCAGTCGGAAGAACTCTAGCTTCCAGTTGAATCCACTATTGGAAAATCCCGCAAGTTTTCATACGAAGTCCTTGCAACTTCTACAGATGCGAGCTTTGATACGAAGAACTCGACCAACTTCAATTTTGAAGAGTCTTTCTTCAATCAAGCCTCTGATTACAATTTCTTTGAAATTTTCTAGACTGCACCGCACCGACAAATTGACTAGAGAATTGTAACTGGCTTGTGATTTGAAAATAAAAGCTTTTTAGAAAAATCTTTGGAAGAAACGTAAGCTTAGAAGAGAAGAGATGAAAGTGAATGAGTGATTTGAAATGATCAGAATTCTTCTCTATTTATAGTTTTTCCAAAGGCAGAATTCGGGCAGAATTTGGCCAGAATTCGGACAGAACTCTATGTAACAATCCACAACTGAAGGGAGACCAAGTTTTTCAAACGTTCGAAAATCAAACGGTCACTAACCGAACTCTGGTTGAACTCGGGCTGAGTTCTGTCAGGGTTGGTCAGGGTTATTTTAAAAGTGATTTTTGGGCTTTTTGAAATTCTTCAGAAGCTTTTTTAAATAAGGATTTTTTTAAAAAAATATAGGTCATTTTTAAAAACAATTTTGGATATCCTATTTGCCAGTACGACTCGGTGTACAATATATTTCTAGACTCAAATAAAAGTAAAAATTATATTACATAAAGAAATACAGACTCGAGTGGCAAATATAGCTTCGGTCTTACTGAGTAGATATCCTATCTTGATCAGTGTCCAAGTGTCTAAAACGTTATTGAGTAAACATCCGTATATCGAGACAGAGTTTGATCAATTATTAAAATCAGGTTTGACCATGACCAATGGGCCAACAATCTCCCCCATTTTGATAATTGACAAACCTTGACCGATATAACATCTTTGGTCAATAAGATTTGAAAGATAATCAAAATTGTATTATATCCTGAAAAAAATATTCCTGTAACCTGCATAAGATGTTAGATCCTATTTCTCCCCCGTTGTCATATAGCAAAATATTTGCAAAAGTGAAAGCTCCCCCGCAATATATGCATAAGAAACAATCGTTGAAGAAACACAAAAAAATATATATAAAAAATTTATCACAAGCAGTTTGATATTATTCATAAGCATGGTATAAATGTCACAGACAGTAAAGAAATGTGATAAGCAGAAAATATTTCATGGGCAGTTTAAATAGAAGAATAATAAAAGATAATACTATGAGAAATATAGAATAATGCTATACTGAATAAAAATATGCTAAAGAAAGCATAAAACATGTTCATCAGACAAAAGTCACAAAAGAAATCACAACCACACATGTAAATAATAAGAGTACTGATACTAGCTTGGAATGTCGGAATATTTCCAAGTAAACAAAGACAATAGAAACAGTCTAAATAGTACGACAAATAGACAAGAATGTCTAAATCACATATCATCCTCATCATCATCATCATCAGTAGTAGTCCTAGCATGACCACCATGTCCAGAAGGACCAGCTCCAGATATGCCAGCTCCAGAGGTGTATGGAGTAGCAAACGAACTACGGTACCAATCATAAGCGTTCCCTGGCTGGAACAGAGGATAGACTACCTCATCCTCAATGCAGTAACCAGATACAACAGGGTCTCTAGGAAGAGAACTAGCAGAATGACCCGTCTGAGCAAATCTGAGATCGGCAAACAAGTTGGCAATAGCCTGGAACCGAGTCACGTCACGAAACTCATGTTCCCTGGAAGTGTCAACAAAGAAAGTCTGTATATCCGAAAGGTGCTGATGGATACCCTCAAAAGTCATAGGGTAGGTCTGAGGAGGAACAGGGGCAGTAGGAGCAGGTGCAGGAGGTGCAGGAGCAGTGACAATACTGCGACGAGAAAGCTGAAGATACTTGGGATCAGGGTCCAAAGCACAAGTGGATAAATCGATATCAAAACGCTGAAAGATACGAGGGATAAGCATCGCATAAGAGAGATTGCGGTCTCTTTCGCGACATCTTCCCATCATCTGGATGATAGTCTTAGGGGCAGAAAAAGGAATCCCCTTAAGAATGTGATAGAGGGCAGATAGCTCTAGTGCAATGATATCATCTTTCAAAGTAGATTTCGGAAGAATAGTGGAATAGATGATGCGATATAACTCATAGTTAAACAAGTTCAAGTTATTGGCCTTGAACTTTCCAGGACGAGCACGTGCTGGCGCACAAAGCTCATTCTTGAAACTAACAAGAGTCATGCCCTTGGGAAAGTCGAAGTCTGTGATGTCTTCGAGCGAGGCACCTTCATTTGGAATACCAAGGATTTCTGCTAGCAATACATCATCGAACTCGATATCGATCCTGCCAACACGAGTTCTAGCGGTAAAAGTGTCTAATACGAAGTTACAGTAAAATAGTTGAAGGACATTAGTAGCTATAGGGAATTCTTGGGTAACGAGACGGTGTAACCCTAATGCCTCAAACAAAAAACGATGATCTGAAAATACAGTCCATTTGATCGGAGCGCCTGTGCATATTGTACGTATGGCAAAGTCGACATACCATAGCAAAGCTTGGCCATGAGTTTTGAAGTAAAACTCATCCGACACGTCGTCACCCGATTGGACCGGGGAAAAGAGTGAATCCGTGTTCAGATCGGAAGATGATGCCTCTTCACTGGCATTAGTCTTCTTTCTCTTGAAAAGATTGAATCCCTTAGGCATTCCTTCCCAAAACTAGATAACCCTAAGAATTTGAAAGTGGAGGAAAGAAGGAGTTATACCTTCCGAGGATCAAGTATGTTGTAGAGGACGCGATTAATTCTTCGTACGAATCCAAATTTTGGATTGATTTCTCCATGTAGATTGGAAGAAAGGAGTGGAGAAGAATTAGGGTTTGGGGGGACCTTCGGCTGCTGCTGCTGCTGTGATAATGTAATTTGGAAGAGATGAAGAGGAGGGGCCTCGGGTTTTGACTTAAAAACTTACAGTACCAACAAAACTCTGGCCGAATCGGACCGAATTCGGGCCGAATTCGCCTAGGGTTCTCCTGGATTTTTAAATAAAATTTGTGGGCCACATCCTTTTCATCAACTCATTTCAAAATTTTAATTCAAAGTTTAGTAATTTTAAACTTCAAATAATATAATTAATATTATTTTATAAATTAATTTTTGTTACTCAGCATCTGTTTCAGATTAGCTATAGGAGTACTGTCCCAGCTAACGGGAGTTCATCGGGGAATAATTAAGTACTGCTTCGCTTCGACCGTAGTCGTGGTGACAGACAGACTCTTTGTAGGCTTGTCTCCAAAATAGTTATTGTCACGATCCGCACCCTGTTTAGGGGCACGAGCACGTGGGTACGTCCAACCTATGCCGCAGTATCGGCGGTAGAACGCTATAAAGGTCATCTAGAATATATAGAATCTAAGACACAATAATATAATCTGTCATCTCCGTACGGAAGAATATAACCACAACTCAATCACATAATTCTAAGGAAGATAAACACGATGATAAAGATAAAGATAAAGATAAAGATGAGATAAATAGTCTGAAGCAACGCTGAGTCGCAATCACAAGTTCAGAAACCAAGACATAAAATAATATCCCAAAATAAACACTATAAGTCTCAAAGTATCAAACTGGAATGTAATCAAGACAAAATCTAGGTGAACTAGGTCACTACTGACGGTGCATCCTCTATGAGCACCGGGTCCACAGGCTGGTCCTGGTCGTAGGCTCCATCTATGCCAAAACCGTAGCAGGTCGGGCAATCTACATCTAAATCCTCTAAAAAACAACGGGGGTTATCCTGTCAGGATATGAGCAAGTACAAACACTAACAGCAGTTCCATGTTAATTGACAAATACTATAAGAGACAATTATAATGAAATACAAGATGAAATATCAAGACTGAAAGTAAAAACGGTACAAGAGAACTGGATATCATGTCATGTGTGAGATATAAGATAAAACTAGAGTATAAACAATGGAAAGTAATCTGAGGTAAGATGTAAACATAAAAATAAAGTGTCATGAGATATTAGAGCGTTATGTGATCGACTTGGGTCAAGATCGGGCTGTTCCAATTGACCGGCTATGCACAAGTAGTATAATAATATAGGGATCAGGCCGGCCAAAATGGAAAGCTATGCACAAGTAGTATAAGGTAAGGCTACACCCTACGTGTGGTGAGGGTACTGGAGCTATGCACAAGTAATAAACAAGTATTGGTATGATCACATAACCTCTAATAACTCTCCATCCCCGAGTAGTATAATGAATCCAGACATGACAGGTCATGACACGAGATTCGAAGAGCAGGGGGCCAGCCCACTCCTAAATCGGTATCTACACAAGTACAAGAAATAATACCGAACAGTGTACTTATATACCAGGTAAACCGGAAATGACATCTCATGATGAGATTTAATGTATACTAGTCCTGTATCCTCGTGTCGAGAATTAAGTATAACACTACAACTGAATCAGATATAGTAGATATCAAAGAAATGAAAATTATCAGAGTATGTACTTGCCTGCTGTCCTGAGCTGAGAAAATCGAAACTACAACCTACTCAATGAGCCACGAACGGTCAACTCGCACAACAGTCTCCTAATGCTGAAACAGATATTACCAATGTTCTTAAAATGGTCAATTTAGCTAAAAATGCCTACCCATAAGTCTAATTCTGGATAAAGGGGCAAAACGATAATTTTGGGTCAAAATGGTGTCCGCCGTTGGACCCACTTTGTACCGAAAAATGTGCCAGAACCTACGATCTCTAAAGTCATCAAACTATATGTCTACAGGTCCAGTTTGACGAGACAAACCCAACCGTATGTCCAAAGTTGGATTCCGATGGGCCGTACACAAATTCACCCGTTGGATCGGGTCGCGGGCACGCC